>JAMPIV010010514.1:0-495222 GCA_024509875.1 Oreohelix idahoensis | reverse complement strand
TCAGATAGTGAGAGAGAAAGTTTTATCTGAAAGGGAAAGAACAAAAACTTTAAAGTTGTATGATGAATAAGATTAGATCAGATAGTGAGAGAGAAAGTTTTATCTGAAAGGGAAGAACAAAAACTTTAAAGTTGTATGAATGATTAGATCATAGAGATTTTAGATCAGATATGTGAGATCAGAGAGAGAAAGTTTTATCTGAAAGGGAAGAACAAAAACTTTAAAGTTGTATGATGAATAAGATTAGATCAGATAGTGAGAGAGAAAGTTTTATCTGAAAGGGAAGAACAAAAACTTTAAAGTTGTTTGATGAAAAGATTAGATCAGATGTATGATGAATAAAGATTAGATCAGATAGTGAGAGAGAAAGTTTTATCTGAAAGGGAAGAACAAAAACTTTAAAGTTGTATGAATGATTAGATAAGATTAGATCAGATAGGGAAGAAACAAAAACCTGAGAGAGAGAAAGTTTTATCTAAGAAAGGGAGAGAGAAAGTTTTATCAAAAGAACAAAAACTTTAAAGTTGTATGATGAATAAGATTAGATCAGATAGTGAGAGAGAAAGTTTTATCTGAAAGGGAAGAACAAAAAACTTTAAAGTTGTATGATGAATAAGATTAGATCAGATAGTGAGAGAGAAAGTTTTATCTGAAAGGGAAGAACAAAAACTTTAAAGTTGTATGATGAATAAGATTAGATCAGATAGTGAGAGAGAAAGTTTTATCTGAAAGGGAAGAACAAAAACTTTAAAGTTGTATGATGAATAAGATTAGATCAGATAGTGAGAGAGAAAGTTTTATCTGAAAGGGAAGAACAAAAACTTTAAAGTTGTATGATGAATAAGATTAGATCAGATAGTGAGAGAGAAAGTTTTATCTGAAAGGGAAGAACAAAAACTTTAAAGTTGTATTATGAATAAGATTAGATCAGATAGTGAGAGAGAAAGTTTTAGTTGTATGATGAATAAGATTAGATCAGATAGTGAGAGAGAAAGTTTTATCTGAAAGGGAAGAACAAAAACTTTAAAGTTGTATGATGAATAAGATTAGATCAGATAGTGAGAGAGAAAGTTTTATCTGAAAGGGAAGAACAAAAACTTTAAAGTTGTATGATGAATAAGATTAGATCAGATAGTGAGAGAGAAAGTTTTATCTGAAAGGGAAGAACAAAAACTTTAAAGTTGTATTATGAATAAGATTAGATCAGATAGTGAGAGAGAAAGTTTTATCTGAAAGGGAAGAACAAAAACTTTAAAGTTGTATGATGAATAAGATTAGATCAGATAGTGAGAGAGAAAGTTTTATCTGAAAGGGAAGAACAAAAACTTTAAAGTTGTATGATGAATAAGATTAGATCAGATAGTGAGAGAGAAAGTTTTATCTGAAAGGGAAGAACAAAAACTTTAAAGTTGTATGATGAATAAGATTAGATCAGATAGTGAGAGAGAAAGTTTTATCTGAAAGGGAAGAACAAAAACTTTAAAGTTGTATGATGAATAAGATTAGATCAGATAGTGAGAGAGAAAGTTTTATCTGAAAGGGAAGAACAAAAACTTTAAAGTTGTATGATGAATAAGATTAGATCAGATAGTGAGAGAGAAAGTTTTATCTGAAAGGGAAGAACAAAAACTTTAAAGTTGTATGATGAATAAGATTAGATCAGATAGTGAGAGAGAAAGTTTTATCTGAAAGGGAAGAACAAAAACTTTAAAGTTGTATTATGAATAAGATTAGATCAGATAGTGAGAGAGAAAGTTTTATCTGAAAGGGAAGAACAAAAACTTTAAAGTTGTATGATGAATAAGATTAGATCAGATAGTGAGAGAGAAAGTTTTATCTGAAAGGGAATAAACAAAAACTTTAAAGTTGTATGATGAATAAGATTAGATCAGATAGTGAGAGAGAAAGTTTTATCTGAAAGGGAAGAACAAAAACTTTAAAGTTGTATGATGAATAAGATTAGATCAGATAGTGAGAGAGAAAGTTTTATCTGAAAGGGAAGAACAAAAACTTTAAAGTTGTATGATGAATAAGATTAGATCAGATAGTGAGAGAGAAAGTTTTATCTGAAAGGGAAGAACAAAAACTTTAAAGTTGTATGATGAATAAGATTAGATCAGATAGTGAGAGAGAAAGTTTTATCTGAAAGGGAAGAACAAAAACTTTAAAGTTGTATGATGAATAAGATTAGATCAGATAGTGAGAGAGAAAGTTTTATCTGAAAGGGAAGAACAAAAACTTTAAAGTTGTATGATGAATAAGATTAGATCAGATAGTGAGAGAGAAAGTTTTATCTGAAAGGGAAGAACAAAAACTTTAAAGTTGTATGATGAATAAGATTAGATCAGATAGTGAGAGAGAAAGTTTTATCTGAAAGGGAAGAACAAAAACTTTAAAGTTGTATGATGAATAAGATTAGATCAGATAGTGAGAGAGAAAGTTTTATCTGAAAGGGAAGAACAAAAACTTTAAAGTTGTATGATGAATAAGATTAGATCAGATAGTGAGAGAGAAAGTTTTATCTGAAAGGGAAGAACAAAAACTTTAAAGTTGTATGATGAATAAGATTAGATCAGATAGTGAGAGAGAAAGTTTTATCTGAAAGGAAAAACAAAAACTTTAAAGTTGTATGATGAATAAGATTAGATCAGATAGTGAGAGAGAAAGTTTTATCTGAAAGGGAAGAACAAAAACTTTAAAGTTGTATGATGAATAAGATTAGATCAGATAGTGAGAGAGAAAGTTTTATCTGAAAGGGAAGAACAAAAACTTTAAAGTTGTATGATGAATAAGATTAGATCAGATAGTGAGAGAGAAAGTTTTATCTGAAAGGGAAGAACAAAAACTTTAAAGTTGTATGATGAATAAGATTAGATCAGATAGTGAGAGAGAAAGTTTTATCTGAAAGGGAAGAACAAAAACTTTAAAGTTGTATGATGAATAAGATTAGATCAGATAGTGAGAGAGAAAGTTTTATCTGAAAGGGAAGAACAAAAACTTTAAAGTTGTATGATGAATAAGATTAGATCAGATAGTGAGAGAGAAAGTTTTATCTGAAAGGGAAGAACAAAAACTTTAAAGTTGTATAATGAATAAGATTAGATCAGATAGTGAGAGAGAAAGTTTTATCTGAAAGGGAAGAACAAAAACTTTAAAGTTGTATGATGAATAAGATTAGATCAGATAGTGAGAGAGAAAGTTTTATCTGAAAGGGAAGAACAAAAACTTTAAAGTTGTATGATGAATAAGATTAGATCAGATAGTGAGAGAGAAAGTTTTATCTGAAAGGGAAGAACAAAAACTTTAAAGTTGTATAATGAATAAGATTAGATCAGATAGTGAGAGAGAGAAAGTTTTATCTGAAAGGGAAGAACAAAAACTTTAAAGTTGTATGATGAATAAGATTAGATCAGATAGTGAGAGAGAAAGTTTTATCTGAAAGGGAAGAACAAAAACTTTAAAGTTGTATTATGAATAAGATTAGATCAGATAGTGAGAGAGAAAGTTTTATCTGAAAGGGAAGAACAAAAACTTTAAAGTTGTATGATGAATAAGATTAGATCAGATAGTGAGAGAGAAAGTTTTATCTGAAAGGGAAGAACAAAAACTTTAAAGTTGTATGATGAATAAGATTAGATCAGATAGTGAGAGAGAAACTTTAAAGTTGTATGATGAATAAGATTAGATCAGATAGTGAGAGAGAAAGTTTTATCTGAAAGGGAAGAACAAAAACTTTAAAGTTGTATGATGAATAAGATTAGATCAGATAGTGAGAGAGAAAGTTTTATCTGAAAGGGAAGAACAAAAACTTTAAAGTTGTATGATGAATAAGATTAGATCAGATAGTGAGAGAGAAAGTTTTATCTGAAAGGGAAGAACAAAAACTTTAAAGTTGTATGATGAATAAGATTAGATCAGATAGTGAGAGAGAAAGTTTTATCTGAAAGGGAAGAACAAAAACTTTAAAGTTGTATGATGAATAAGATTAGATCAGATAGTGAGAGAGAAAGTTTTATCTGAAAGGGAAGAACAAAAACTTTAAAGTTGTATGATGAATAAGATTAGATCAGATAGTGAGAGAGAAAGTTTTATCTGAAAGGGAAGAACAAAAACTTTAAAGTTGTATGATGAATAAGATTAGATCAGATAGTGAGAGAGAAAGTTTTATCTGAAAGGGAAGAACAAAAACTTTAAAGTTGTATAATGAATAAGATTAGATCAGATAGTGAGAGAGAAAGTTTTATCTGAAAGGGAAGAACAAAAACTTTAAAGTTGTATGATGAATAAGATTAGATCAGATAGTGAGAGAGAAAGTTTTATCTGAAAGGGAAGAACAAAAACTTTAAAAGTTGTATGATGAATAAGATTAGATCAGATGTGAGAGAGAAAGTTTTATCTGAAGGGAAGAACAAAAACTTTAAAGTTGTATTTAAGATTAGATCAGATAGTGAGAGAGAAAGTTTTAACGTTGTATGATGAATAAGATTAGATCAGATAGTGAGAGAGAAAGTTTTATCTGAAAGGGAAGAACAAAAACTTTAAAGTTGTATGATGAATAAGATTAGATCAGATAGTGAGAGAGAAAGTTGTATCTGAAAGGGAAGAACAAAAACTTTAACGTTGTATGATGAATAAGATTAGATCAGATAGTGAGAGAGAAAGCGCAAGAGTCTTCTGCAACTTTTTATTCACTGACTGTTTTAGTGGGTTTTTTTTAAAT
The DNA here is from genome assembly GCA_024509875.1 of Oreohelix idahoensis. Lineage (NCBI taxonomy): Eukaryota > Metazoa > Mollusca > Gastropoda > Stylommatophora > Oreohelicidae > Oreohelix > Oreohelix idahoensis. The sequence goes on along the minus strand of JAMPIV010010514.1, from coordinate 490,502 downwards.
ATTATGTTTTGTTTGTTGGAATTCTCTTGCTTTCATGTTTTTAAGCTGACAAAAGTACTTAGCTAAAGTGTCCAAATTTTGTTCTCCCTCCTACTTCTGGTACTGCATTAGAAGATTAGGAGGACTGCAATAAGACAGTGGGAAATGGATGGGCAGACAAAAATAGAATGTCTTACTAAGATAAAGGAAAAATAAAATTGCCTACATTGTAGCCACAAGGCCTTCATCTGAGACAAACAAATGAAAAAAACGGAAGGAAAAGAATGCAACAAGTAAAATACATGGAAATTTAAAAAAAATTGATACAACATATAGATTAACGTGGGTGGTATGTCTTGGGTTCTATGCGCCAGATAACATCGATACTTTATTGGGATAGATAACATCAAGGCATCTGATTATGACCAATCCTGAATGTAAAAATTAAGGAGGGGGCTTTATAGTTATGGGAGGTCAAGTATAAGTAAAACTACAATTTCTTCTTCAAGTACTTTGCCAGGGGGCATAGGTGATCATGTCTTTCAGCAATTTCCAGTCTCTGGGATTGTTTATTTAATTCTGTTTTAGACTTATGGTCACACTCCAGTCTACCCAGCTGTACATGGCTACCTGGCTTTTGAGTTAGGGAAGACAAAGGCAGCAAGGAAGGGAACTGGTCATTTCCCCCTCCCCCCAATAAAAAAAAGCTGAGACCTAGTATTCTTCTTCTTCTTCCGTCCTTAGCCACCGACCGTCAAAGCAGTCAGTGGCCATTACGCCTAGTGGCGTCTTAGGGCAACAGCAGATAGGTTTTCTTTGCCATTATTTCCCATCACGCCTAATGGCGTCTTTAGGGCAACGGCAAATCAACCCATTTGCTGTTGTTTCCATAATCGAAGTGACTGGCAAACGGGTGATCAGCCCGTTGGTGAGACCTAGTATGGTGAAGTCTTAAATAATGCACTCCTGTATGGCAGTGTCTACTTTAGAACTACCTTGACCTTTTGTCATAACTTCTGAGCTTTTAGAATAATCATCTTTCATGAATGCCAAGGTTTTTTAGCTATTATTTTACAACTCTGAATTGTCAGTTTAACACATTAACTACTGTCACGTAGCGTTTAAAGGATAAGAGAATTATTTAGAGGAAATAATACATCTGATGTGGAAGATTTGGCTCAAGGAATCCCTGCTGGGTTTTCCCACTTCCGAAGGGTGACGAAGAGGGTAAATTCTCCTAACTCGACAGGTCTGGAAAAGATTGTAAGGAGATATTTGGTCTCTCGCTACCGTCGTCCCCTTCTCAGTTATCTATTATTATTATTCTTTAATTTATATTATATTTTACGAGCCCCCCCCCTCCCTTATAAAGGAAGATAAACATAGACAATATTCAACATCTAATGGAAGGAACAAAGCGTGGGGTACAGTATATACACCCAATTGGTTTATTGCAATAAAATGAATAGATGGTGAATGATAGTATTGTCGATGGAATTAGTGTCTGCTGTATGTATTATGTGTCTCACAATTCAAGTATTTTTCATCATGGATGACTAAACTAGGCATTGATGTAGTGAGTTCCCTTTTTCGTGGACTTAGCTTTTCAGCCCCCGGCTGATAGTGAAGTATGGTTAGTTCTCCGGTCTCCTGACGTTGCCCCAGGTAGGTCTTGAATGGTTCGGATTTGCCTTCTCTGTGCTCGACTCCGTATTCTGCGCTGAGATTGGACTGTCGTGCAAGGCTCCACCATAGACTGAAGACAAATACGACGGCTTCATTAATTTTCTAGCTTTAGAAAGCAGTCTTTCCCTAAGCCGTCCCTCTGCCAGTCATCTCAGATTTTAGTCTCTAACATCATATGTCTAGAGCCTAATCTTGAATTCAAGTTTCTCCTTTCTGTCCTTTATTATATTTCTCTGCCCCAGTGGCAGTATTATAATTCTTTAGACTGATTTATCGTCAGCTTAACCCGATGAATTATTATAAATGTCAGTTAAACCCACCAACACGTCGGGTCGAGATTAATCAAATAATATGGAAATTAATAGCTATATATATATATATATATATATTCCCGTTATACATTATTATGAACATGTACATATCCCGTGGGATCATAAAATATACCCGATCACATGTGGCTGGATGTGATCGTAAAACAAAAATATGAATAAAGTAAACATACCAATCTTGCGTCGATTTTGCAAGGTACTACACATTTCATCACATTATATTCTAGCGAGATTTCACTTACCTACTCAAAGATGGACGCTAACCCGCAATTTAGGCACGTGGCTTCAGTGCTTTTAATGCGAGAATTCGCCGATCTGGCTTAGACCTAGCTTTCTTGAGGGTTCCTGGGCAAGTGACAAAATGCTGGCTTTGCCGCCTTTTAGCGGGTCATTTCCGCTTGGACACGTGATCCGTAGCGCGCATCATGTGACCTTAGCCTCGTTTTAGACGCTCCAATCAATAATGTTAAAAGTCACGTGATGTCTTCCTAAATGGCCTAAACTGGTTCTCCCAAGTTCAAGCAGTTCTAAATTAAAACGGATTTCTCGCTACCGAGGTCATTGGTCAACAATGACGTCGTATCTAAAAATAGCGAGGAGAAAATACCGAACGCTAGGAGATTTTCCGCAAGTGACAATTCCCGGGACTTTGCGATCATGCACTGAGGATGAGAAAAAACGATGTCACGTAAATGATAATAAAAATGAAGAGAAGATTGGGCAAGTTGCCACAACTACCGCAAGCCGGTGGGACCGGCTTTTGAAATCCTATCATTTGGACCGCGAGCCGCTCAGAGCGTCAATCTAATTTTAGTAATAAAACGAAGGAAAAATGTACTGAAACACTTTCTGATCTGGTTCGAGATTTTAAGTTGCCACCAGAAAACAAATTCCCAAAGCATAGTTGTTGTAGAACACTGGAAAATTGATATTATGTTCATATTTTTCAGCGTTTTGGGTTAGTTACCAAATCGTGTAAAACTGTGGCAACTAGGGATAGGACCCCAAAAATGCGTGTACATCTCGTCTAACAGCTGACTAGGCTAGAAACTTGTTTCAACAATTGACTGATACATCTAGTGATGAGGACAAGAGTGAAAACGGTGTGCACATTGTTTGAAATAGGGATTTTGATAGAGATGGGGCGCAAGCAGTTATAATTGTGAAAATATTGCAAGTCCTCTGCCATTGGGCAGCCGTTAAATAGCAACAACCAATATTAGAGTTATAAATGGTGCTTATTGTAATAGTACATTGATTTATCTTTAAAATGACGTGTAATTCATAAAAATATGTAAACAATTACGAAAACTACAGCTTACTTTGTGCAAACACCTACAGGATGAAAATGGGAAAAAAATGTTATTCGGCCACAGTGTGTTTTTCAGTTCAGTAGCTAATATGTTAATGTCATTGCTGCACTCCCTTGTTTTCAGACTGGTGACCCACATTCAGTCAGGTCAATGGGCACAAATGACAAGAGGATGTCATTTGAAGGTTGGTTGTGTTTACAGTCTTTGTCTTTTACTTCGCTGATATACATATCTTGACATTGTAGAATATGTCATGTTTTATGCAATAGATTTTAGTTTTCAAACTCTGGTATGACACTTGATATAGTTTGGTTTGGTTTGGTTTGGTTTGGTTTGGTTTTAAGGACTATCTTCATTGCACATGGACTACTCCATCAGTGCTCCGATCTCCTCCCTTAGATCACACAAGGAGGATCTCAGCACAGTGCATAAACTCCGTAGCACCTGCGAGAATCCCAATGTGTGTATATAGGAATTACACATTCTATAAATACTTTTGTGGTGGGTAGGTTTCTAATTTTTAAATTTTGCCAGGGCAGCAACCTGATAAGCCTACTCTTTACGATTTCCAACTGCCGTTGGATTTTTAACATGCACAACTTGCACACAGGACCTACTATTTTTTCGCCCTTATCCGAGAAGGCTAAGCATCAGATCTCACTACCTAGGAGACCAGGGGGAAGTATGACATCATTAGGACCACTGGTTGTGAAAAAAATTGTCCATAAATTATATTCCCTCAACTAGGAATTGAACCTGGTACCTCTAGAACACAAGGTGGACGCCATACCTCTTAGCCACTCCAACACTTGATATGATGATGTTGATGCTGTGTGTTTAAACTTCTGTCCACGGTTTTTAAAAAGTACTGTAATTCTTGTAAGTTTCCATCTGATGTTTTTATGATATTTTTTTTCTAAAAGCATACACTTCTTCCCCCCACCTCAACTTCTTAATATTTTTTAAAAGTTGGGAATTAAAAAAAAAATTTTTTTTAAGTATTAAATTTTATAGCATCTGATTGGCAGAATGGTTAGAGCACTTACCTCTCACAGCAAAGCTAATGGGTTCAAAATGGGGTACCTGACTGCAATTTTGAGTTAAGGAAGGCAAAAGCAGCTAGGAAAGGAACTGGTCACACCACCTCTCAAAGCTAGACCTAGTATGGTGAGGTCTCTAACACTCTACTCCCCAACAACAGTATCTGTTATGGGACTACCTTTTACCTTATCCTCACTCGTATCAATGGGATATTCATTCATTCATAACCCTCCACTCCCAAAGGAGCATAGGCCTTCAACAAACACATGCCAAGTCCTCCTGTCACGTGCCATCATCTCAAGTTCTTTCCACGTTCTCTTCATCATTTTCACCTCTGTTTCCAGCTCTCTTCTCCATGTGCTTCTTGGTCTACCGCTGCCATACTTGCCCTGGGGGTTCCAGAACAAGGACTGCCTTGTAATGCTATCAACAGGTTTCCTCAGCGTATGTCCTATCCATCGCCATCGTCGTCTTCTCATCTCTTGTTCCACTGGCACTTGTCTAGTTCTTGTCATTAGTTCCACGTTGGTAACCTTATCATACCATTTTAATCCCTCTATTCTACACAAGCACCCATTTATGAAAGTCTGTAGCTTTTTGGTTGTTGTCTTTGTTGTTCTCCATACCTCAGAGCCATACAATAGGACTGACTTCACATTTGAGTTGAAGATTCCCATTTTCGTGTTGGATCCGATCTCTCCCGCTCTCCATATATCTCCCAATGCAATGAATGCTCCTCTTGCCCTTTGTATTCTTATTTTGATATCACTGTCTGTCCCTCCAACTTTGTCTATATTGCTGCCAAGATATGTGTACGATTCTACATCTTGTATTGGTGCTCCTTCAAGTTCAACCTTGTTATCATTACCTGCATTTATTCTCATTATCTTTGTCTTTTCCCTGTGTACCTTCAGACTCAATTGCCATGACCTCTCATTGAGTGTTTTCAATTTGTCCTGCATCTGATTACGGTTATGGGACAGAAGAGCCAAGTCATCAGCAAAATCCAGATCATATCAATGGGATATACATGAAAAAAATAAAGAACAATAATCGTCATTTGACTTATAAGTTTTACTTTTTTATTTCCAGAAATAAAGGAAAGCAGGGATCCCGTTATACGCCCATTGGGACATATGGGGAATATCGTGTTAGGCCCATTTTATCTCGACCATCAGCACACTAGGGGTGATGTGGTCAGCATTACGCCGGCCGCCTTTAACCTTCCCAGAGTTGCTCTGGTACCCAATTCATGAGGCTGGGTTGATCCCAGAGCCATTTGCGGTCTAAAAGTCCCACCTCAACTGGGGATCAAACCATGAACCACCAAGCTGGGAAACCAGTGTACTAACCACTCCACAACCACGGCTCCTAGAAATAAAGTAAAATAAAATCTAAGATGGTCACTCAGTTGGCATTACGAGCTAGAAGAATAATGGCTGCCTGTTATAAAGTCTGTCCATGCTTTCCTCATCTTTTTCATTTCTGTCTCAAGTTCTCTTCTCCATGTGTTCTGTGGCCTGCCTCTACCTCTCTTATCCTGAGGACTCCAGAACAAGAACTGCCTGCTAATGCTAATCAACAGGTTTCCTCGGTGTGTGTGTTTTATCCATGTGTGTTTTATCTGTGTGTGTTTTATCCATCACATTTTGCTCACATCATAATTTAATATTGCAGTGATTTTTATTTTTGATCTCCATATATTTCCCAGTGTGATCAAAGCTCCTCGTGCCTTTTGTTTTTTTTTATTTTGGTATCATTGGCTGTCCCTTTAACTGGGAGGGTACAATGGCCCTGTTATTCAATCATTCAATACCCTTTAGCTCCCCAAGGAGCATAGGCCTTCAACAAACACATGCCAAGTCTTCCTGTCCCGTGCCACCTGCTCAAGTTCTTTCCATCTTTTCCTCATCATTTTCACCTCTGTATCCAGCTCTCTTCTCCATGTGTTTTTGGTCTACCTCTGCCTCTCTTTCCCTGTGGATTCCAGAATAAGGACTGCCTTGTAATGCCCTGTTATTAGCTATTGATTTAGATGAAAGAAATTTACATAATAACCAAATTATGATTTCTATTCTGGTTTAGACGGATCAGTGGAAGCAACTGCAGTTACCGAGGCAGATAAAAATGTTGAAGACGATATGATAAACAGTAAGACTGCAATAGATGTGATGATCCAGAGTGATCAAGAACTGGACAGGCACGCTGAAAAAGGTATTGTGACAGAGTGTGTGTTTAAAAACAGTACACACAGTGACTTGTGATGACTGAGATGCATCTTTCATGTTAGATAGCTAGAAGTAATAATAAAAGAAAACTGGGGAAATGACTCAGACAACTGCTAATCCCTCTGAAGATTGTAGAGAGAATGTGGAGGTGAAAAGAATCAACTTCTGCAACTATACATGTCCTTAAGGGGAGGAGCTACATTAAATTGCTGTTTTTATAAATAATTGCAGGATTTCAATTAAAAATGCACAAGTTTAACTCACAACAATATTAGTTATGCATATCAAAGGATTTGATGGCAAAACACAGTGTTTCCCACACTTTTTCAGGTCACCACCCCCTTGGCCCTCAGAGCACATTCCCAGCGTCCCCCTCCATGTTCCTGCATTACGTAACAGAACTATAAATAGCACCTTTGGTTATACACTTTGCACTATTGAAACTTTCTTCTTGTTTATTAATTGTATCATGGATATCACATTATCACTAGCTCTCCTAAATACTTGGACAATAAAATCTGCAACAAAGCAAAGTTGATCCTTTTTAAACACCTGCAGATATCTAATTTCGTCTAGTGCCAGCGAAAAGTACACTCGGACACCTTTCCAGTGGACGTCACCCATATTAAACTGGTAAACACTATTTAGCACTGGTTGTCACCTTCCAAAAGATGTTGAATAAATTTTAGTAAGCTGACCCATCTTTTTGTTAGTTCCTCTTTCTTTGGCGTTGACCGAGTGGACAATAAGGTCTTAGTTATCCTTCACACCCGCTTTCGAGGCAGATGATTACATTCGATTTTATGATCAGCAATGGTTGCCTGAGATTGTAGACGTAACAATGCCTTGTTTAATGATCCTAGTAATTCAGCTACTCTGCTACTCATCTTTGCCATCTTGTCCCCACCTCATTAATGCTGTCTCTCAAAATTCCACAACATTTTGTTTTTCACTAACTCTGCTGTGCAATATTTGAATAGGATAATGCAGTTGATTACCAGATATTCCCTGCACCCTCTTGGCAAGCTTCTCATGCAATTTGGTATGCTTACCCCCACATTGGAAACCTCTGCTATAAAGTGTGCGAGAAACTGGAATGAGTGAATTTAGGGAGGGGCAGTGGGTTATGGTTTTTTCAAGCTACATTCTCCTTTTAGGCGCTCACATCAGGACCCTGTATAATCAAAACGTTTCTGGCTGTAAGCGTTAGGTTGAGTAATATTGTTGAATTTAGTCTGTGAAACCCCCAACCACTCACTCACTACTGAATCCCCCAACGGCGGCCCAATTTTCCCTTATTGCCTCCTTGGATCCTTCCAACACCCACTTTGAGAACCACTAGTATAACACAATTGGTTGCCGTGGAAATGGTTGCCATAAATGATTTTAATGCTTTATTTGTTTTTGCTAACGCTTTTTTACCTCTTGAGTTATGAAAATCCAATTTTAAATGGAAGCTCAGCTTTGTATTTTAAAACCTTATTTAAATTAGATTTTTTAATAACTGGTAGATCCTGAGCTATTAAACTTTAAATTTTGTATCTAATAATAATAACAAATGCTTCACAATTTTACATTATTTACAAAACATGAACATTCTAATAACGTGCCAGAAATCTGATCTGACAAAAGATTTTAAATGCAATGGAAAATATCTGTGCCAAATCTCAGATTGATTAATGAATAAATACACAAGGTATAAGAAAATTAGTAATATGAAACAAGGTTCTAAGAAATTCATGGTTCTCTTCATAGGAAGAGCAGAATGAGGACGTATGATACTGTTGCACATTATGATGATGTATGATGCTGTTGCACATTATGATGATGTATGATGCTGTTGCACATTATGATGATGTATGACTGTTGCACATGATGATGATGCTTGACACTGTTGCACATGATGATGATATATGAAGCTGTTGCACATGATGATGATGTTTGACACTGTCGCACATGATGATGATGTATGACACTGTTGCACATGATAATGATATATGATACTGTTGCACATGATGATGATATATGACCCTGTTGCACATGATGATGATGTATGACACTTGCACATAATGATGATGTATGACACTGTTGCACATGATGATGATGTATGACACTGTTGCATATGATGATGATGTATGACACTGTTGCACATGATGATGATGTATTACACTGTTGCACATGATGATGATATTTGACACTGTTGCACATGATGATGATATATGACACTGTTGCACATGATGATGATGTGTGACACTACTCCACAATGGTGTTTGTCACACAAAAAAGGCATGAAAAAAGGAAGACAGATGTACTGAAATTGTTATATATTTGAAAGAAACAATTAAACTCTTACCAAATATGGTAGGAAACTCTATACAGAGCGATACAACAGGAGGCAATCTGATCATCAGAAGTATTCCCCCTGTCAATCAAGTGTTTTGGCCCCTTAATCTCCTTTAAACTCTAAAGGGGGCGTGCCCACTTAGGTCATGACTCCCAAGTGTCAGCCTCCTGTTGTCTAGTGCAGAGAATTGAACCCACTCCACCTTGGTTGCAGCCCAGTTATCACTTCAAGCTTAAAAAATTTGAAAATTTGGTTTCAGGGTTAGGAGAGGACCAGCAGAAAGATGGGTTGTCAGTGTTACAGACATCTTACAACAACGTGGGCTTACAGCAGCAAAAAAGTAAGTAAATTAAAAACAAACATTGTTTCGTTGGTAGATAAATATCAATGGATGGGTGTGAAAAAAAATAGAAAAAAGGTGATTCGTCTTACGAGGACAAAAGAATAAGAAAATAGCCAACGTTACGGCCACAAGGCCTTCGCCAGGGAAAGGAAAGAAAGTGAAGGTTAGATAAATATCAGTATTTTGCTTTACATAAATCTGATTCTAGGGTAAAGGTTAAAAACATATATAAACTAGAGTAAAGTAAAAAAAAATTAGTAAACTAGAGAAAGGTTAAAAATACATAGTAAACTATAGTAAAGGTAAAAATTATATAGTAAACTAGATAACGGTTAAAAATGTATAGTAAACTAGAATAAAGGTTAAAAACAAACTAATAAACTAGAGTAAAGGTAAAAACATAAAGTGAACTAGATAAAGGTTAAAAATTATAGTAAACTAAAATAGAGGTTAAAACGAATAGTAAACTAGAGTAAAGGTAAAAAATACATAGTAAACTAGATAAAGGTTAAAAATTATAGTAACTAGAACAAAAGTTAACTCTTTAAGTCCCAAAAGCTGATATATCGTACTTCCTTCTAGACCCATTTGGCCTGATCAACGTTAAATCGGCTTTCATATCTTTTGCTTCTTTCTAGAGCTGTTTTCTAATTTTAACAACCCAAAACATCATTTCTGACAGGAAATACTTTCTTTTAAATACCTCGTGTATTTATGCATATGAACATTTAAGACTTTAAGGTCGGCAGGCCAGTTTTCTTGGTCGAAAAATCTAGGCTTTAAAGATGGGAGGCCAGTTTTCTTGTTCGCTCTCTTAGAGCTAAGTTTTTGTTTTGTTTCATCCCAGTTAGAAGTTTTAGATGACTGGGAAGTGGAAGTATAGCCATTTTTTATTATTATTTCCAATGTGGGAAAGTTCTAGCGTCACTCTGTAAAGTTCTTTCAACACGTTTATATCAGCCACCTCGTGTAAGTTTTACAAAATTTGTGTTAGCTATTTTCGATGGCATCTAATTCATCTTCTTGCAAGTGACCTACTCATCTTAGTGCTCAGCAGGCTCTTAGTTTGATAGAAAATTTTAGCGAAGATGAAGACAGGTACAGCAGTAGTGATTTTAGTGTTAATAATTCTAGGTCTAGTTCATCTTCCAGCGATGTGGATTCAGAGAATAAAAGTGTTATGTTAGGAAGAGTGGGCGTGGTTCCATCACCTAACATTGATTCTTCAACATCAGACCCAGTAAGACCTAATTTAGTTTTACAAGAAGGGGAATGGTGAAAACAGGAGTGTGTCGGAAATATAGAATGGCAGGAGGAAAATGTGGGAAGCACTAACAAGGAATAGCTTTAGATTCCAACCCAAAGATGGAAGAGCAGTGGATGTGTCAGCAAATTTAGGCCTAAATGAATCATCTACCCAATCCAGTGTTTTGAAAGCCTTGTATCATCAGCTGTAAGAGAGGAAATTTTAAAAAGCATAAACTGCTTGCAGAAATTGAAATGCAGAAGCATACACCTTCATTGAAACAATTAAGATATACTAGGTGGAACCCAGTAAGTGATTATGAGCTTCTAAAATTTTTTGCTCTGTTTCAAGCAATGGGTATCAACAAAAGGCCAAGTATAAAAGATTATTTCTCCTCACAAGACCCTATGTTTCACACTCCATTTTATTCCCAAATGATGGAGAGAGACAGGTTTTTGTCTATATTGCAAACTATGTTGCATATCTGGGAGCCTCTTGCAGAAGGGTAAAACAAAATAGAGCTCTTCATTCAAATGTTATGCTCTAAATTTGTTGCGACATACACTCCGAACCAAGATGTAGCTATTGATGAGATGGTCATGGAAAATAGTTGGAGTATAAACTTGATGTGTGGTTTATTTCCAAAATGGATGTAATTTACTACTTACTTAGTCGTTCCCTTTCTACCATGAGGTGTAGAGGTTTGGAAGAGAGAGCGCCAGACTATCCTATCGGCTGTCTTCCTCCTGGCCTGGTTCCATTCTAGTCCTCGTTCCTTCAAAGATTGTCTAATGTCCTCCCAGCGGACTCTGAGTCGTCCTGGGAGTCTGGATCCCTGGCTCTTTGTTTCCCATGCTTGTCGTGGTAGCCGATCTTCTCCCATTCTGCAGACATGGCCAAACCATCTTAGTTGGGACTGTTCTACTTGGGTCTGCAGAGGGTGGGATTTTAGGCCTTGACGTATTGTCTGGTTGCGGACCATGTATCTTCTTGCTACTTCAACCACCTTCCTCAGATACCTCATTTCTGAGGTTTGGATCTGGCTTTTGTGGGTTGTAGTCATTGCCCATGACTCGCATCCATAAGTCAAGACTGGGACATAGGTGGAGAGGTATACAGTCATCTTCGTTTTCTTACCAACCTCTCTCTTGCTGAGGAATCCTCAATTTATGGCCTGAAAAAGTCTCCCAGCTGCTGCTTTTCGAGTGGCCAACTCTTCTTTGATGCCTCCCTTTCGGTCTATAATAGCTCTGAGGTATTTAAAGTGGTCGACCTGCTCCAGGACCTGTTCTCCCAGCTTAATCTGATGTCTTCTTTCTTCTTGTGATATCACCATGGATTTTGTTTTAGAGCTGCTTATGACCATCTTCTCCAGCTCTTCCTTCCAGACTTGCAGGTTGGATTGGAGATGTGCCTCTGATTTAGCAATCAGGACAACATCATCAGCAAATGCCAGCTCTGAAATACAGACCTGTCTCATCTTCCAGTACCCCGCTGAATACTTTCTTGTTCTCTCCTTACATGCCTTAATGACATCGTCCATAAGGAGTTTGAAAAGATAAGGTGACAGGATATCACCTTGTCTTACACCAGTGGTGGTCCTGAACTCTTCTTACTTATGGTTTGCTGTCCTCACATAATTTCTGCAAGACTTGTAGAAGCTCTGTATAGCATGAATCAGAGGTGCTGGAATGTTCTTCCTTGCCAAACAGTCCCAAAGTTTGCTCCAGGGGACCCTGTCAAATGCCTTTTCCAGATCTATGAAATGAAGATGGATCACACTCTTATACCCAAGGGCTTTTTCACTCAGCTGTCTGAGTGTGAAGATTAGGTCTTGAGTACTTCAGTTAGCTCAGAATCCGCACTGGACCTCATCCTATTGTGGCTCAGCTAGGCGTCGGAGTCTCTGCTCTAGGATTCTAGAGTAGATGTTACTAGGGACACTGAGAAGGGATATGCCTCTATGGTTTCCACATTGTCGATTGTCACCCTTTTTGAAAATTGGTGTTATGATGGCAATCTCCCAGTCCTTTGGTATGGTCTTGTTGAACCACGCTGCCTGTAGGACCCTTAAGAGTAATAGGTCGCCTGATGCTCCCATGTACATAACCATTTCTGGTGTTATACCATCATGCCCTGCTGCTTTGCCCATCTTGATTTTCTCCAGTGCTGCCTTCAGTTCTTCCATCTTTATGTCATCTTCATCACCATTGGTTTCTTCTTCTGTGCTAGTGGTTATCATTTCTGATGCTTGACCTTGCTCACCATCAATGAGTTCTGAAAAATAATCTTTCCATCTTTCTATTACTTCCTTTGGGACAGTAAGAAATTTGCCTTGCTTGTCCTTTATAAATTTGAGAGGGCATTGTTTTTCCTTCCTCATGTTCTTTAGGGTCTTATAGAACAATTTCTGGTTTTCTTGCGCATCTTTTTCTAGCTTTTCTCCAAATTCTTCCCAGGACTTCTTTTTCGCTGCTAGCACCTTGTTCTTTGCTTCTGTTCTGAGTATCACATATTCTCTATATTTCTCAATTTGTCCTGCTGTGTTTTTAGCTCCTAAGTATTGTTTCCATGCCATTTTCTTCTCTCTTATTTTCTCTTTGACTTCCTCTGTCCACCAAGGTGTCCTTTTTCTCTTGTTCCCAAGTCGGACTTCACCACATGCTTCTGCAGCAGCTGTCTTTATAATGTTCTTGAATTTAAGCCAGATGGTTTCCAAGTCATTAGGTTGTTCTTCTGTGTTGCTCACCGCTGCAGCAATAAGCCCCTGATATCTGGTCTTAATTTCTGGCTCTCTCAGCTTGTAGGTCCTAATGCTCATTTCTCCTGCTCGTTTACTTGGTTTCTTGCGTGATGTTGGACAGTTCCTAGGCTGAGCAACTCTTTCAGTTGTTCTTTTGATTGTAAGCAGGTAGTGATCACTTCCAATCTCTGGCCCCTGATCACTTCCAATCTCTGGCCCCTTCCAGACTCTAGATTCCCGGACATATTTGAATGAATCCTCATTCAATTTCCTTTTCATATATATACGAGGTCTGGTCAAAAAGTATCCGACCTTTTTTTTTCGGGGAAAAAAAATGATATACAAGAGGTTTCTCTGGTGGATACAGTGGAGAAGCCCTTCATGCGCATGCGTGAATTTTTTCTCTCCCAAAGACAGTGTCAGTCGTTTGCAATTAGTGTAAGCGCGAGCTGTGGTAGTAACAAGCCGTCAGATTTTTATTTTAGACCATCAACAAGCCGAAACGACGTGGTCATTCACGAAGTGCGGACTTTGGTCATGCAGATTCGTCGCATCACCATCCGAGAACTTACACACGAGGTGGGGATAAGCCACGGTTCAGTACAATCCATATTGACAGAGGATTTGAACTTGCGGAGGAGTGGGCGCTAAATTCGTGCCGAAGCTGTTAACGATGGAGCAGAAGCAACTCCGTCTGGAAGTTCAAATCCTCCGTCAATATGGATTGTACTGAACCGTTTCTTATGCCCACCTCGTGTGTAAGTTTTCGGATGGTGATACGACGGTTCTGCATGACCAAAGTCCGCACTTCGTGAACGACCACGTCGTTTCGGCTTGTTGATGGTCTACCGGAACGTGGCTCGCTATCCACTGATGTGAGGCCATCTTTGAAACGGTTGTACCACTCCTTAATTTGTGTAATGCTAATGGCTTCATCGCCAAAAGCTTGTTGAATCTTTCTAATTGTTTCTACTTGGGTATCACCGAGCTTTTGGCAAAATTTAATGCAATACCGCTGTTCAAAACGTTCCGTCATTTCGTGACAAATAAAAATCCGACGGCTTGTTACTACCACAGCTCGCACGTACACTAATTGCAGACGACTGACACTGTCTTTGGGAGGGAAAAAATTCACGCATGCCCAAGAAGGTCTTCTCCACTGTATCCACCAGAGAAACCTCCTGTATATCATTTTGTTTTCCCGGAAAAAAAAAAGGTTGCATACTTTTTGACCAGACCTCGTATAACATGACTATATTTGTTAAAAACTTTGAAAGAACAGACCCTTACATGGTAACACTAAATGAAAAACATGAGTCGCAAAAAATTCCTTGCATAAAACATGGGAAAACCCCTGTGTCCTCAAAGAGTTAAAAAAAAGATTTTTCCAAACAACAACAATAAAAAAGCACTGGGGTGGCCATTTTTGTTTGGGCCAAACCCAATTTTTTGCTTGGGACTGGAAGAGTTTTAAAAAACATAGTAAACTAGAGTAAAGGTAAAAAAACATATAGTAAACTAGATAAAGGTTAAAAATGTATAGTAAACTAGAATAGAGGTTAAAAACATATAGTAAACTAGAATAGAGGTTAAAAACATATAGTAAACAGATAAAGGTTCAAAATGTATAGTAAACTAGAAAAGAGGATAAAAACACATTGTAAATTAGAATAAAGGTTTAAAGAAATGGAGTTAAAACTGTTTTTTTGTTGTCGTGTTTTTGACCTTTTACTACTACTTGGCGTTCCTCTTCTACTTTGGATGTAAAGGTTAGCCAGAGAGAGTGCCATGCTATCCTATCAGCTGTCATTCTTTTGACCTGGTTCTGGTCCAGTCCTCGATCCTTCAGGTATTGTCTGATGATGTCCTACCAGAGAAATCTGGGTCATCCTGGATGTCTGGATCCTGGGCTCTTGGTTTTCAGTGTTTGTCAAGTAAATGAGAAGCACAGCCATTTAAAACAAGCAGTGCTCCAGAAGCCCCTACTTGCAGAGCATTGCTGGGTTAATCAGCAGCAAGAGATAGTATGCATTAGCTAAAATAAAAAAGGACGAACTGATGACAAGAACCAGACAATGCCAGCGGATTAAGAGATAAGATGAAGATGCTGGTGATGGATAGTACACACATTGAAGAAACCTGTTGATAGCTTTACAGTCCTTGTTCAGCCATCCCTGAGGTACGACAGGTTGAGGGAGACCAAAAAATACATGGAGAAGAGAACTGGAGACAGAAATGAGAAGGATTAAGAAGACACGGAAGAACCTTGAGCTGATGGCACAGAAAGGCTTGGCATACTTTTGTTGAAGGCTATTGCTCCTTATGGAGCTCGAGAGTAATAAATGGGTTAAACGTATACGTACATACATTTTTTATATATGTCCACGTAGTTTGCGCACGTTTCTGGGAAGACAAAGAAAGATTAGTGCTACTGTTCCCTCGGACATGACATAAGAGACAACTAACATAAGGTCGTGCATGCGGCTGGCTACCTCATTATGTCAAAC
This sequence comes from Oreohelix idahoensis, assembly GCA_024509875.1. Lineage (NCBI taxonomy): Eukaryota > Metazoa > Mollusca > Gastropoda > Stylommatophora > Oreohelicidae > Oreohelix > Oreohelix idahoensis. Next base: position 474,743 of record JAMPIV010010514.1, on the reverse strand, counting down.
AAAGTGCTAATACAATCACAGCTGTGAGAGCTTTGGTGCAGGCTTGCTGTACTATTTATAGAGAATTGAGTGAAGTACAGTCTTCTTCATTTCATTTACAGCACTTTGGTTTGGTTTGGTTTGGTTTGGTTTGGTTTGGTTTTAAGGACTATCTTCATTACACATTGACAACTCCATCAACCTACCCACCGCAAAAATATTTATAGAATGTGTGATTCTTATATACACACATTGGGATTCTCGCCGGTGCTGTGGAGTTTTTGCACTGTGCTGAGATCCTCCTTGTGTAAACTAAGGAAGGAGATCGGAGCACTGATGGAGTAGTCCATGTGCAATGAAGATAGTCCTTAAAAAAACCAAATGCAACTCCATCAGTGCTCCAATCTCCTCCCTTAGATCACACAAGGAGGATCTCAGCACAGTGCACGAACTTTGTAGCACTGGCGAGAATCTCAGTGCGTGTATATAGGAATCACTTACTTACTTAGTCGTTCCTCTTCTACCGTGAGGTGTAGAGGTTTGGAAGAGAGAGCGCCAGACTATTCTATCAGCTGTCTTCTTCCTGGCCTGGTTCCATTCTAGTCCTCGGTCCTTCAAAGATTGTCTAATGTTGTCCTCCCAGCGGACTCTGGGTCGTCCTGGAGGTCTGGATCCCTGGCTCTTTGTTTCCCATGCTTGTCGTGGTAGCCGATCTTCTCCCATTCTGCGTATATAGGAATCACACATTCTATAAATATTTTTGTAGTGGGTAGGTTTCTAATTTTTTTTTTTTTTTTTTGCCAGGGCAGCGGCCTTATGACCTACTCTTTATGATTTTCAACTGCCAAGGGATTTTTAACATGCACAACTTGCACACGGGACCTCCTATTTTTTTCGCCCTTATTTGAGAAGGCTAGGCATCCAATCTCACTACCCAGGGGGAGTGGGGGGGGGAGAAATGACATTATTAGGACCACTGGTTCTGAAAAATATTTCCATAAATTATATTCCTTCAACTGGGAATCGAACCCGGTACTTCTGGAATTTGAGGTGGACACCATAGCTTTACAGCACTTAACATTTAATAGTTTGGCTTGTATCACTTTTTGGTTCTTGGTTAGGTAAGGAAAGTAAATCTGACTGGCAGCAGTTTAAAAATTATTTTATCTGAGCAAAGTTTTTGTGTCAAGTCAGTCCTATTATATGGCTCTGAAACATGGAGAGCAACAAAAAAATAAAAAACAACCAAAATGCTAGACTTTCATAAATGGGTGCACTAATGCGGAACTGATGACAAGAACCAGACAAGTGTCAGGGGAATGAGAGAAAAGAAGACGCTGGAGATGGATAGGACACACATTGAGGTAACCTGTTGATAGCTTTATTGGGCGGTTCTTATTCTGGAATCCTCAGGGTAAGAAAGGTCAAAGGACACCAAGGAACACATGGAGAAGAAAACTGGGGACAGACATGAAGGGGATGAAGAAGATTTGGAAAGAGCTGATGGCACAGGACAGGAAGTACTTGATACAAGTTTGTTGACAGCTTATGTTCCTTGGTAAACTTATAATAAGGATGATGATGATGACAACCATAGGTTGTCTACAGTTGTGATGATCATTTCTTTGTGACTTTCTTCTTCTTCTGCAGGTTCCTCCCCTTGCTTGATTCCAGACGAGGAAGAGGACATAAGTTCACTGGATGGTATGAGAGTTGGTCCACTGTTTGAAGGGGAGATTGGTCCATTCAGTTCAGTTCTTCTTGAGATTACCTGGCAACCCACAATCCCTGGACAAGTGAACACTGAGTTCATTATTTCATTTACTGATCCTCTAATTAAACCAGTAAGTCTAATTTGTTCGGATTTGGTTTGGTTTCGTTTGGTTTTAAGAACTGTCTTCATTGCACACGGACAACTCCATCAGTGCTCCAATCTCCTCCCTTAGATCACACATCCTTTATCTCAGCATAGTGCACAAACTCCGTAGCACCGGCAATAATCCCAGTGTCTGTATATAGGCATCACACATTCTATAAATATTTTTGTGGTGGGTAGGTTTCTAATTTTTAAATTTTGCCTGGTCAGCAGCCGTTTGTCCTACTCTTTACAATTTGTTCAGATTTAGCATTTTTGAAACCTGATAAATATCATTATTTTATTACCAGTGAAACCAACGCCACAAGTAATTAGTGAGTATTAAATATGATCTCCCCACCCCCAGGCAGTGCCCAGGGGTCTCTGACGAAGCAAAAAAAAAAGATAGAATAGACGACTGCTCCCTCAGGATTGTTGTACAAGGTGACTGTTATGAGGTTGGCAGCCTCAATATGTAAAACAAATTGCTACAGAAACCTTGACTTACTTACTTAGTCATTCCTCTTCTACCTTGAGATGTAGAGGTTTGCCAGAAACCACAACTGCAATTGCATGTGAATGTTTGGTGCAGGCTTCCTGCAGGGACCAGCTACATTGGTGGCTGCATGCTTCATAGATGATGATGATGGATGTGTGTATATAAGTAGAAAATAATGATTAGTAAATATATCATGATGTAGTCTAATGTATTAATTGTAACGTATGTAACTTTTCAGAAGTTTAATTAACCGTTACTAGATAAACCAGGGCAATGCCAGGTACTTACAGCTTAGTCCATGAAATACAAGATAGATACCACTTCCCAGAAAGAAGACAGGATATACAGAAAGTAGTGAAGAATTTACCACCACATATCCGCTTAAAAATGCTAGAAGTACAGATGAAATTAGTAGATGGAACAACCAAATATTCCGACCCAGTCAGTCTTATGAGTGCATCACAACAAACCATTGATGCTTACCCTGAAGAATGGTTGCATGTCTATACTGACGGATCTGCATTTAAGGCCACCATCAAAGCAGGTTATGGAGTCTACATATGTTATCCAGATGGATCCTCCGACGAGCTGTTTGATGCATGCGGGGAGTTTTGCTCCAACTATGAAGCTGAACTCATTACACTGGAAACAGCTGTATACCATCTGAAGACTGTATTTAATGCCTTTCCCTCAAAGGCTCAAAACATCATTTTTACTGACTCACTGTCTACCCTTCAAGCTTTGGAAGGCAGTGGACATTGTAGAACTGAATTAGCCAAACTAATCCTGGATGCTCATCTACTTATCACTTCCTATGGCATCAGAATAGTTATGCAGTGGATCCCTGGCCACTCAAATACATCAGGTAATGACAGAGCAGACAGATTACAAAGAAGGGAACAAGACAAGAACAACCACTCACAGCAACAACTTTCCAAACAGCCAAATCACTCACATGAACAACAAACCAACCAAACTTGGCTGAACAGATGGGCCATGGGAAACACCGGGAGAGAGGTTTACAGACATATGGCTGGTCCTGATCCTATTGACAACTTCGGCCATCTCACAAGGAGGGATCAGAGTACCATTTTTTGGCTCAGATCACAACATATACTACTCAACAGTTACTTGAACAGAATCCAACCACAACACTCTCCAGAGTGCCAGCTATGTAACTACCCCTACGAAACTGTTGACTACCATTGTTACCATTGGTATGGCACCATAAAGTCTTTTCGTGTTAACATTGGGGTATATATTGGGATTTTCTATTATAAGGCACACATGTTCAATCTTTTTGTTTGTTTGTTGTATCATTCAAGTCAAGATACTGGTAGACTACCAGAGATAGATATTCTTGATGACAATTGTACCCAGGTTCGTTCCAAACTTCCTCTGTGGTGTTTAATGTTTTGTGACACTTAATAGCATACTCAATATCCAATATTTAGTGCAAAATCCTCAACAAGTAGATACCCTCGTAATATAAAACGTAGAAAGTCTTCAGGAATCCAGGGCAAATCGGATTCAGTTTAAAAAATCTGGCCATAAGCTTGAAAACATAAAATATCCAAATACAAAACTGTCATAGTTTTTACAAAAGCATTACAATTACGCTGCCAATTCCGCTCATGAAAAGTAGTGTCAACTTGATATTCTGACAACTTTATTCTTGGTTCTTCTTTATTTGCCGTGTCGAGTATGTATTATTTGTACTCCATTTAGAGTGGTTGAGGTTACAAAAAGTATGTTTTGAATTAATGTAGGCCTTTTATCGGAATGACATTACAATTGCTCTCATGTTTTTCGTCCAACGGATTAGGGTACAGTTGGGGTTTTGGGTTAACGAAATAGGTTGAGCCAGTCTATTCCTATGACTTTGAAACTGAAAAAAAAAACTCGAAGGCTAATTTGTCATTTTATTTGGAGCGCTCAGTTTCATTTCCTTTAAGTTCAGCCTTGGGTGATCTCCTGGTCATCATTTTAAGCCATTTCTATCAATGGCACTAAAAAATTCGTATGGGTATAACGGCTATTCTTTTTGAAGTTCGGGGTGGAAATGAAATATTGCGCACACGCTAGCTTTTACTAACGTGATATATATGAATTCCACAACTATGTATATAAATATATTATCTGCTATCATATATATAGTTGATATATTTTGATTTAAGATTCAAGACCTAACCATAGTTAAACTGGTCTCTTTAGATCTGATACTTTTAATAAGGCACTATAGAACACACACCAAACTGTGTTTTCATTTCCCACCATAAAATTGTATTAATTTTTTTTGCAGAAATAGACAAATGATTATACAGTTCTTTGGACCAATACAACAAAATAAATTCTCTAACTCTTGGTTTAGGTTTTAATGCGTGAAATGCTTAAAAAGCAAATCGCAGCATAGTCACTATGATGGTGCGAACCATCTAATTAAATATATTTTACATTAATTAACTTTTGTTACGTTTTCAGTTTGTACAGGTTTTGCGGGTCTCTGTACAGGGTTTTTGGATTTGTATTTTTTCATTCTGAGGTGTGGCATGTATGAATTAAAGAAAGTACCGATGGAGGGTCTTGGAAAACAGTTATTATCTTGAACATAAAAATTACAAAACAAAGTTGGTTTGCATACAATTACAATTCCCATGAAAAAGTAGTGTCTTTATACATTGAAGTTTATTCTTCTTCACCATTAACTCCAATTTGGTACAAATATTTTCGACTTAGTTTCCTTTTTCAGTTACACTTCTCTGATGTTTTATCCAACTTAGGTGTTAACGATAGTTGAGTCCTTATCTTTCAATAACTCGAGCTAATTTGTCATTAGACTGTTCAGTTTCATTTCCTTTAACATGATTCAGCTTGTTCTCACTGACATTTAGGACATTTCTCCTGCCTAACTAGGTTCTATCAGTAAATGAAAAGTCATCACAGTGACATAATCTAACGTGAATTTGATTCACACTCGACTATGTAAGAAAATGCTCACACATAGTTGATATCTTGATAACTTCAAGGGACCAGAAGTTAAATGGCCAGGATAATCCGTGAAACACCTTGTACGGAGGAAAACATATCGCCAGAGTGGTTGGGCAATTTTTACTTACGGTTGGTTAGTCTAATACTTTTTTATTTATTTTATTGGGTGCCATATGCTTACCGATGGAGGGTCTTGGCTATTCCGATTTACGTCATTGGTTGCTAAACAACTCCCGCCAAAGAAAGTGGTGGGTCACCATTTAACCTAGTTTCGACTAGTTTCAGTTTCAATCTGATACCAGCGTAACTCGAGTCATTATTTCAATAAAACACTGTAACTGTTCTTCCTAATCTAACTGATAGCTATTAGCACGAATGATGCTATGGTATCAGTAGTAGGCCATCCAGTGACATAATCTCTCTGAGTTCTCAGCACTCGATGATGTTAGGAAAATGCTCCTTCCTCCGAGGCCAGATAAGTGAAACACCTTGTACGGAGAAACTAAACAACTTACGAAAACATGCAGATATCACTACATGGCATTAGGCAGAAGGGTGAGAACCCAAGAACCGCTGGACCAATAACAATATATATATATATATATATATATATATATATATATAATATAGGATTTTATATATGTATATATATATATATATATATATATATATATAGGAAGCACATTAAAAACGCACCCACTATTATATATACTGCTGAGAATGGAAAAAAAAGTGTGGGAATGGATTTTCAACCCATGGCTGCTGGAATGGAAAGTGCAAGATTCAACCCATGGGTGTGTGTACAGACTACATGAAAACGTTGAAAGTTACACGTGCAACACGATTCTCAACAGCTATGACCCTGAAAATGTGTACGCGTTGTGGCAGTATACTCGGTATAAAAAGGCCGTTGAGACAAAACACCCAGTACATGTGCTTGAAATGCCACAACTATCTGAATACGACCGCCAACGAGCCATTGGTATGTTGGAGACCGGAATGAGCTCGCGGGCCATTGCCAGAAGGATGAATTGCCACCACAGCACTATTGTACGTCTCAATGAACGTTACGGAACCACTGGCAGTGCCCGGGATAGACTTCGGAGTGGCCAACCACGAGTTACTACCCCTGCGCAAATCGTCATATTGTGCTGAGTCACCTAAGGAATTGACTCTCCCGGCAAGTCAAACAGCAAGAGCAATAGTGGGTAGACATGGGCAAGTCTCTCGAATGACAGTCATACGACGACTCAGAGATACAGGCCTTACTGCAAGACGACCTTATGTTGGGCCAAACTTGACTCACAGACATCGTCAGCAGCGCCTGCAATGGGCAGAGCAACATATCAGATGGACTAGACTGCAGTGGAATGCTGTCCTATTCACAGAAGAGAACAGATTCAACATATCCTTTGCAGATGGACGTATGCGGATTTAGCGACGGTGTGAAGAGCGCTTTGCAGATTGCTGTGTCAACCGATTTCGAGGTGGCAGTATTCACATTTGGGGAGGATTCAGTTTTCACCATCGCTTGCCTCTTCACGTCTTCCGTGGAAATGTTAATGCTGTGACATATCGAGATGAGGTTCTGGATGCACTGGTTGCTCCTGCGTTCACAATTTTTCCAGACTTGCAGCTTCTCCAGCAGGATAACGCACGTGCATTTTTTTGTATTTTTGGTTTTCTCCCTTGCCTGCACAGAATGCAATGAATTTCATAAACAATCAAATGTACAAATTAATGACCAGCATGGATTCATAAGAATATGAATAAAGATTCCAAATATGTTAACTTGTACACACTTATATTTACATTTCACACTCTGTTCTTGGATTATACAGGTGGTGCGTTTTTAATGTGCTTCAGTATATATATATATATATATATATATATATATATATATATATATATATATATATATATATATCTATATATATATATATATATATATATATATATATATATATATATATATATATATATATATACAAGGTATATATATACAGGGTGTTTATAAAGTTGCTATGCAGTGAAATTTATGCCCGGGCGAGACTACGTCACCAGAAATGTGGTTTTCAATTGGGGCTTGTTGTGTAATGCTGCACACGGGATTGTGGAACACAGCATTGGAACACAGAATATCATGATGTAAATTTGCATTATTCGTGACGTAATTTCTAAAATATTTTTCAAATTCACTGCACAGTGACTTTATAAACACCCTGTATATATATATTCATACACAAACTTGTATTTGAACATGCACACACATATACATGCACATATTTATATATACCACCTGGGCAAGACAATTATGGCTTTCCATAACTTCTGGTCTTCAGTACTGTTTATCAAATTTGTAGTTGACTTATTTCCATATCCTCTCTCTTTGTCATCCTTTATCTCTTGTTTTCCTTTAATTTTCCCTGTTGTCACAATATATTTCAGCTTTCCTCTTCTCATAAAATGCCCCCCCAAAAAAGTTGATTTCTTCTTTCTTATATTTTTCTTCTTCTTCCTCGTTCGTCCTGAAAAGGACGTTGGTTGCGATATTTGCACCTTTCGGCCCGACACATCCAACTTCCGCACGGCATTTTTTGGGACTTGGTTTGCCTTCCCTCTTTGATCTCTTCTCTCTCAGCCAGACTGCAGTGATGCAGCCTGTTTCCAGGACCACCACTTGGAGGTGGAGTAGGGTCTTGGTCAGCTCTGGTTCGCTGACCCTGATGCAAGCAGTCAAGCTATGAGTCGCTGACTGCATTTATCTCTTTTGCTGCGTCTTCGGTCCCGCTTCTTTCTTATATGAATAATGAGCTTCATTAGCAGACTGGCTTCTTTTTGGACGTCCTGATTACTCTTTTTAGTAGTTCCTGGCATTCTTAACATTGTTCTTTAAAATTACATCTCTGTGGTCTCCAGTAATTTTCATGTTTGTAGTTACAAATTGTCCACAACTCAATAAAATTGGCTCTTTAAAACACTGAAGAACTCTCTTTCTTGCTTCCATTTACAAAGATTTGTTGTATAAACTACCTTTCATATCACTCAAGGTTTCATGTGCCTGGACTATGCTCCTCTTCACCTCAGAGATGCATCTTCCATTTGATGTTATTAACATGCCAAGATATTTGAATCTGTAGCTATGTAAAACTCCTTTTTAATTTCTTCAAATTTCCAGCTCTCTATCCATGCTTTGGCTAATGCTATAGATGTGCCAGTTTGGCTGGAGAGACAAACAGTTGATCTCAAGATTTGCATGTTTGACAGACTCTACCAGGACACAGTCATCATCAACAACAGGTCAGAGGTCATATCATTTTGTCTAATTGACTTGACTGGACTTTGATCCACTGTCACTGGGCATCAGCTCTTGGTGACCTTAATGCCGTTATGTGTTTTTTCGCAGTTAATATAAACTATTTTGGGCTGCCATGATGGGTATTGTCTATGGATGGGTAATTTTGTCTAATTATTTGAGATGAAAATCCTGCTGCAGAAGTTAAAGTAAATTAGTGTATTATCAGGGTAACCAGGACACAGCTTGTGAGCCTGTGGTGTGGCACACATTACATACCCAAAATTATATAAACGTTTTGGTGAATAACACTAAATAATGTTTAAAAAAAATTATTTTGTATTTTTACCATAGAGATGCTACAAGAACATTACCTAAAAGATCAGAAAGCAGTGAAATTCATTTTTAAGAGAATTTTTATTTTTACACACAATCACACATAAAATATCAGTCATGTCGTACCAGGCAAATAGTAATAGGTTGTGCCTGGGGCTGGCAACATGATCATGTAAAACAAATAGCTACAGAAACCACAGCTACATGACCATGTGGATACTTTGTGCAAGGGGGCCAGACCAGCTACAGAGGTGGTAGCTCTATGCTACACTGGTAGCAAAAAAGGAAAATTATGATGGTAACGATGACCATGATGATGTTATAAATATCTGTCACATTTAGTGTTGACAAGCTTTGTTGGCTTTGCGCAGATGGGTCAGTGTCTGTCCCCAGTCGTGGTGTGCTGTGGCACAATAATTTGTTTTCAACATAAGGGTTAATTTCACACTTGCCTCCGGCTGGCAGAATAGTGGATTTTAAAGCTGCAACCAAGGTGGAGTGGGTTCATTTTCTACATAAGACAACAGGATGCGGAGACACTTGGGAGTCATGACCCAGGTAGGCCCGCCCCTCCTTAGAGTGCTTGGAGAATAAAGGGCCGAAACACTTGTTCGACGGGGGGACCCTGCTGATGATCAGATTGCCTCATGTTGTATCGCTCTGTATAGAGTTTCCTATCTTATGTTGGTTATTTTATGTGTATAGTATGTAGATTTGGATGTGAACCTATGTCTGGGAGGCTAATTACATCTTCATTGACTCTTGAAATAATCCACACACTTCCAGGGATTCCCCCTGTGGTGAAACATGTTGAGAGACCAGCATTGCACACTAAGCTTGAAGAAGTCACTTGAGCCCCAGGCATAATTATGGCTTTTGCCTGGTTGCCTGGATGCAGGAGGATCTCACTGTGGACCCCATTATCGGCGGGGGAGCTGAGAAGTGGCTCTGTGTAGGACGTGACAATTCCTTGGGAGAGCCCAGAACAAGAGCACAGTATTTTAGCTCTGCATATTTGGAGTGTCCCCATGGATGGCAGGGAATGCACACTATGCCATGTGCTTCTTCCTGCTAGATGTGGTGATCCTATGCAAACCAAACTGGAGTTCGTGACTTAAACTCAACACATTTCAGAATGGCAGAAAAGCCACAGGAAAAGCCTAGATCTACAGCGTAGATAATACCCAAGACTCTTGAAGCTGGTATTGGCTGCAAAAGAGCAAGAAGCTCAGCAGCCCTAGTTAAACAACAACAACATTAATTTTCTATGTATCCAGCTTTCATTTATCTACAGTAATATTATCTGGTTGTAATATTTTAAAATTTGATATAATAAGAGCGGCATTGTTACAGTACATATTTTGATGTTACTCATTACAATGCTCCTCACAGAGCAACAACAGCTCTGAAGTTACAGTTTGAAGTCTGCAAGGAACTGAAGAGCCACCTGGAATTGCTGCCAAAAACTGGATACATCCAAGCCCGTTCTCAGTTCTCTGCCCAGCTAAAGTTCCTGCCGAGGTTTGGCCTCAGTGCATACTTTATGATCTTGTTTGTTGTTGTGATTGCTCAAACACTGCTTGCTTAGTTACTTTCTTATCCATTATTATGTACATTCATGATTTCTCACTGACAAACTTGTATTTGAACATGCACACACATATACATGCACATATTTATATATACCACCTGGGCAAGACAATTATGGCTTTCCATAACTTCTGGTCTCCAGTACTGTTTATCAAATTTGTAGTTGACTTATTTCCATATCCTCTCTCTTTGTCATCCTTTATCTCTTTTTTTCCTTTAATTTTCCCTGTTGTCACAATATATTTCAGCTTTCCTCTTCTCATAAAATGCCCCCCACCCCCGCCCCCCCCCCCCCCCCATGCACACTCATTCATTCCCTTTCTCATTACTGATTTTCTCACTTACTTGCTTATGATTTTGTGCGCTTACTTATCAACTATTGTGTACTTTACCGTGGCAGCAATATAGACACAGTTTTAGGGATAGGCAATGATATCAAAAAAAGAATATAAAAGGCTAGATGAGGTATCATTTCTTTGGGAAATATATGGAGATCAAAAGAAATCAAGTCCAACACAGAAAATTAGAATCTTCAGTTCATATGTCAAGTCAATACTATTAAATGGCTGTGAAACATGGAGAACAACAAAAACAACAACTGAAAAGCTACAGATGTTCATAAATGGGTGCTAGTGAAAACTAGAAGGATTTAAATGGTATGACAAAGTCACCAATGTGGAACTGATGACAAGAACCAGACAACTTTAGTCCATCACTTTCCAACATAAAATTATCTTTAGTCTATCACTTTCTAACTAAATATTATCTTTAGTTTGCCACTTTCTAACTGAATATTATCTTTAATCTGTCACTTTCTAACAAAATATTATCTTTAGCTATCACTTTCTAACTAAATTTTATCTTTAGTCTATTGCTTTCTAACTAAACATCTTTAGTCTATCACTTTCTAATTGAACATTATTAGAAAGTTTGTCACTTTCTAACTAAGTATTATCTTTGGCCTCTCACTTTCTAACTGAACAATATCTTTGGCCTGTCACTTTCTAACTGAGTATTATCTTTATTCTGTCACTTTCTAACATAATATTATCTTTAGTCTGTCACTGTTTAACAATATTATCTTTTATCTGTCACTTTGTAACAGAATATTATCTTTAGTCTATCACTTTCTAACTGAACATTATCTATAGTATGTCACTTTCTAACAGAATATTATCTTTGTCACTTTCTAACTGAATATTATCTTTATTATGTCACTTACTAACTGAATATTATCTCTAGTCTGTCACTTTCTAACTGAATATTATCTTTATTATGTCGCTTTCTAACTGAATATTATAATAGCTCGGGCATTGGCGTAGCTGGCGAGTCCTTTTTAGGGCTTTATGCTAGCAGATAGATAATGTTAGTCCTTTTCAGGACTTAGTATCTATCAACGCCCTATCAGGTTAGCAGTCAACAGAGTTGACTTTTTTTTAGATGGTTAATGCGCTATGATATAACCAAATAGGTTGAAAGGAACGCGCATCGCCAGAAGAAGGCAAAAACCGAACAAAAATAAATGAATATTATCTTTAATTTGTCACTTTCTAACTGAATATTATCTTTAGTCTGTCACTTTCTAACTGAATATCATCTTTAATCTGTCAGTTTATAACTGAATATTGTCTTTAATCTGTCACTTTCTAATAGGCAAAGTCTCTTCAAAGAGGCAGCTAAATTCTTTGATCCTGACACAGGTGTTCTTGAAGCTCCAATAACTGTCCGTGTTGCTGATCAGGTAATATTATAAGCTAACAAGGAATAGTTCAAATGTTGAGTTAATCTGTAGGGGCAGGTTTTTAAAACTTTTTTTTTTTTTGCATTCTATTAGATAATTTGACCTGTTATTTTATTACTGTCTCAGTTTATAAAGACAAAAAAAAAACCTTGTGGAAGCAAGGTTTGAGGTGTTATTATATGTATTATATGACCATATATTAGTTACCAGACATAAAAGTCTTTTATATTTCGACGTGCCGTAATATAACCGATTAGGTTGAATTGGATGCGCCTCGTCAAAACAAGGCAAAATTATATATTTTTTTTAAATGACAATATATAAATCATTTGGCAAAATACTATTTTAGCGATTTCTTGTTTAGAGTTACTTCCCTTTGGAATGACCGTTCATTGTTGTTAGGGTTAGTATTAGGGGTAGGGTTAGAGTTAGGGGTTTAGGGTTATACTGTGCCAATTGTGTACTCCGATGAACGTAACAACAATGAACGGTCATTCCAAAGGGAAGTAACTCTAAACAAGAAATCGCTAAAATAGTATTTTACCAATCATTCTTTCTTTATCTCCACAGTAATCACCAAAAAGTAAATGGGAACTATATGGTTTCCTCAGGCATGTCGTAAGCTGGCTAATACGAGGTTCTTGAGGTTGGCAACCTCATCATGTCAAACAAATTGCTACAGAAACCATCACCACAAGAGCACATTAAATGCTTTGATGCAGGCTTCCTGCTCGGAAAAAGGGGGGGGGGGGGCAGATGCAGTGATGGCTTCCTAAGGAGCCAAAAGTGACATGAAGAAATGATTTATATATAAACTAGGTTCTTCTTCTTAAAGCACCATGCCTGGAGGCGTAGGGGATCATTTCACTCAACAACCACCTTTCACCAGTGCTGCTTATCATTTCTGTTGTTAACTTTGTCCGTGCCATGATGTCAAACTGTCCAGTATCTGCTGTCTTTGTTTTCCTCTATCTGTGTCTCCTTCAATCTTTCCTGTTGTCACAATATATTCCAGCTTTCTCCTTCTCATAACAAACCCAAAGAAAGTGGGTTTCTTCAAACTTGTGAAATAAGCTCCCTTTGCATCCTCATTACTCTTTTTAACTGCCCTTGGTATTTTTAACATTCTTCTGTATTTTCTACTATTGTTTTACTCCATGACTTGCTTCTGTTTGTTAGGATTGGTTCTATATAACATATAATAACTGTTTCTTAATTTTCTTCTTCGTCAGCATCTTTATTTTATTATTATTCTTCTTCATTCTGTATACTTCATTTGTTTCTTTCACTAATCTTTTTCATTGGCCTTCATCATTATAGTTGCGATCTTTCTCCTTCGGCTTCTGCGTTTTTTTCCCCCCAATTCTTTTTTTTTTTCCTTCTGCTGTCTTTTTTCTCTTCTTATTTTTTATTGTCACCTTTTTTTTAATGGTTCATTTTTGTTTTACCTTTAAGTCTTACTATTTTCTACTTCTGCTTCCTCCATCTCATTGTTTCTCACCTCTTTTGAAAGAAACCTACATTCACTTGTCAAGGTCATGAAGGCTTGAAAATGCACTTAACGGATAAAGCTCCATCTAACATTGTTCTGTTTACATGAGTATTTACTGTTTATTGTTACTGTTTTGAATTTAAATGTGTAATTTCCTCATTGCTTCCACTATCTCTCTTAATTTATCTCTTTGTTGTATTAGTGAATGTAGTGTTAATATTAACTACTTATTGTTGTAGCATAAAACATTCATAATTTGCAAACACTTCAGATTTCTTCTTTGCATCTTTTTCACCATAATAGTTTGTTTCTTCCTTGATTGTAATAGTAATCTATTGTTTCTTTCTTCTTTTATATTTACTCAGTTGTGTTATTACAACACAGAAATATTAAAAGGCATCAATGGCCATTTTTTTACCCTTTAGTGAAATAAAGATTTTTGATTTGTTCCATTTTTTTTTTCCTGTTCCTTGTCTTCTACTTGTATATCTAATGCAGTACATAGCCTTTTCCTAGACTTTTGTGGTTGTTGCAGGCATAAACATGTTTGATCAATATTTTTCATATGTACTTGCAGACAGTTTACTTTCATCAGATAAGATGTACTATAATTTGTGTGGAAATAGTAAAATATACAAAGTTGTAGGAAGGAAGAGCTGGAGTAGAGAGGGATGGTCATCAGCAGCTCCAAAACAAAAACTATGGTGATATCGCGAGAGGAAAGAAAGCATCAGATTACGATGGGAGAACAGGTCCTGGAGCAGGTCAACCAGTTTAAATACCTCAGAGCTGTTATAGACTGGAAGGGAGGCAACTCTGAGACTTTTTCAGGCCATAAATCGAGGATTCCTCAGCAAAAGAGAAGTTAGCAAGAAGACGAAGATGGTTGTATACCACTCCACCTATATTCCAGTCTTGACATATGGATGCGAGTCATGGATAATGACTACAACCCACAAAAGTTAGCTCCAAACCTTAGAAATTAGGTATCTGAGGAAGGTGGTTGAAGTAACAAGAAGAGATATGGTCCGCAACCAGACGATAAAGCAAGGCCTCAAAACCCAGCCACTGCAGACTCAAGTAGAACAGTCACAACTACAGTGGTTTGGCCATGTCTGCAGAATGCAGGCCAATGCTCCATGAGGAGTTGAAGTGTAAGGAAAGAGGAATAAATTAATATAGTTACATAATATCATTATTTCATTCTGTCCAGTAAGTTTCGTGCTTAATACGAGTGGAGTTGGAATGGATCCTGGAGTTAAACTCATAAGATGATACAGATTCTGTGGCCATAATGATAGATGGAGGATGAGAGAAAATAGATACTATTAATGGCCTCATTCAGTCATAATGGACTATGTGAATGCACCCTTGAAGTGATTTCTCTCAGCTGCTTTTTTTTTATAATTTTGTCTAGTGTTCCTTACGGCGTGTTCTCTTCTCTTTGGCTTATTATGAGAGCTTCTTTTCATCCAATCTGAGGTGGCGCCAAAGGGAGCATCACCACTAGTTGCCATTGGCAGCTTCATCCTCCTAGCTTGCTGAAATTATGTCCAGTGCCTTCATGTCTCTCTTGCACACATCTTTGAACCTCAGCTGCTGTCGCCCAGCTGCTCTTTTGCCATCTGCCAGTTATCCGTAGAAAATATCTTTGGGAATGCATCTTTCATGCGGTGAGAGACTAATAGAGACTAATCTTTCAAATTAAAATTCATACGCTAAAATCACTTAGTTGTTAGCCACAGAATAATCTGCTTCCATTATATTTAAGGTGACACCAGTCTGTTTCACTGTGCAAGCTGTTGTGACAACCTCAGATCTAGAATTTGGCATCTGTGACCTGGATTTTGGTTACTGTACAGTCCATGAATCTGTCAAGCAGACCATCACACTGACCAACAAATCAATCTTGCCACAGCAGTTTGGCTTTGTTGGATTGCCAGATGTAAGTTTTATTTTTTTTTGTGTGTGGACAATGTATGAACTACAGTCTATAAACCTAAATAAATTTGAATCAGATTCTGTCAGAAAAAATTCAGTGTGCTGGTCGTACTTTTGTCCAGTTATTTAAAATTATTTATCCTACTTATTTGCAAAACATTTAAGGAGTGAAGTGACTGGATGTTAAGTTAAAATCTAAAAGATCTTAAAATTGAAATTGATCTATTTTCTGATAACTTTGAATCTCCTGAACCTATATCAAAATAAATTGTCAGAACATGGTGTGTTTTGACTTTGAAAACCATTATTTTCTTGAGAAATTGTGTTTCAACTGTGAAGAAAACCATTATTTTCTTGAGAAATTATTTTTCAGCAGTGAAGAAAACCATTATTTTTTTGAGAAATCATGTTTCAGCCGTGAAGAAAACCATTATTTTCTGGAGAAATCATGTTTCTGCAGTGAAGAAAACCATTATTTTCTTGACAAATCGTGTTTCAGGAGTGAAGAAAACCATTATTTTCATGAGAAATCATGTTTCAGCATTGAAGAAAATCATTATTTTCATGAGAAATCGTGTTTCAGCAGTGAAAAAAAACCATTATTTACTTGAGAAATCATGCTTCAGCAGTGAAGAAAACCATTATTTTCTTCACAAATCATGTTTCAGCTGTGAAGAAAACCATTATTTTCTTGAGTACTATGTTTTAGCTGTGAAGAAAACCATTAATATCTGTGATCCACATGTTGGGTTAAGAATTTACGTACTTGTTTATCAGTTGACAAGGGATATGACAAAAACTTTCTAATCACGTTAAAACTTACTGCAAAAAATGTTGCTAAATATGTTACTGTTTTTAGACATTAACTTTAAGTCCTATAGCTTCTCCATCTTCTTCTTGGATCATTAGCCCCTGACTGACAAAGCAGTCAGTGGCCATCATGCCTAATGGTGTCTTGTAGGGCAGCAACAAACTGTCTCCACTTTGCTTGGTCGGTTGCCATCCTTCGTGCTGTACTCTAACTCTGGTTCATGTTTTGCATCTCAGCCTCCATTGTTCTCCGCCAGGTTGTCCTTGGTCTGCCTCTCTTTTGCCGTCCTTCTGGGGTCCATAGCATAGCAGTTCTGGTGGAAGTGTCGGAGTTCCTTCTGAGGACATGGCCATCCCAGTTCCAGCATCTGCCCCAATGATGGTGGGCATGCCTTTTTTGAATGCACTGTGTAAGCAATTCCTGGTTGGAGATTGTATTTAGCCACAAAATTTGAAGAATTTTCCTTAGATTGTGTGGAAAGAGGATAATTTGGACATTTTCTTTCCTGTTACTCTCCAGCACTCCACGCCATACAAAGTACAGAAAGTACGCAACTCTCGTATAATCTTAATTTGGTGTTTGTGCTGTACTGAGAAGATTACCAAATGTTGTTTAGTCCTATAGCTTGGTATGTACTAAAGTTATCAAAAATCTGTTTCTCCTGTATCATCAGTAATTTCAGTAATCGAGTATGGGCTATGAATACTCATGTTGTCAATGTCACAATGTGAACGACTGGAAAACATTCTAAATGAAAGGATACAACTAATTTTGGGCTGTACGCATGTTGCCCCCATAGTAACAATGAGGTACATGCTTGGATTGCTGTCGATTAGATCCAGCTATGTGATGGCCCAGGCAAAAGCCTGTATGCGAGTAACCACCTACAAACGACACCTCTTACATGAGAATGTAGCTGACATCAAAGGAGCAAGAATTAAGAGGGGGGATGTCATGGATAGCAATGACACAGGCAGAGGCTACGATTGGTTAGGTGACCAGGGTTGAAAATGTATCCAAAGGGGAAGAGTGGAATAAGTCAGGAGAGAACTGGATAAACTACCAGCAGGTCATCGTTAGCCTTGGCAGAGAGTGCAGATCTTGGGGCAATGGAAAAGCAGAGCTGGAGATTAATCAGCTGATAAGTGATCATGCTAGGGATGATGATGCCATTTAGTACACTGATGGGTCGGTAGTGCGTGGTGAGAAGTCAGGATGGGGCTTCTCTGCGAGAATAAAGGGTGAACAGAGTGGAGCCTACATGACAACAACCTCCAGCATGAGAATGGAGGTAGAGGCAGTTACTGCATCACTGAGGTGCATCAACCAGGCAGTTATATTGTCAGATTCTCAAGCCATGCTTTGGAAAGTTCAGAATGGATGGCTGCGACAGGATTGGAAAACATCAATAGAATCCACAAATCTTAAAAACCTGGTGTGGATCTACTGTCCTGGTCATGCAGGAGTACATGGCAATGAGAGAGCTGACAGACTGGCCTCGAGAGCACCCATAGTGGGTACACTGAACATGGATAAGGGAGAGATACTAAGGGCAATTAATGATCGCCTGCTGGATAATGACACTGCAAAGGATGAATCAACAAGGCTGAGACTGTTGGAGTTTGGTATCAAACGTGGGACTAGCAGAAATGGACATGAGAGAGGATGCATCCGTCGTATGTACAACCAGCGTGCTACAGGTACAATTAGCATTCATACTCTTTGACATTTGCTGAGGGAGACTGAGCATCTAAAGGTTTGCCCAGAGTGCAGTGAGGTTGATTCTGATTAACAATTAATTAACTGTTCTGCCAAACATAAAAAAGGCCCTACAGCTGCATTGTTGCCTCCATGCTTCATAAGGAGAACAAAGGGACATTGTGAAATATAAAAGAATGTTTGGTTACATTATTATTATTATTTTTAATATTTAACTTATTTCTTTATTCTAGTATCTGGAAGTCCAGCCTAATGATGGTTTTGGAACTCTCCTGCCACTAGAGACAATTGAACTGGATGTTATTTTAAAAACAATGAAAAGAGGAAGGGAAAAGGACTGAGTTTTCAAATAGTGTTGCAAATATTTAGGAGTTTTTCAAATAGTGTTAATATTTAGGGGTAGGTTCTTTCCAAGATTTTTAAATGTTTGGAAGTGCTATACATAGTTGTAAAGGATATTGAATGAGGATTAATAAAATTGGGACAACACGAAAAAAAATAAACAGCTGAAATACCTGCCTCAAAAACTGGACTTACCTTCCTGAAGTTCCCGGGGGTCTGTGATGAGACAAAGAATTAATAGAACCACTGCTCCTTGAAGCACTTTCATACAAGACGACTAGTTGTTTTTATATATATATTTTTTTTTAAATAACAAGAACCAGACAAGTGCCGGTGGAACAAGAGTTGAGAAGAAGACGCTACCGATAGATAGGACACACATTGAGGAAACGTGTTGATAGCATTACAAGGCAGTCCTTGTTCTGGAATCCACAGGGAAAGAGTGGCAGAGGTAGACCAAAAAACACATGGAGAAGAGAACTGTATACAGAGGTGAAAATGATGAGGAAAACATGGAAAGAACTTGAGCAGATGGCACAGGACAGGAAGACTTGGCATGTGTTTGTTGAAGGCCTATGCTCCTCGGGGAGCTAAAGGGTATTGATTGATTGACTAATTATGCATGAGGCCGGCAACCTCATTGCATAAAACCAATTGATGCAGAAACCACCACTGCATAAGCATGCGAATGCTTTATGCAGGGTTTCTGTAAGGGTGCCAGCTACAGTTGTAGCTCCATGCTCCTCATGCAACATGGAACCACAGTTACAGTTGTACATTTTTGCACCTCATGCAGCATGGAACCACAGCTACAGCAAAAAAAAAAGAAAATGATGATGTTAAAAAAAACAGGCCTCCTGTTACAAGCACCTGGAAAAATCGGCCCTTAACACTGGCCTCTCATCTTTGAAGACTGGGTTTCTTAACCTGTGGTCCACAACTCTTTGAGGTTATATAAATTGATGCTAGGGGGTCAGTGTACATAACCTAAACATTTAAATTTTATTTTAACCAAAATTTGAGCTCTGAAAATTATCATAAATTTGTTGCATTTAATGAAATATATTCTATTTACAGATTGCTTTTGTATTTCAGTATAACTAAATGTAAGCTGAACTATTTTTTTTTTGTAATAAGATGTAATATTTGCGTGCAAAAAAAAAATTGTAGTTATACATCTATGTGCAGGAGTCCAGACTATCAAAGGGGTCCATAGCCTTAGCAGGACAATCAAAGGGGTCTATTGCACATGAAAGGCTAAGAACCCCTGCTTTAATAGTTTAAAAAAGAAAGGAAATAGAGCAGAATAATTGGAGGATGAAAGAAGCTGAGAGACAAAATTGACAAAAATAGTAGTAAATTTGACAAGAGTAGAGTAGAGGAGAGGAGAAGAAAGAGAAACAATCACATTTTTCTGCATTCATATTTCAGAGACTTCAGTATTCCTTTCAAAGGAGTTGGTGTTTTGACCCCTCTACAGCTCTCAGAACAAGTGATCCATTTTTGTGCAACTCCTTTTTACGACACTTCCAGTGCTACATTGTATGTCATTAATAATCACACAGATGCCAATGAGTACACACATCCAGTGCCAAGAATTGGACATGGTGAGTTCAGTCTAGGACTTTGTTTTGTTTTGTTTTATTTTTGTTTGTTTGAACAATTGATAATCAATTTTTGAACAATTAATTGGGACCCAAAGACGCAGCAATAGAGAATGCAGTCAGCGACCCATACCTTAACTGCTTGCATCAGGATCAGCGAACCAGAGCTGAACAAGACCCTACTCCACCTCCACGTGGTGGTCCTGGAAACAGGCTGCATCTGGCTGAGAGAGTAGGGATCGAAGAGGGAAGGCAAACCCGGTCCCCAAAAATGCTGTGCTGAAGTCGGATGTGCCGGCCGAAAGTTGCAGATATCGCAGCTCCGCTGTAAACAGACACAACGCAACCATCGTCCTTTTCAGGACGAGCGAGGAAGAAGAAGAACAATTGAGTATCAATTTTTGAGCAATTGATTATCAAAAAGTTGATGAACTCTTAAAGCATGAGCTAGTTTTCCTATGTTTGATACATGTTGGCTATGGAGCAACGGCAACAGGTAGTGGAATTCAGGACAGTAATTTATATACAACATAATGGTTACTTTCACAGTTTCCTCAAGCTGGCAGTGTAGATAAAACCAGGAGTGAAGACTAAAGTCACTACTAAGGTGAATTGACTTCAATTCCCATCACAGGTGGGTTAAAGACAACAGGAGGCTGACACTTGGGAGTCATGACTCAAGTGGGCCTGCCTCCTTAGAGTTTAAAGGAGATAAAAGGACCAAAACATTTGTATGGATTATCAGGGATACCCAAAGTGACTCTTTGCTGGGTTCCCAGTTCGTTGGGAGTGGGTAACATCCATGTGAAAACTGGGGTCCAAACTAAAAATAATCAACTAATCACATTCAATTTAAGTAACGAGTGTGGATTATATGTTTTACAGCAAATATCAGCTGTCATTGACAGTGTTCGTTAATGTTTACATCTGACTGTTTAAGCATGAAGTGTACCAGACAGGAACAAAGTACTTGGAGTCGGAAAGCCCTCAGTCTAGGCTGCATACAGCTCCTCAGATAATAAAAAAATCTATCATTTTCAGACAATGAACAGAAATTTGACTAAATATATCCTGAAAGTGACCTAGAAAGTAGATCTGATAGTGATAATGAGCTGGATTTTAGCAGGGGCAGGGGGCTCTGTCAGCTTGTAGTGGATTCACCTGCTGGGTTAACTGGCATACTAAAGGAGAACACAATACTGGTGCTAGATTATAAGTAATCCTATTACAGATAATGTCCTGAAATGTGAAACGTATATATGGAGTGGTCTTTAGGTAATCATTGTTTTTGTGGCATATGTGCGTTTTTGTAAATTTGTGTTCAGCAACTCAGGCAGAGGGGGATGTATCTCTAAGGGGATCTGAATGTTTGAGCAATCTAAGAAAATATATATGATTAATTACTACGAAAAAAGACAAACATTTTTCTTTCTTACTATAAGGATAAGTAAAAAAAAAAAAAAAAAAAAAAAAAGTAAGTAAAAAAAAAAAAAAAAAAAAATAAAAAAAAAAAAACTTTGAGGGCAAAAAAAAAAAAAAACAAATTTTGAAATTCCGTTATCCTCTTTACGTCGGGTTTTAAGGATATTGTGAATAAATAAATTTTTGGGAAAACCGATGTATTTGCTCCGTATCCATTTTTTACTATAATAACTTTTTAAAAATTAAATAAAATGGCCAAAATAATTCTACTTTTTATACTACTAAAAAGATGCTATGGACATATGATACGGTATATTTCAAATTAGTTTACTGTATTTTGAAATAATTTATGAGTAAAAATATTAAAAAAAAAACTAGTAGGGTAAAAAGTTAAAACCTTTGCAGGATAAATATCCCAACAAACATTTGTTGGTGCAGAATGCTGGAGAGCAACAGAGAAGGAAATGTAGAAATTGTCCTCTTTTTACACAATCTGCCTAAAGAAAATGCTCCGCATATTTTGGCCAAATACCATCACCAATCAAGAACTGCTTACTCAGAGCAACCAAGAGGACATGCACACCATCATAGCTGGCAGATGCTGGAGTTGGGTTGACCACGTCCTCAGAAGAGACCCTGATGCAATCACAAGAACAGCTATGCTATGGATCCCTGAAGGAAAGCGAAAGAGAGGCCGACCAAAAACAACTTGGAGGAGAACTGTGGAGGCTGAGATGCAAAGAATGAATCAGAGCTGAGGCACTGAATGAAGGATGGTTGCTGTTAAGTACTTTTTGCGTGTGTAATTTAAATGTTGAGCACATCTAAGAAAATATATATGATTAATTATTTACGCGCTATTATACACTATGTTGAACACAAAAAGCGCAACGAGTGCGCTCGTGGTTTTTGCCAAAGAACAAGTACGTTAGGAGGAGATGCCTAATGGCTATGATCTGAGACGGTCGTCTTTTGACGAAACTGATTGTAAGCCTTACCCAAATTACGGGAAGCAGTCATGAAGTTATTATAAGCCTCCTGCTAAGGAGTATTCACGGTAGCCAATACAGGGCTCGTTTGTATGTTATGATTTTTGTCATTTTTGCTGAGATCTGGCTGAACTTCAGTACGCATATGACATGACGTATTGCTAGTGGGATCCAGAGTCTTACTGAAGATTATCGGAATTATTCTTCAATATATATTAAAGGGTTCACTCATAAAACCCTTCATTGTAGACAAGCTTCATAACGAAAAGCCATGATAGAACTATTCGCCATAACGTTCATCGTCGTCCTTGAGAGGTCGACCGTTATCTAGAATGTCGATCAAGTACATGATCAAGATATATAAGAATGCAATGCACCATGATGCCCCAATGTAATTACCTACGTTATTGATGATGCCTGCTACTACTATGATTGAATCTGTATTACGTCTACGAATAAATGTATCATCCATGTCGAGCCATGAATCCTGCGTACATCTTTTTCCAGTTAGTCAAACTTTATGACTACACCATTTGTATGATGTTCTCAAGTAACTTTTTGGTCTATCTTTACGACCCACAATCTGTCGGCCATCTGTAAGCCCGACCTGAGCTGATAGCATTTAATTCAGCAACAGTAATAACATTCGCTAACCGTGCCACTCTTACCCACACAAGAGTATAATAAAAACCCAACGACATACATCGATACAACAGCCGCTAACCGAGCAAAGTGGAAGCAGTTTGTTGCTGCCCTACAAGACGCCACCAGGCGTGATAGCCACTGACTGCTTTGACAATCTGCGGCTAAGGATCAAAGAAGCAGAAGATTTGCTGTTAAACAAAGTAGATTACTATCAGTTCTCTGAAGATCAATCATCTCCTTTTTTTTTAACTCCTTATGGAGCAACCACTGCATATTACCTCCCTTGAGAAAGCCTATGACAAAATGCATGCTGTTAAAGTGGTGGTTTTTGTAGCTATATGTTTTGCATGATGACGTTTCTGAAGATACAGAATGCACTTGAACAGCACAAAAGAGATCTGCTTTTTTTAACACGTGGTTTTGATAGTTTTATTCTCGTATCTGCAGCCACAGTTTTTGTGTTTGTTCAAACAAGAACCTTGTACCATTTAAAGATAGAATTTCTAAAGTATTGACTGGAATCTTGTAGTCTTTAAACATGTTTGTAAAACAGAAATAGTTTGAATTGTATTGTGTTTGAATTGGATGAGGTCCAGTGTGGATTCCAAGCAAACCGAAGTACTCAAGACCTAATCTTCACACTCAAAGACAGCTGAGTGAAAAGGCCCTTGAGTATAAGAGTGAGATCCATCTTTGTTTCATAGATCTGGAGGGGGCGTTTGACAGGGTCCCCTGGGGCGGACTTTGGGACTGTTTGACAGGGGGGGAACATTCCGGCGCCTCTGGTTCATGCTATACGGGGCTTCTACAAGTCTTGCAGAAATTATGTGAGGACAGCAAACCATAAGTCAGAAGAGTTCAGGACCACCACTGGTGTAAGACGGGGTGATATCCTGTCACCTTGTCTTTTCATACTCCTCATGGACGATGTTATCAAGTCATGTAAGGAGAGAACAAGAAAGTATTCAGTGGGGTACTGGAAGATGAGACAGGTATGTATTTCAGAGCTGGCATTTGCTGATGATGTTGCCCTGATTGCTAAATCAGAGGCACATCTCCAATCCAACCTGCAAGTCTGGAAGGAAGAGCTGGAGAAGAGAGGGGTGGTCATAAAGTAGCTCTAAAACAAAATCCATGGTGATATCACGAGAAGAAAGAAGACATCAGATTAAGCTGGGAGAACAGGTCCTGGAGCAGGTCGACCACTTTAAATACCTCGGAGCTATTATAGACCGAAAGGGAGGCATGAAAGAAGAGTTGGCCACTCGAAAAGCAGCAGCTGGGAGACTTTTTCAGGCCATAAATCGAGGATTCCTCAGCAAGAGAGAGGTTGGTAAGAAAACGAAGATGGCTGTATACCGCTCCACCTATGTCCCAGTCTTGACATATGGATGCGAGTCATGGGCAATGACTACAACCCATAAAAGCCAGATCCAAACCTCAGAAATGAGGTATCTGAGGAAGATGGTTGAAGTAACAAGAAGAGACATGGTCTGCAACCAGACGATACGTCAAGGCCTAAAATCCCACCCCCTGCAGACCCAAGTAGAACAGTCCCAACTAAGATGGTTTAGCCATGTCTGCAGAATGGGAGAAGATCGGCTACCCCGACAAGCATGGGAAACAAAGAGCCAGGGATCCAGACCCCCAGGACGACCCAGAGTCCATTGGGAGGACAACATTAGACAATCTTTGAAGGACCGGGGACTAGAATGGAACCAGGCCAGGAGGAAGACAGCCGATAGGATAGTCTGGCGCTCTCTCTTCCAAACCTCTACACCTCACGGTAGAAGGGGAATGACTAAGTAGGTTAGTATTGTGTTTGAAACATTACAAATACTCTGTTATAATATTACAGTAATCAAATATATAAGGGGAGCCGCACTGGTGTAATGATTACCACACTGCGCTGGCGATCGGGTGATCCAGGTTCAAGCCCTGGCGAGAACATTTGAAGTAGTGTCGTCGACCAGGGGCTGGAATAATCTGAACAGCTCCTGAACCGACCCAGCTCTAATGGGTACTCTTTGAAGACGGCAAGTATCTGCCTGAATGGCGAGAGAACACCTGTCAGCGTACAGGGAAAATGGGATACTCACGTAAAATCAGTCTCAGGTTAGACATACTAACCTGAGATTTCGCCTCGAGTAATAGCGGGCATACGTTTAAAAAAATATATGTATATATATATAGGATGCAGAAGAGTGGTTCATCTGTGTTCATTCAAATTTTCAAATAATTTCAATTCGTGTTTACCAAAATGAGGAAAAATCATAATTAACTGAAATACTAATATCATGAAAGATTACTTATATTTATTTTTGTAGTTTTCTGAAAACAGAATCGTAAAAGATTGGTCAGAATTCTGTAGTGTTTTAAAAACAGCATTGCTGATTTTTTTAAATAATAATTCTTGAAATGATTTAAACGCGAGATAAACTATGGCACACTATATTCATTATGCTCAAAAGGAGAAAATGATAAAAAAAGATGATAAATCAAGCTTTATGCTGTGAGAACATTCAGAAGCATTCTTGGAAAAGTCAGGAAGATGAGGATTGTTGTTTATCTCAATTTCAGTAGTAGTAGTAGTAACCTTCTCCAGCCATAACTGACTGTGGGGATGATGGGCCCTTGGAGTGATAGTTTTTATTTTTTGTTTTTTTTTGCCTGGTGTTCCTTTCAGCATGTTATTTTCTCTTCTGCTTGTTGTAGTAGCTTCTGTTCACCAAATCTGAGGTGGCACTGTAGGAAGCTTCTCCACTTGGTGTGATCGGCAGCTTCATCCTCCCAGGTTGCTGGATTTATGTCCATAGCCTTTGTCTCTCTTTCACACATCTTTGAACCTCAGCTGTGGTCACCTGGCTGTTGCATCCTGCCAGTTATCCATAGAAAATATCTTTGGGGATGTGAGCATCTTACAAGTGGCAGATCTGGCCAAGTCAATGTTATCTGTGCTGTAAAAGTAATGCATACACGCTTTGTAAGTCAGCGTGTGACAGCACCTCGAAATTTGTCACTTGGTCTTTCCACAAATTACTAAATTTCAGTAAGTGTTTAATTCATGTTGTTTAAAGTGTTTGTGTTGCAAATGAAATCCCCTATTTACACATTATATCCCTCCAGACCAAAATCACGAGATTGTAGCCTTGCTGTCACATTTCAGGAGCTGGAGTTAAGATATCTAGAATAATTGAGACAGTCTATGCTAAATCAAGAAGAGAATAAGAATGGTCAAAGCTGTATTCAATAACATGAGAGAGATATTAGCATCTAAACAATTAACTCACAAATTAAAACTGAGATTAATCAGATATTATATATATTCTTCATTATTGTATGGAGAAATATGATCAAGCAATAGGAAAGATGAATTTAGGCTGTAAAGATGTGGATATACAGAAGAATGCAGCGCATCTTTTTTTTTTTTTTTTATAAGTTTTGGCGAGGCACGTCCCGTTCAACCTAGTCGGTTATATTAGGGCGCATGTCCAAATATAAAAGCATCTCATGGAAAGAAAAAACAAACAAATACAGAGTTCCTAAAAAACCTGGCATTGAAAAGAGAATTAATGAAGACCAAAATTGGACAGTTAAAATAATTTTCCTTATGAAAAGACAACACCTTGCTGAAGATCATAACTAAAGGCAGAGTTGAAAACAAAAATGCAAGAGGAAGACTGTGCTATAAGTGGGAAGACAACATCAAGAGATGGACAGGAAAGAGTCTTATTATAGTGCACCATCAAGACAAGAGACAGAAGACATTGGAGATCCATTACAGCCAACATTCAGTGTGGAGGTGGCAGCTGATGATGATGCTAAAACGGAAGTGACATAATTATTTGGGTGCTGTGGCATCACTTATTAAATGTGTTTTGAAAAGTTGTAATTTTCATTGCAGGAGAGATCTGTCCTGTGGGACCAACTTCCTTTGAGTTTAAAGTTCCTAAAGATGCACCGATAACCATTTCTCCAAGTGTGGGCACCGTTCTCCCAGGGCAGGTAAAAACATGCATAAATATTCTATTATTAGTCAGCTTGTATAACACAGGATAGAACTTCTTGATGAGTAATTATCAAGTCATCATCATAATTTTCCTGTTTTGCTCCTTATGGAGCATGGAGCCACCACAGCAGCTGTAAACCTGCACCAAGCATTCACATGCTCTTGAAGTGGTGGTTCTTGTAGCAATTTGATGACTTTGCCAGCCTTATGCACAAACTCATATTAGTCACCTTCTACAACATGCTAAAATGACGTAACACCTTAGTGAAGACCATAATATAAGGCAGAGTTGAAGGCAAATATGCAAGAGGAAGAAAGCGTTGTTAGTGGGAAAATAACATCAAGAGATGGACAGGAAAGAGTCTAGCAGAGTGCACCATCAAGACAAGAGGCAGAAGACGGAGATCCATTGTAGCTGACCTTCATTGTGAAGATGGTACTTGATGATGATGACGAAATGCTTGAGGGAGCAGTAAGGTATTCTTTCTTTATCTCATCAGAGATCCCATGAGAACTAAATGGGATTATGAAGTAATTCACAAATTTGGTTTAGAGATTACTGTAGCACTTGAAGGGTTCTTCAAAGTACTCATTCATTCTCACTAAATATATGAATTACATAATAAAAGGGTATGGAATCAGTTTTACAAATTAACGGTACACAGGAAACATGGGACGCTATCTTAAACGCCATTGGTGTTTGTGGACGATACTGCTATCGACACTGTTTTATTCCACAGATCTTGCTAACTTTGTTCATGACTTGTGTCACCAGCTTTCTTATTTTATTATTTCCTTTTGCATTTCGTAGATTGTTTAATTTCTTGTTTGATATTTCTTTCTTTACAGTTTTGCATTCTTCTTGCGTTATTATTGTTCTTTTTTCACTCACCACCTGTATTGTTTACTTTTTCTTCTGCTTGTATCGCTCTTTTTGTCTGTGTTTCTCATCCTCTTGCGTGTTTGTAGTATTTTTCTTTGACCTGTCTATAAATCTTGTCCTTGTCACCTGTTTGTAACTGTGGCTGACGAAGGGTGAAACCTGAAATGTCCCGTGTTTCCTGTGTACTGTTAACTTGTAAAACTGATTTCATACCATTTTATTTTTTACATTGTATATTTATTTCCTTACCAGTTTTACAGCAACCTCCATGGGAGCCGCGATAGCACAGTGGTTAGTGCACTGGCTTCCTAGCTCGGTGGTCCATGGTTCGATCCCCAGTTGAGGTGGGATTTTTTAGACCACAAACGGCTTCGGGGTCGACCCAGCCTCATGAATTGGGTACCAGAGCAACTCTGGGAAGGTTAAGGCGGCCGGCGTGATGCTGACCACATCACCCCTAGTGTGCCGATGGTCAAGAAAATATGGGCCTAACACCATATTCCCAATATGCCTCAATGGGCGTGTAACAGGATCCTTTATCTTTACTTTTTTTTTTACTTCATTTATTGACAAAGGCTGTACTGATTCATTCTCACTATGAAAATCAGTGAAAGCAGTTGAGTATGGCATAATTTTGTAACTTTTAAAATTAACTTAAAATAACTTGGTGGAGGCTGAGATGCAAAGAGTGAATCAGAGCTGGGGCACTGCACGAAGGATGACTGCCAACCGAGCAAAGTGGAAGCAGTTTGTTGCCGCCCTACAAGATGCCACCAGGCGTAATGGCCACTGACTGCTTTGACGGTTGGCGGCTAAGAATCAAAGAAGAAGAAGAAAATGATGGTTTATAAGTAGAGGAGAAGGTTAAATAAAAAGAACTTCATAAAGATAAATACAACAGCTTTCTTTCATGTTACTTTGTTTTTGGTTTCTCCAGAAACTTCGAGTCGAAGTTAGATTTGCTCCAACCTTCAACAGTGATGATATAAGAATGGAGGCCATAAGAATAAATGCCAGACTAGAGGCAGAAAGAGAGGAGAAGGAGAGAGAGGAAGCTGCACTGAAGCAGAAACAAGAACAGGAAAATGTAAGTTTGAGGTGTTGTTATCTTAATTAACTGGCGATAACGGTTTTTATATGTACAAATATCATCATATTAACCAGAGCACAGTATTTTAGTTCTTCATATTTGGAGAGCCCCCTTGGATGGCGGGGAATGCACAGTATGCCATGCGCCTCTTCTTCCTGGCTTGGGACCAGATGTGATACTTCTTTAAATGCAAGCCAGGCTGAAGAAACTAGAGATCATGACTTCAACACGACTCATTTCGGAATGGCAGAAAAGCCACAGAAAAAGCCTAGTTCTACAGTGTAGATAATACTAAGTTGTCTTCAACTTGGTATTGGCTGCAAAAGAGCAAGATGCTCAGCAGTCCTAGTCCAACTTCAAATGGAGATAGACATTTTGAACATAAGTTGCTTATTCATGAAGGTGAAAGAGTACATGAAGCATTCATTCTTAACAGTTACTTTAGAGGAGTTTATAAATGTTAAATGTACGTCCGATTTACTGTTTTGACACACTGCATGAAGAATACTCGCAGAGGTTGAACTCCAACAACAGTTGTAGTTATAAGCAATTTTGCAATGCGAAATGAATTAGTTCACTGTTTAAAGCGTGACTCCATTAATATTGCAGACTTTGACAACTAAGGGCATGTTATGAGAAGGAAACATCTGGAATAAAACAGGAAACAGGAACGATAGAAGGAAACATCCAGAATAAAACAGGAAACAGGAAAGATAGAAGGAAACATCTGGAATAAAACAGGAAACAGGAAAGATAGAAGGAAAAAGAGGAGAGGAAGACAAAGGAGAGAAGATACTGGACAGTTTGACAACGTGGCATGGGTAGGGGGGGGGGAGAGAGTCAACAGAATTGATAAATATTACTGGAGACAGGAAGTTGTGGAGAGACATAATCACCTATGCCATGAGACATGGTACTTGAAGAAGAAGTCATTGAAAGTTAAATGTACTAGAGTCTGAAAATTATGAAAAATGTTACCCTCTTGATAAACAACTCCCACCCCGTGTGTTCCCTTGTAACCTTGCTAACTGTCCGCTGATAGACCAAGATTTGTTATCCATTAATTTTGTGATAGATCAAGATTTGTTATCATCAATTTTATGAAAGATCAAGATTTGTTATTATCAATTTTATGATAGATCAAGATTTGTTATCCATCAAACAAACTTGAATATCTGAGACAGAAGTAGAAGGTAAAGCCAGTCCCATAGTCGATACTGCCGTAGGGCACTGAAGTGTTCAGGACTTCACTAAACCAGCTTTCAGCTTTATGAGTTGGGCTGACTGGTTTCCTTCCTTGCTGCTGTTTGCCTTCCATAGCTCAATAGCAGAGTCAAATACCCATTTACAGCTGTGTAAACGGGAGCGTGATATTACCAGATTTTGAACCCAGTAACTTTGCCTCAGGAAGCAAGCACTCTAACCACTCTGAGTTAGAGGTGCCATCATAAATTGCATAGACATTGTTCACACCATTTGTACGAAGCATACATGTTCAAACCCTGTGTACAAAGTATACATATTCACATCATTTGTACAAATTATACATATTCACACCATTTGTACAAAGTCTACATGTTCACATCATTTGTACAATGTGTTCATGTTCACATCATTTGTACAAAGTGTTCATGTTCACATTATTTGTACAAAATGTACATGTTCAAACCCTGTGTGCAAATTGTAATATCCACATCATTTGTACAAAGTGTACATGTTCACACCATTTGTACAAAAGTGTATATGTTCACATCAATTGTACAAAGTGTACATGTTCACACCAAGTGTACATAACCTTAGCCATAAAAGATGACCTGGAATAGAAGTTATACAGTGCAAACCGCTTAAGGCGATCTCGGATGTGGCGAATTTCTGTTGTGAAGAACAATTTGTTTATCCCCGGCAATTTTTCTTCTTTGTCTTTGTAAAAAATGTCCGGTTAAGCGGAATCCGTTTATCACGAATTTTCGGATATGCCGAACGATTAAACGTGTCCCGACTATATAATTTGATCTGCTTAAGGCGAACTTTTTTCAGATACAGTACCTGGACATTTGTACAACTTTTCGGCTATTTTCGGAAATTGCGCGCTTCGTCAGTTTTAGAATTTGAGTTATTTTCCCTCTAAAAATGGCTGGAAAGTTAAAATCCATATCTTTGAAAAGAAAGATTGAGCTATTACAAGAAGTGGAAAATAGTGGCAAAAAGAAAATGGAAATAGCAAAGGAATTCGACATTCCAAAATCAACGCTTTCAGGAATCATAAAAAAATAAGGATCGGTACAGAAAAATGTTTTATGGTGGACAAGTTGATTGTCACAGAATGAAGAACCAAAAAGCGGCGTGTGATGTGGTTGACACGGCACTCCTAAAATGGTTCACCATGGCGAGATCAGCAAATGTTCCTGTAAATGGACCTATATTAACTGCAAAGGCAGAAGAGTTAGCACTTCTGGAAGGTCGGACTGGCTGGAAATGTAGTCCTGGCTGGTTGGGTTGTTTTAAAAAATGGCACATCATTACTTACAATGCTTTGTGTGGGGAAAGGCATTCTGTTAATGAAACGACTACCAAGTCATGGACGGCGGAGGTGCTAAAACCAGCCATGAGTAGGTATAATTCCGCTGATGTGTTTAATGCTGATGAAACTGGATTGTTTTGGAGATTGCTGCCTGACAAGACTTTTTCCTTCAGAAATGTAAAGTGTCGGGGGGGGGGATCGAAATAAAGAATCACAATTGTTGTGTGTACAAATATGGATGGTTCAGAAAAATTGCCATTACTTGTAATCGGTAAATTCAAAAATCCACGCTGTTTTAAAGGTTTGAAAAAATTATGTGTTGATTATGCAGCTAATTCAAAAGCCTGGATGACATCAGACATTTTCACCACGTGGCTACATGCATTTGATCATTCTATAAAATGTCAACATCGCAAAGTTCTATTGGTGCTTGACAACTGTTCAGCCCACCTAAATGTTCAAAATCTAAAACCAACAGAACTTTTATTTTTACCACCAAATGCGACATCCAAACTTCAGCCTTGTGACCAAGGTATTATTCAAAATCTGAAGGCTTGTTATAGGTCAGCAATGTTGTCCAAACTTGTAGGTCACATTGATGCAGACTTGGTTGCTGAAGACTTCAAGATAACCCTTCTGGACGCTATTGTTATGTTGAAATCTGCATGGGGTAAAGTGTTGCCTGTGACTATTGCAAACTCTTTTTGAAAAGCAGGCTTTAAAGTTGGAGATGATACAGATGATGAAAACACAGTTGTATCAAATACTTGTAATGGCAGTATTATAATTGAAACTTCTGTGGAACCTTGCTTCATCGACTAAATCAGGAACTGAACATTTCAGCAGAAGATTTTGTCAACATTGACAATGATATTGTTACTACATGTAGTGCTAGCCTTGCCAGTGCTGATTGTGACGAAAGTACTGAGATTCTGTCTTTCAAATGGCCCATGTCTTTTTCTCCTTGCATTTTGTTCACTATTTTTAGAAGGGATTACAGGTAATCCTTCTCCATGTTTCTTCTCCTTCTATTATTTACGTTTTTTCAAGATGAGATCACGAGGGAGTTTGATCTCATCTGCTTTATGGTTCTTCTTTATGTGTTTAGAATGGGGGTGTAGGGAATTAGTATTTTTCTAGAAGAAAGATTATAGATGCTAGATCAGGATTGGCACCAGATTGTCTTTTTTTAAAGATAGGCATGCAGCTAGACACATTTTTCGGGATTTTTTATATATATATTTTGGCCATTTTTGTTTCATTGCCACTAGAGGGCTAGGCTTAATCCCGTTTCTTTGTCTAAAACTCATGTACGTTGCATCAGCATGATCTAAGGTTCTGATTGGCTGAGAGCTAACTGCAGTTGAAATGCAGAGCGCCCATTGGCTTTAGAACCACGCCGCGCATATGATGTCACGAAGTCGGCGCGTGGGGGTCTTGATTATAAAAGGCCTATATTACATAGCCTCTTTCTCTTTTAATGAAAAATTGCTAAGCCGGTTGCCAGAGTCAAGTCGATTGCCTTCAGTAGGACATTCGAGATTTGGTAAGCATGAATTTTTGCGTGAGGACTTTATTTAATTTTTCTAGGCCTAGGCCGATCATTTAAGTTTCTTGGGAAGTTTTAGTTTAATTTAATTCTTAAAGCCAGAGCCATCAAATACGATCTTAGTGATAGACTTGAGAAACTTTATAGGTCCATTTAATTCCTTGTTGAAGGAATAGCGGCATGGTTTAAAAGTTGAGATATCACCGCTTTGTATTATTGCAAAGTAGGTCGGGAGAGAAACCCGCATCTCTGGTTTATGAATTTACAGAATGACGGGAGCGTGTGTATTTGGGATTGCTGCATGTTATTTATATTATAGTACACATCTATCTGTGGACGGGAGTGAAAGAGGTGTAATTTGTAAAGCACGTGAGCGCGTTGGTTACGGTATATTTATTGATACGATGTTCAGAGGGACGAGGGGGAGAGAAGCACGCGGTCATAAAATTGTAACCACGTGTTTGTAACTACTGAGATTTAATTGATAACCATTATGTATAACTTTTGACGGCATGTAGATGCTAGCGTAAACAGGGTTATATGTTATTGATTGTGCATTGTTATTATGTGTATTCAGAAGATGGAGATGAAATTTATTTCTGTTAAGGGAATAATACTTTATTTAAATTTTGAGGTGATTAATCATACTGACGGGAATTTTAGGAATTCCTAGAGAGGGCTAGTTTTATTTTGTGTTAATAATTTGCGGCATTAGTGTCAGCGTAAGAAGTAGGCCACAGTACGTCTGCCCAGACGGGCCAGTGAAAATATTGTTGTTGCTCGGAGTTAGTCAGGCAGAACAAGCGATCTGGGTTAGCCAATGTTTACTTTGTAGGCTCAGGTAGAGAAGGGAACAGGAGAGTAGCGGACGGTGTTGGCATGATTTTTGTATGGAGGTGCATAACGTGTTGAAGAGTCAGGGAGGTGGTGTTATTAGAAATAGATTTATTACGTTTTGTTTAGCTGTTGTTTTGTTTCGTCTGAACAGCAGGTACCGGCTTTTTGTGGGGAAGAGCAGAATTTTTGATACCTCAAAATTTCTCCCACGGCACAGTGGTGGCGTTCGCAGACACCCAAAGTCTCGCATGAATTGCCAGTGGTGGAAGGAGAGGAAGAAAAATACGTTTTCCCAGCCAGGGGAAGACATTTTCCAGCGAATAGGATTTTTTGTGGATAAATCCTGAGCTCTGACGCTCATTCGGTTACACACGCAGATTTGGCATGCTGCCCGCGTTGTGGTAATTTTATGTTCGCTTCTTCACGGCCATAATAAAGCCGACGGCCCAGTTATAGGTACTCGGGCAGGTAATTTCAGAGTGGTAGAAGTCAGCTACAGTTCCAGTCCAGAATCCAGTGGGGTTCTGTTAAACCTCAGTCATCAATTCCAGAGTTAGTGGAGAGAGAGAGGGTAAACATTCTCTCTACTGAAGTCAGCACAGATAGGCAGAACTGTTAGTTTTGGTGAATCATAGCAGAGGACAGCTGCTGAAGTTTAGAGGTGCAGTTAATTGTGTTCAGGAGATTCCAGGATAGGCTGTGTAGAACCGAAGTCTGTGCAGAGATTGTGTAGTCACTTCGCAGTCGTTCCAGCTATCAGTGGACTTAGAGTTAGAGTTAGAATTTAGAACAGCTAGTTTGGAGTGTAGGCGACATCAAGTGCAGTGTAGTTCATTTCAGTTAACCTTACCTTCTTTCTCCATACAGGTTGCAATTGTGGGAGAAGGGTTGGGGTTGATGCATTTTTAACTGTGCTTGATTTTGTTTCAGGTGTGCATCCTCGCATTTTTTGTATGTGACATGTATATGAGTTTGTTTATAGGTGTATAATAAACTTGTATAAATTGTAGCTGGCATCAGTCATTTCCTTTAGTACAGTAGCTATATGTTGTCTGTACCTTGGTGTTTGTGAATCTTAATTTAACCTTATCCCCGTAGGGTAGTTAGAGGTGGTTCGAGGCCATAGCAATTTAAACGTCCGAAGTGGCGAGGAAAGAATCAACCTCGGTTCTCAACCTCGGAGCCAATGGTCTCAACTTTCACATTTTGCACTATATTTCTATCTGAATCTAATTTTCCAGTCTTCCTTCTCACTAGTGTCTTGTCACTATAGGTAGACAGTCTCTAGTCCTAAATCCATTTCGTGACAAAGTGGGTGGCGTCGTCCTTGGGATCATCTTTGTTGGGATCAATTCTAGATTCATAAATTGTCTCTGAAGAAAGTTCTGGAAATAGATTTCTTATAAATCCCCTAGACTTGAGCTATATTAAGACTGATCCAGCTATAAGTTTTTTCCACAGGTTTTAGTCAGTTTAGATGTTAGTTGTAGTAAGGTTGTTTATGACTTAGAAGTAATTGATGGCTAATCGAATTTTTTTTCTTGACAGGAAAGTAAATTCGGGTTTTGGGTAGCTGGATAACTTGAATTTTTTTCAGGTAGTTATTAGTCAGACTTGGTGCTAGTCTGAGTGCGGGTTTTTGCGACAGCATATTCCTAGTAGGTAACAGTAAATTTTTCTTGTTCCTTTTTTGTCATTTCCCCTCGTTGTGAGTACTGCTGATTTGTCCGGTAAGATGGCTGAATTGGTCAAGCTACTTACTGCATGGAAGGACGCAGCTAAAAGCATGGGAATAGATGAGGCCGAGACTAGGGCTTACATTATGAGGGAACAGGACCGGCAGACGGAGAGAGAGAAAAGGGAAGCGGTGAAAGAGGAGAGGCAGGCTGAGATGGAACTTCGGAAATTGGAAGCACAGGAGAGGGAGAAGGCAGCAGAGAGACAGCATGAACTTGCCATGCGTTCTCTGGAACTGCAGTACCGATCTTCGGAAGGCAGTTCGGCTAACGGAGATTCTCCCGGAGCAGGGGCGACAGACACCTCAGGAAACGGAGGGCCCCGGATGGCAGCCATGAATTTTCCAATGGACTCTTTTCCTAACGGGAATGAGAAAATTGAGGTATTTTTAGAAAAATTTGAACGGATGGCAAAGGCATACGGGCTGGATGATAGTCTTTGGTGTCTCAAAGTATCTCAATCTCTAAGAGGACATGCGTATGAGGTCTATAGCAAGATGCTGGTAGATGACCAAGGTAACTTTGAGGCTCTACGGAACACCCTGTTACAGCGATTCCAATGGACTCCCCGGAAGTGCCAAACGATGTTTAGGGAAAGTCGACTGGAGAAAGGAGAAAGTTTTCCCCAGTTCGCAGAGAGGCTGAGGAATTACCTCACTCGCTGGAGAGAGTTGTCGGGTTTGGCAAAATCTTTTGAAGGATTGGAAGAATTAGTTCTGTGCGAACAGATAAAGGCCAACATGTCTCCAGACTTAAGGAAGTACCTGGCGGAGCAGGGCGCCCAGCAACTGGACCAGATAATTCTATTTGCAGAAAGGTTCCAGACGGCACAGGCCGAAGTACTGGGCCAGAAAAGAAAACACCCTGACCTGCCAGCCCCGGACAAAGGAGCATCTTCATCGCATTCGCCTTCCTCTTCAGCTCACCAGCAGCAAGGGCCGTCTCGAAAGGAGCCCCCTCCCAGTCATAACATGCGCTCCCAGCCGCCTAACAGAACACAGGGGCCGACGTCTCATGAACCCGTCAGGAACCGGGGAGATAATGAGAGATATTGTAGGTTCTGTCGGACTACTTCTCATTGGACATCACGGTGCCCAAACAAACAACCCGCTCATCAGATGGCTTGTTTAAGGCCTGTGAGGGTGAAACAAGGGAAGAAGTGGAAACCCTTCCAGTCAGAGAAGTTGTTTTCCAACAGCGGGCCAGCAGAAGTGAACGAGACTGAGACAACATGCTTATTTGACAGCGGGCTTACATACCCCAGCATAGTCGCCCGACATCTGGTGAAGCCCTGGCAGATGACGAAGGAAAAAGTGAATATTGGTGGAGTTTTAAGGAAAGGGACTTCACAGTGCTTTCCGGTAGCCAATATTGAGGTGAAATGTAGGTTCGTGTCTGGCACCATCAAGGCAGCTGTAACGGCTCAGCCGGCCTACGACTTCATTCTCGGTAACCCATATTTAGTTTTGGGGAACCCGCCCACACCGATCCTTGCTGATGCAAGGGGGCCTACTGCAGGCCAGATAAGTGAAAAAGGAGAACCTCTAATTCACGGAGCCCCGAGCGAGCCCAAACATAGCTGTCGTGCCAAGGAGAGGTGCAACGCCTCTGACGACAGTGATATGTTATTTGCAGAGGCAAATTCGCCCGCCAGCCCTGTTCAGCCAACCGGCCAAACAGTGGTGACGACGCCTCTGATTCAGGAAGTACACTCTTTGTTGTCGGGAATTAGGCCCCCGATGGTATTAGCTCCTTCAAGTGAGGGACATACTGACAAGAGCGGTATTACATATGTCAACGACCAGCGCCATCTTCATAGGGCACAAGATAGCGGTCTGAGCGAGCATATAGTTCCAACCAGCCCTGGAGCCCCATCCGACCAGCACTTTACTCAAACGGAGGAGGACAGTGATCTGAGTATCCGTTTGCCTATAGACGGAGATGGGCCCCACAACTCTCATATCTCGTTTACAGGAAACGACTCTTGTAACGAGCAGCCTGAAAAATTGGCTATCTTTTCCAATTCGTTTCACGGAACATTGGAACCAGTCACTGAGAGCTTTAACTCAGATTCTCCGCGATCTAACGGGATCTTAAACCGTCAAGTGTCACTGCAGGACACATTCCAACTGACGCCAGTAACTCTCACAGGGGAGGGCAAGGTTGAAGGTAGAACCAGGGTGTTAGACGGAGAGCTCCCGTGGTCTACATTTTCATCTCACCAACTTTTCAGGCCAGAAAAGAGTGAGAAAAGCGACCTTACGCATTTGCAAGGAGCTATTTTGGAGAGCTCTGTCCCGCTTCAGATTGGTAGGGGAAGAGCGAGTCCAGAACCACTGCCAGGGGCAGATCTTACCTACCTTTCTTCAAAGGTAGAAGCTATTGAGGTCGATCGTGATCCAATAGACACCCAGCAAGAAATCGGAGGCTCTACACCAGAGGAACCCGAGACGTTGCATTGTTCTCGCACGGTACCAGCAGTCACAACCCTGCTGACGCGCAGCGAGGAAGTCGTCATCGCCAGGTCGCCACAGCGCCCGCCGGTCACATCAGCTGACCAGGACAGCCTTTTGACGGTCATAGCAAGGGAAAGTTCAGACCCGCCATTAGACGGCACAGGTCCGAAGAGAGATCAACTCTCCCAACGGAGCATAGGAGCTCATTCTAGGAGAGGAAGAAGGAGGAAACGCAAAAGAGGAAGGTCGAAGAACACTGAATAGGAGGGGTAAGGACAGACAGCCTTGTAGACAGAGTTAAGGGCCAATGTGAAACACAAGAGATTTCAGTAATGAGATCGATGCTCAATCTTCGAAGGTGGGAGTGATGTGACGAAAGTACTGAGATTCTGTCTTTCAAATGGCCCATGTCTTTTTCTCCTTGCATTTTGTTCACTATTTTTAGAAGGGATTACAGGTAATCCTTCTCCATGTTTCTTCTCCTTCTATTATTTACGTTTTTTCAAGATGAGATCACGAGGGAGTTTGATCTCATCTGCTTTATGGTTCTTCTTTATGTGTTTAGAATGGGGGTGTAGGGAATTAGTATTTTTCTAGAAGAAAGATTATAGATGCTAGATCAGGATTGGCACCAGATTGTCTTTTTTTAAAGATAGGCATGCAGCTAGACACATTTTTCGGGATTTTTTATATATATATTTTGGCCATTTTTGTTTCATTGCCACTAGAGGGCTAGGCTTAATCCCGTTTCTTTGTCTAAAACTCATGTACGTTGCATCAGCATGATCTAAGGTTCTGATTGGCTGAGAGCTAACTGCAGTTGAAATGCAGAGCGCCCATTGGCTTTAGAACCACGCCGCGCATATGATGTCACGAAGTCGGCGCGTGGGGGTCTTGATTATAAAAGGCCTATATTACATAGCCTCTTTCTCTTTTAATGAAAAATTGCTAAGCCGGTTGCCAGAGTGTTACGTACATTTATTACCTACGGGGGTAGTCTTCGGTCCTGCCAAATGTACGCACCAGTTTTATATAGTTATATTATTTGTGCGTTCGATTGATTCACGCACTGACGTGCACAATGCTGTGTGAGTTGCTTTGGACGCACGTGTAACCTAGTTGAGTAGATTGTGACGTCATGATAGGGGCAGCTCGGACGACATTTATGTCCGCAGTGTTATTCTTTGATTCCTGACAAATTTGAAGATGCCATCAGTTGTATTCGTATCTATTGGTCTTCATGGCGAAGCCAATAGTGGAAGAATGAAGTAAGTGTCGCCCCATTTCTTATGGCAAGTTTAATTATGTAAATTAAAATATCAGGCCGCTCCTATTAATGGTCTAGCGGGAATTCATCGGAGATGACATTCCTAGAATTGGACACACGGAGTCGTTAGCCTTTGGAATCTTTTGTAGAGGGAGAATCCATATGTGGAATCAAGTTAATGAATATATATATATATGCTTCACATGTTTAATATGCCGTTTTACCTATGCCAAAGTCGTGGTATGGATACCGAGAGGTTAGCCAAGATGAAACACCAACCTGGTTGTATTGTTATATCTGCCTTTGTTTGGATTGGATATGCTATCTAAGAATTTTATGAAGAAAGTCTGGGATGCTTACAAGTAGGATATAAATTATTGCTCCGTGAGAATGAATCCGTTTGTCTTAATAAACATCCTTGGGAGAAGGTCAACGGACGTTAATACCATGTCTGTTATATGGTAACGGAAGTGATCCTTAGTCACTGGAATATACGAGAACTTAACTGTTAGAGGATCTACAACAACTATTAACAGTGATATTAACATTTGACGTATGATCTTCGCATCTGTAACTATGATTGTATTGTTCCACTTCGTTGGTGTCACGTCAATAAAATATATGTACTGTAATCATCGACTTGTGTGCTGCCAATATTCGCCCAGTTCACCCAATGCAACGATACTTGTTGGAATTTTCGTTTGAAGAACTTTGTTGACATTCATTCCGTTTTAACCATTCGCGTTTCAATTTACCTCTTCACTGAACTCAATGATAAAATGGAGTCAACACAGAGTCAAGTCGATTGCCTTCAGTAGGACATTCGAGATTTGGTAAGCATGAATTTTTGCGTGAGGACTTTATTTAATTTTTCTAGGCCTAGGCCGATCATTTAAGTTTCTTGGGAAGTTTTAGTTTAATTTAATTCTTAAAGCCAGAGCCATCAAATACGATCTTAGTGATAGACTTGAGAAACTTTATAGGTCCATTTAATTCCTTGTTGAAGGAATAGCGGCATGGTTTAAAAGTTGAGATATCACCGCTTTGTATTATTGCAAAGTAGGTCGGGAGAGAAACCCGCATCTCTGGTTTATGAATTTACAGAATGACGGGAGCGTGTGTATTTGGGATTGCTGCATGTTATTTATATTATAGTACACATCTATCTGTGGACGGGAGTGAAAGAGGTGTAATTTGTAAAGCACGTGAGCGCGTTGGTTACGGTATATTTATTGATACGATGTTCAGAGGGACGAGGGGGAGAAAAGCACGCGGTCATAAAATTGTAACCACGTGTTTGTAACTACTGAGATTTAATTGATAACCATTATGTATAACTTTTGACGGCATGTAGATGCTAGCGTAAACAGGGTTATATGTTATTGATTGTGCATTGTTATTATGTGTATTCAGAAGATGGAGATGAAATTTATTTCTGTTAAGGGAATAATACTTTATTTAAATTTTGAGGTGATTAATCATACTGACGGGAATTTTAGGAATTCCTAGAGAGGGCTAGTTTTATTTTGTGTTAATAATTTGCGGCATTAGTGTCAGCGTAAGAAGTAGGCCACAGTACGTCTGCCCAGACGGGCCAGTGAAAATATTGTTGTTGCTCGGAGTTAGTCAGGCAGAACAAGCGATCTGGGTTAGCCAATGTTTACTTTGTAGGCTCAGGTAGAGAAGGGAACAGGAGAGTAGCGGACGGTGTTGGCATGATTTTTGTATGGAGGTGCATAACGTGTTGAAGAGTCAGGGAGGTGGTGTTATTAGAAATAGATTTATTACGTTTTGTTTAGCTGTTGTTTTGTTTCGTCTCAACAGCAGGTACCGGCTTTTTGTGAGGAAGAGCAGAATTTTTGATACCTCAAAATTTCTCCCACGGCACAGTGGTGGCGTTCGCAGACACCCAAAGTCTCGCATGAATTGCCAGTGGTGGAAGGAGAGGAAGAAAATACGTTTTCCCAGCCAGGGGAAGACATTTTCCAGCGAATAGGATTTTTTGTGGATAAATCCTGAGCTCTGACGCTCATTCGGTTACACACGCAGATTTGGCGTAGCTGGCATCAGTCATTTCCTTTAGTACAGTAGCTATATGTTGTCTGTACCTTGGTGTTTGTGAATCTTAATTTAACCTTATCCCCGTAGGGTAGTTAGAGGTGGTTCGAGGCCATAGCAATTTAAACGTCCGAAGTGGCGAGGAAAGAATCAACCTCGGTTCTCAACCTCGGAGCCAATGGTCTCAACTTTCACATTTTGCACTATATTTCTATCTGAATCTAATTTTCCAGTCTTCCTTCTCACTAGTGTCTTGTCACTATAGGTAGACAGTCTCTAGTCCTAAATCCATTTCGTGACACTGATATTCTAGGGATGTGTATGCCAACAGTTTCATCTTCTGTCCTTTCCAGTCCTGACCTAGATGGAGATGATGATGATGACTGTGGGTTGCCAGTGCAAACTGTTTCATAAATGGAAGTTTCAAACTGCATGGATAAAATTAACATGTATATAATGCAGGCTGGATGCCAAGATGATTTAATTTCTCATTTCTTTGGATTTAAAGAGGCCATGAAAGACATTTTATTAAACTCAGGTACCAAGGTACAGAGGAAAATTACAGACTTTTTCATTTAAGAGTGCTTTATCATTTAAGAGTGTACAAATTCTAGAGATAATGATGATTGTGGGTTAACGGTACAAACTATTTCACAGTTGCAAGTTTCAAATTGCATGGATAAAACTAACATGTATATAATGCAGGCTGGATGCCAAGATGATTTAATTTATCATTTCTTTGAATTTAAGGATGTCATGGAAAGACATTTTTATTAACTCAATTACAGGTACTAAGATACAGAGGAAAATTGCAGCTTTTTCATTTCAAAGTGTAAAAAGTGCTGTTATTCTCTAGATATTTGTGCCAACTTTGTACATTAACACTTTTGGTGATTTACATATTTTCTGTGTCATACATCTGTCATATTCAACGCTAATTCATTATTGTATTGTACGTTGTAAATGCATTACCATATGCTTGAACTCTTATCTGGATAAGAGGAATTTCTGATAAGAAGAACTATTTCTTGGGTCCCTGGTGAGTTCTCCTTATCAGGTCTGCACTGTATATCAGTGGCACCTTGCAAGTTAGTGTGTCAATAGTCAGATCGGAAACCTGAAAACTGCCAATATGTGAAGCATGGGTAGACAAAAGAGTATGTGGCAGTCATCAACAAGCACCCTTGTAACACACAGGGACTGCCTTGTCATACTTTAAACTTGTCTCCTCAGTGTGTATATAAAGTTGTGTCTTCTTCCTTTTTTTTGCCTTTGTGCTCCTTACGAAGCATGGAATCACCACTGCAGCTAATCCCCTTACAGGAAGCCTGCAGCAAAGCATTCATGCCTTTTTTTGCAGCGTTAGTTTCTTTAGCAAGAAAGAAGGCTCAATACCTTTTATCTACAGTGTCTATGCCACATCCTTGGTAAAT
Organism: Oreohelix idahoensis; assembly: GCA_024509875.1. Classification (NCBI taxonomy): domain Eukaryota; kingdom Metazoa; phylum Mollusca; class Gastropoda; order Stylommatophora; family Oreohelicidae; genus Oreohelix; species Oreohelix idahoensis. The sequence continues at coordinate 431,656 of JAMPIV010010514.1, read as the reverse complement.
ATTGAGGTGCTGTCACTTGCTGTCATGTGCTGTCACGTGCTAGCCTTCAAAGCTTGTATATACTGCTTAGCTTTGCCATGTCCGTTGCATGGAAGAAGGTTGCATCTTCAAAGATATTTTCAACAGACAACTGGCAGATGACAAAAGAATGGTCGGGTGACGGCAGCTAAGGTTCAAAGATATGTACAACAGAGACACGAAAGCACTGGACATAAATCCTGCAACCTACGAGGATGAAGCTGCTGATCACACCAAGTGGTGATGCTCCCTACAGCGCGACCTCATTTTGGGGGAAAAGAAGAAGCTCTCACAAGCAGAAGAGAAAAGAACACAATGAAATGAACACCATGGACAAAACAGCTGAGGACTATCACCTCAGGGGTGCATTCTCTTAGTTAGTTTTGGTTGAAGGGGGCTGCTACTACTACTACTACCACTGTCAACTACTACTACCACTACTACTACTACTACTACCACTATCAACTACTACTACCACTACCATTACCAACTACTACTAGCACTACCAACTATCACTACCAACTACTACTACCCCTACCAACTACTACTACCACTACCAACTACTACAACTACAATTTGTCTTACATAATGAGGTTGCCAACCTCATGCACAACCTCTTTTATGATATACTTGAGAGGGAAGTAGTCCTTTTCTTTATGCGTGTGTCATCAGAGAAGCCCAGAAATTACGTGGGGCTGGAAATTTATGGGGGAGGGGAGGGAGACAAAAATAAAAGGTTTTACATCTTACTAGGACAAAAGACAAGAAAAAAAAAACTATGTTGCAGCCACAAGGACTTTGTCAGGGACAGGCAAAAACAGAAAGGAAAAAAAGAGAGAAATAAGTAAACAAACATGAAAAATAAAAGTGAATACAACTTGATTAGAATCACATGGCTGACCAAAATGGCTGCTGCAGCTGCCAGAAGTGGAGAGAAAATACTAAGTACGTACATATATATGGGTGTATATTTTTGCGCATATGCATAACAGACCAACAAACTTGTATGACAGTGAACTTGGTGCTGCTTCATTCTTTGGGCGTAACCCCATATGGTTCACAAGGACCTCCGAAGAGTTAATGAAAACGATAGAGCCATTGTCCCTTAAGCATGTCATAAGAGATGACTAACGTGAGGTAATGAATGGGAGCTGGTATTATGTTATCTTCTGAAATATCTGATGTTGATGCTTGCGTTTGCTGTAGAAGTTAATATCAAAATCCTTTGTTTAGTTGAACTAATATCACACTGTATGATGTGTGCACAATCCCTTACAACTTTTGCTCTTCATGCATCTGGTGTACTAACTCCTGTTTCTTGTTTATTTCTTCCTAATGTATGATAGGAAACTATATAGAGCGCTACAACAGGAGGTAGTCTGGTCATCAGAAATAGTCCGCCATTGATCAAGTGTTTAGGCCTTTTAATCTCATTTACACTCGGTGTGTGTGTGTGTGTGTGTGTGTGGGGGGGGGGGGCGCTTAAGTCATGACTCCCAAGTGTCAGACTCTTGTGTCTTTCCAGCCTGATCTGAGAATTGAACCCCTCCACCTAGGTTGCAGCTTCATTCCTGGTTTTATCCATGCTGCCAGCTGGAGTCAGTTGTGAAAGTAACCAGTATGTTGTAAATAAATTACTGACTTAAATTCCATAGCCCATTGCAGTTGCTCTCAGATAGCATGATGCCTTTTCCTCAGCTTCACCGAGCCTCTTAAGTGCTCTTGTCCTTGACTGTCCTTTCACACACAATAGTTTCATTAGATCATACACTGAGGCAGCCACTAGACCTCTTGCACCTACCTCAAAAGCTATGACTTTAGTTGTGAACTGCCGTGTCTCAAGTCCATGATATTTTATCTACTTGTTTTACTGTATCGCCTTCATTCCAGTCTACTTGTAAAGCCTCATATTAGCCACCTTTTATGACATGCCAGAGGTAGCAGCAATCTTGTTCATTTGTCATCTCCACATTGTCCAGGAACTACACAGGACATCTAGCTATGTTGAAGTATGAATATTCTTGGAATCTGCCTTTATCTGCAACAGTCTGTATTTGGGTTACGCTGCAGAATTTTATTATTTTGTTTCACGTTTTCTTCTAAATCTTTTTTTTTTTCTGTTTTTTTACTCTTCATAAAACTGTGTTATTTTAGTGTGCGCTTCTGATTCCAGTTCATCCCAATTTTCCATATCTTTTAAACTCCATAACAGCAGGAAACAGAGATAGAACCAAAGGCAAAAAAGAAGACTAAACGTTCGGACATTAATGCTAACAACACGAAGTTGGCAGATGGAATGGTTGAAGACATTAATGAGAACATGACAGATTCTCACAGATTTGATGCTTCTGAAAATTTTGAGAATGAACTGAGAGTTCAAAGCTTCAGTGAATCAGCAGGCAGACGTGAAAGAAATAACAGTAGGGCTAAGGCTTCAGCTACTGTAGTCCAGAATATCTTTGATGGTCTTGACCAGGAGAGCAATATTTCTGAAGACATAGCTGTGACATTTTTAAAGGCTAGAAACAGTACATATAAGAAAACATCCCAAAAAAATGTTGACTACCACACTATAACTGCTCAAGAAGTCTCAGTCAAGCCATCTGAGAGAGAAAACACAGCTTCATTAAAAAAGCTAATGAGACCTTTTACCCGTGATGAATTATCCTTGAATTTAGAGAGAGCGTTAATTTCTAGCCGAGGTGACAGTATGTCCAGCAGGCTGCCCAAAGACGTAGCAGAAAAAGCTCACAGAAAAGCTGTGAGTAAAAACAAACCATTAAAGCAACATCAGGTCATGAAACATGGAGGTAGAAATCATAAGGATGCAAGAAGGACTGTGGAAACACAGAAACACAAAAAGAGTACCATTGGCTCAACTGTCTTTGAGGAAGATCAGAACAATAACATGAATGAAAACAAAAATGGAGATGCAGAGGTTCAAAATACACCACCGATCAGTAGGTATGTATTTGAAATAGTTAAAACACTACAGGCCAGTTTGTTTTAGACAGTATTGTACATAAAAGTTAATATTGTCAGCATGTTTCTAAACTTTCAATGTATAATAATACTGGTTAAAATTATTTTATTGAGTGCTGCTCATTCATCCAAAATATATTCAGGGTAAATTTGTATAGAATTTTTTAATATGTTTTTTTTTTTTTTTTTTTTTTTTTTTTTTTTTTTTTTTTTTTTTTTGCGTTCGCCCGCTAATACTCGAGGCGAAATCTCAGGTTATTATTTTTATGTCTAACCTGACATTGATTTTACGTGAGTATCCCTTTATTTCTTGTACAGAGACAGGTGTCCCTCGCCATTCAGGCAAATACTCGCCGATTTCGGAGGTACCCATTGCAGCTGGGTCGGCTCAGGAGCCGCCAGTCCCTGGTCGACGACACTCCTTCAAATGTCCTCGCCAGGTCTCGAGTTAATCCAGTCCAAATCCCGGTCGACGAAAAATCCTCAAATGCCGTCGCCCGGGTTTGATCCTGTATCACCCGGTCGCCAGAGCGGTGTTGTAACCACTACGCTAGCGCGGCTCCCTTTAATATGTTAAATATTAGTGTTTCAGCATTGGTAGTTGGTAATGAAAAAGTAGAAGATGTGATGGCTAGGGGAACACCCTGTATGGAGATACAACACCGTTGAAAAAGATATGCACATTCCATTACCTGGCACATAGAAAAAGAGTGAAAATTTTATACTGAATAAGCCAAAGTCAAATATGACTAGGGGAAAGGACATGAAAGAGGGAGCAGACTGATAAAGTGGGCAAGAACATATGATGTGATAATAGGAAACACCTGGTTTAGATAATATCGTAGATGCCTTTGGAAGTGGAAAAACCAAGGCAACAATAGTCATTAAAGATTGGCCACATAATGGAATGAAGGAAATTTATAAATGGTTTGGTTTCTTTGAAAACAAGGCCAGGAGTAGGCTGCAGCTTGACCACTTGCTGGTAATAGGACAACTTGAAATGAAACGAAAGAAGCTAAAGATGGCTTCAAAAGTATAAAGCTAGGTTTAGTGTTATTTTAAAAGGAGATGATGTATATATGAATAGTAGGAAATAATATTTGGAATTGAACTCATCTCTTTACACTGGAATTATGGACTATACTAAGGCATTAGATAGTGTTGACCCGTTGGCTTGTCACACCGATTACGGAAACAGCGGCAGATGGATCTATTTGTTGTTGCCCTAAAGACGCCGCTAGGCGTGATGGGAAACTACAACAGAGAAAATCAATCTGCTGTTGCCCTTAAGACGCCACAAGGCGTGATGGCCTCTGACTGCTTGGTCGGTCTTTGGCTAAGGACGGAAGAAGAAGAAGAAGAAGATAGTGTTGACAAAGAATCACTTTGGAAACTGATGAGGCATTATGGAGTCTCCTGAAGGTAATTAACTTAAATAAAGAAAACATAATGAAAACATAATATGCAGAGTACGTCATGATGAACAACTTACAGAACTATTCAACAAAAGAATTGGAGCATGACAGGGATGCTTCTTGTCACCATTCTTCTTCTTACTGGCTATAAATAAATTTGGTTATGAAACATCAACATTAGCCAACAGAAATAGAATTCAGTGGGTTCTGACTAAACAGCTTGACGATCTAGATTTTGCTGATGACCTGGCTTTTGTGTCTCATAATTTGATGGGTTGGTCTGAAAATGACAGGGAGAAAACAAAGATAATGAGAATAAATGCAGGAAACGATAACAAGATTGTACTGAAAGAAACACCACTACAAAATGTGTACTGAAAGAAACACCACTACAAAATGTAGAAACATACATGTACCTTGACAGTATAGACACAGTTGGAGGGAAAGACAATGATACCAGCAAAAGGCTTCAGGAGCTTTCATTACATTGGGAAATATATGGAGATCAAAAGAAATCAAGTCCAATACAAAATTCATAATTTTCAGTTCAAATGTCGAGTCAGTCCTATTGTATGGCTCTGAAACATGGAGAACAATAAAAACAACAACCAAAAAGCTACAGACTTTTATAAATGTGTGCTAGTGCAGAATAAAAGTGATATGACAAGATCACTAAATGTGGAAACTGATGACAAGAACAAGACAAGTGCCAGTGGAACAAGAGATGAGAAGATAATGCTGATGATGAAAAGGGCACACATTGAGGAAACCTGTTGTTAGCATTACGAGGCAGTCCTTGACAACTCTGGAATCCCCAGGGTAAGAGAGACAGAGGAAGATCAAAGAACGCAGGGAGAAGAGAACTGGAGATAGACATGAAGGGGTTAAAGAAGGCATAGAAAGACCTTGACCTGATGTCACGTGACAGGAAGACTTAGCATAAGTTTGTTGAAGACCTAAGCTCCTTGGGGAGTTGAAAGGTGAAAGAAGAAGAAGATATGTATAATCCTGCAACTTGTAAGTGCCACATGTTAAATACATTCTCAGTCATCTCTTTCACTTGTAACCTATGCCATTTGCCAGGACAGAAAAAAAAAAGAAAATTTTGTAAATACTAAAATCCAAAAGGAGCTCAAAGTGAACCTCAAGATAGTAGAAGAGGAAGCCGGGTGTAACTGTATTTTTTTTCTTGTTGAGGTGATCACTGGCCCAAGACAGTTTACATGTTGTTAGATGTGTAGTGCGAGCGTATGATGAGTTGAGTGTGGGTGCGAATGAAGACGCGAATGTGTTTAGGCTCGTATAGATGTAGATCCTGCAACCCATACTCTCACATGCAGTAATCAAGGATGCTTTGACACTGCAGGCATGTTTCAAGACATTTATTGACGGGAACACACATAATATCAACAGGAACAGTCAGTGTAACAAGGTCATGCTGACCTGACATCGATAGGTATACATTTGGCATTCAAAAAGGTAAACATCAGAATAGACGTGCATGGTCAATAGCAAAGTTCTTCAATAATGACAGTTCGTAGCGTCGCCCTTGGCGTCTCTGACTAAACGCGTCAGATGCCTTAGTTACCTTGACACACAGGTGCAACTTGGCACTCCCTGCCAATTGCACATATCAGGCTGTAGTATAATAGCCGGAAGCACAGGCCTCGTCCTAACGTCGGCCGTGTACTTCTGTTAAATAGGTTATCACCAACCCTGCAGTAATACTTATTGTAGATAGAAGTTCCGCCAATCTGCGGCTCCCACAATATATCCTCGTCACTGGATTTCTGGACAATATAAGACTAACAGTCTTGGATGGCTACCTCGAGCACAAATATATAAGTTCTGAAATGGCGGATCCGTGAACTGCTGTTCACCCTAGGTAATCCTTTACATGTTCTGCCACCGAAAAGCGTAATAATGCATAAAGGTCGGTATTACCTGGTAAATGAATCCTCAGAACTACACAAGGAATTCTGTCGTCATCCCGACGCACAGAGATTCACTGGGGAAAACTGCCATAGCAGTTACTTCGAAGATTCTCCCCGAAAAAACAATGGACTCTTGGTCCCTTCAGAAAAAACAGGACCTCCCGGCTTCCCGGAAGTATATCTCACTCCCGCTTAAAAAACCTTCCCATAGGCCCACGCCGAACTGTCAACCTCTGACCCTAAAGGTCAAACACAATGAATGAATAAACAAGGGAAGACAACCCCTAATCAACCTGACATCGCAGGTAAAGACACAATTATACTTATGATACAAACATAAGCAAATAACTTGACAGATGACTCCGTCGAAAATGACAGCAACATTACTACCACCCCCCTGTAAAAAAAAAAAATGCAATTTTTTTTTTTTTTAATATGTTCATGAGCAAGATAGCACCAGTATCACTTCTGTGCTCATGCAAACAATGAACCTAATATCAGGTACAATAGAAGAGGGTACAAATCATCTCCCAACATAGGAGAAAATATTTCCTTTAAGCCAAACAAACTAAGGGATACCATTCAAGAAACCTAAGTTGCTGGCAATACCAATCATATATCAAACATTACTAAATAATATAATCATAGCAATATACAAATGTCAATGCTATTTTAGCAACATATCACTGATGGATGGACAAAATGAAATTTGTTAAATTATCTAAACATCATCCAAATACATTTGTATTACAACATATTATGATATTAAGGACAGACCTAAGTCTGAAAATATATCAGGAAAAACTAGGACACAAGATTTAACTGGAATCATGTGGGCATCTAGACAATATGTCCGCCATCACATTATCCGAACCACGGATAGCTCGCACCGTGAAATGGAAAGGCTGAAGAGCAATAGCATAACGAGTAGATCTCGAGCTCTTCAAATCCTTACTTTGCATAGCCGTAAGAGCTTTTTGGTCGGTTTCCATAAAGAAATGCGCGCCCAGAAGGAACCTTTGTAGCTTAAGAATGGACCAAACCATAGCTAACAATTCACGGTCCAAAACCGAGTAATTCCTTTCTGCCGCATTCAGCTTCCTAGAAATATACATTACAGGATGCAGAGTTCCTGAATATTCCTGCATTAGTGCCGCTCCAATGCCAGTGGAAGAGGCATCACTACGAAGGACAAAAGTCTTATCAATCGTCGGTAGTCTTAAGATAGGATGAGATGAGAACAAATTCTTAACCTGATCCAATGAAGATTGGCATTCTTGGGACCAACGCACCATATTAGGAGAACCTTTTTTCAATAACGTTGAAAGTGGTGCCATAATGGAGGACAGATTCTCAATGAATCTTCCATAGAATTGTATCAATCCCAAGAGACTACGCACTTGCTTTTTTGTCTTCGGAACCGAGATATTTAATATCTTTGAAATGTTTTGGTCCTCTGTCTTCAACAGACCATGACCAACTCGATGACCTAGGAAGGAAATTTCACTAAACCCAACAAAAGCTTTAGAGGGTTTAGCAGTCAAACTATGCTCACGTAGAGTAGATAGCAATTCCTTCAGACCCACATAGTGTTCTTCCCAAGTATCGCTGAAAAGACAGATGTCGTCTAAATATGCAATGACATCTGCACGATCTGATAGAATTCGTCGCATCATGCGCACGAAAGTCGCTGGGGCGTTCATAAGCCCGAAAGGCATAAAATTCCATTGAAACAGACCCCTAGGTGTCGAAAAAGCAGTGAGAGGTTTGGCGTGTTCCGTCAATGGGACTTGCCAATAACCTTTCGACAAGTCTAGTTTAGTAAAGAATTTAGCTTTAGAAAGTCTAATAAGTAGATCATCTAATAACGGCATAGGTTCAGCATCGAACTTCGTAACTTGATTTAATTTGCGATAATCAACGCAAAGACGTATGTTATTGTCTTTCTTTCGAACAATAACTATCGACGAAGAATAAGCTGAAGTGGATGGTTCAATTATTTGTAGTTGAATCATTTCATCCAATTCTTTCTCGACTTGTGCTTGAAAATGAATAGGTATTGGGTATGGTCTTACTCTGATCGGATTACGATCAGTAAGTATGATGTCATGTTCTATGACATCTGTGTGTCCAGGAATGTCGGTAAGGACATCCTGATATGATTGTAACGTAGAGGATACTTGACGTTGTTCCTCAAAAGACAAGTTAGAAGAGACTGTAACGTCTCTCCACGATTCCGTTGAAATAAGTGGAATCGTAGGAAGAGGTAAGTTCACGTCAGAAAAAATAGTTTCCTCATCCTGTATAACGGACAGGGATGAGATGTGACCATGTTGAACTGGAGAGTCGTCCGTCGCCTGGAAAATAGGCTGTAAATAGTCTGGACGTTCAATAAACTCTGTTAACATATTTATATGGAAGGTTTTATGCCTTCCATCCACATCGACAATATAGTCGACATCAGAAATTTTCGAGACTATAGTGTATGGACCCTTCCAAGAAATGAGAAGTCTATTCTCTCTTGAGGGCAGTAAGACATATGCTTTGTCTCCAGGACAAAGTTGACGTAGGCGTCTTTTCTTATTAGCAAATCGCCTAGCTTTTTCTTTCGCAAATTCGGAAGATGAAGTTGCTAACCTGCACGATTCGATAATCTTTTCTCTAAGAGCTATAACATATTCATATGACGATTGTGTATCATCGTCAATATTATCGGAAGTTATCAAATCGTGTAACAAGGACATTGGCCCGCGCGGTTGCGCGCCAAAGACAAGTTCGAAAGGAGAAAACCCTGTATGCTCGTTGGGAACCTCTCTATAGGCAAAGAGGACTGCAGGTAAAACCCTGTCCCAATCTTCAGGATGATCCTCCGTTATCTTGCCAAGTAAGTTCTTTAGTGTCCTGTTAAGACGTTCTACCAATCCATTGGACATTGGATGATAAATACTACTGAGAGACCTTTTAATGTCTAGCGTAGCCATTACCTGAGACATAACGTCCGAAATTAACTGAGTGCCGTGATCCGACAGTATTTCTCCGGGGAATCCCAGACGAGAAAATACGAGCCAAAGAGCATCAGCGATATCGACAGTTGATATGCTCTTCAGAGGAATAGCCTCTGGCCAACGCGTGCACATGTCCACGCAAGTGAGGATAAATTGGTGTCCTCTGGCTGACTTAATTTTGAACGGACCAATGATGTCTATAGCCATTTTCTGAAACGGCCGAATCGGAATATCTGCAGCCTGAATAGGAGCAGCATGTCTCGGACCCCTAGACTTGACCTCTTGACAAATTTTGCAAGATCGGCAATAAATTCGGATGTCTTTATTCACGAATGGCCAAAAGAATGACGCAAGGACTCTAGTTTTAGTTCTGGAAAAACCCATGTGTCCCGCACACTGAGAATCGTGTGCATGCCGAAGAATTAAGGCTCTCATACACTTAGGCACAAGAATTTGCGAGTGCATAGACTTGTCCGAGTGTTGTACCATTCGTACCAATATACCATTCTTCATAGTGATATACGATTTGTGATTCGTATTTTGATTGGGATCCCCTTTCTTTGCAAGAAGGAAGTATTTCTTCAAAGAAGGATCCTCTTCTTGACGTTTAACAAACGAGTCATGGGAAATCACCAAGTGCTCGTCTTGGCTATCAACTTCATTACTATTATAAGATGAAGTTGGGGGATTAAGAGCTTGAGCTCTTGTCACCACTGCATTGACCGTTTGAATGTTTTTTTCTTCCCAACTAGAAATTTGTTGCGGGGTGCATTCCTTAACCCCATGAATACGACCGATTATAAGATCCGCAATAGGATTAGGAAGAAGACATGCATGGACATCTCCTGTGAAGAAAGGAGTGTCAATCCTAATAATAGCAGTAGGATAGCTTTCCATAGTACCACCAAATGTAACACATTTGATTGTTTTTCCCGTGGCACAGCAAGGATCTATCAGAGACTCCTTAACCCCGACGGTAGTACATCCCGAATCGAAAAGTACTGAGACTAGCCTATCATTTATTAGACCTTTATGTAAGATGAGAGATCCTCTCCCATCATGCGCAACTGTAGCAGGTAGAGCAGGAAGAGGGTGACCACAACTTAGCGTAGATACAGTTGATGAGTCAAACAATGTTAAGCATTGGGGGCATTCAGTTGCTCTCCCAAAATCGAAAGCACAACCAGTGATAGCCCTAGAGTTACCACTATCATTTACTGTATTACAGACTCCATCAAACTCTTGTTGCGCAGAGTTTGCCTGTTGGTAAGGTCTTTTTTTTTGTTAAACCTAGGTCTACCTCGATTATCATTTCCCCTGTAATTATTTCGACTATCATTTCCCCTGTAATTGTTATCATATTGCCTATTGTAATCATCATTCCGGTTTGAATCCCGGTTTCTAAATTCACCATCGTCATAATCTTGACGTCGAGAATGATTACCTCGAAAATTTGAATAGTTATTATTTGGATAGCCTTTACGAAAGTGTCTCAAATTATTACCACTAAAATTACGAGAACTACCATCTTGTCTCCACTGCATAGACGAAGAACCATCATGTGTTGGATTACTCCGCTTCTGAGTGTAATTTTGATTACTTCCCCTATTCCAATTTTGTTGAGCACCCTGAAATTTTTTTTCTGAAATTAGGGCCATATGGTGTTGCCGAAGCAGCTGGCAACCCTTCTTTCACTTTAGAATTGCTAACTGTAGCATGGGGATGTGCTGTGGCATACTGACAACAGTATTCCTCCATTTCTTTTAAGTTTTTAGGCTTACGCTCATGAAGGAATGCAAGAAAAGAATCATTAACAGATGACAAAACCTTATCTCGCAATAATAAGTCCATTAGACCTTCATATGTTTTCTCAATCTGAGACAACTCAACCCATCGTGTAAATGTACGACGTATCTTTGTAACAAAATCAGAGAAATCTACTCCATTTTCTGGCAACATTGTCCTAAAACGAAGACGATAGTCTTCTTGTTTTAATTGGTATTTCTTTAGTAATGCTGCCCTGACAACATCATAATTAGTCCTCTCATGTTCGTCTATTGTCATAAGAGTAGTCACTGTGTCACCTGTAAAAAATGGCATCAGTTGTTCAACATATTTTTCCTTTTTTATGTTATGCGTATCGCACAAAAATTGGAATCTATCTAGATAATCTGCTACGTCATCCTTTAAAGGATTGAAATGAGGCAATTTAATCCTACTAACAAACTCCTTTGTCGTACTCGAAGTTGTTTGCTGAGCACCCGTACTCGCCAATTTCAATTTCTCTAACTCCAAAATTGCGAGTTTTTCATCAAGTTCCATCTTCTGTTTTCTTTCCTCATGTTCCATTTTCCTAATTTCAGCCTCAGCAGCAGCTTGAAGTTTTTTTTCCTCTGCAGCAGCTTGAAGTTTTTTTTCCTCTGCAGCAGCTTGAAGTTTTTTGTCTTCCATTTCCATCTGGAATTTTCTTTCATCAGCTGCAGCTTGAGCTTTCCTCTCCTCAGCAGCAGCTTGAGCTTTTCTCTCCTCAGCCTCTCTTTGATACCTTCTTTCTTCAAGTTCTAATCTTCTATTCTCAGCTTCTAGCTTCTTTAGTTCAGCTTCTGCTTTCAATTTAATTTCCTCTTTTTGTTTCTTTTCTTCTGACTTTAATGCAATGGCGAATTGAGCAGATGAATATTCTTCCAATTCTTTACCAGACTTACCAAGGGTCAACCCTTGCTGGATGAAGAAATCCAATGTAGACATTCTGTCTAATGAGATCAGAAACCTGAAAAAAAATTAAATAAATTACCTTATCCCACTTCAATGGGAGACAAGTCTGAAATGCTAGACTTGTATACTCACTTCACTTTATTTTACTGTCTTAATCTTTGTAGATAACAAGTCTTTTATCAAAGAACTTGTATAAATATCTTATATAATATTATTTAACAAACTCTATATGAAGAGTCTACCTTATCAATAATATCAAAACATGACCAAGTATGTGTATGTAGACTGTGCATGACAGTAATGTAGTACAACCAAAAAAAAAATACAAAGACAAAAATACAAAACAATACAAATGGCAACACTGTTTTAACCAAAAATGTGTAGAGAAATACACAAGAAAGGAGAGACCTACAGAATACAAACAAAACAAATCGACAATCAAAACTGAAAAACAGACAAAATATTACAAAAACAACGTTAAGTACAATTACATCACAGCTAACATCAATAGCGACCAATTGTCACTAGCAAATTTCCAAATTAAGAAAATTTGCACCTACAGACCGCTTACAGTAAGCCTCGATCAAGTGGCATATTTACCGTAAGACCCACCAACCGAAAAACCCGCAGAAAAATACACAAAACAGTAGAAGTGACATAAACATATAGCAATCAATTTCAATGTGTTGCAGAACAAGTTCAGTCACAGCTGAAACTAAAATAAATTTCTTGCTCCTTGCGAACACAGAAACGAAATGTCAAACGCGCACTGAACGTCAAATCCACTGTAACATAAAGTGGTATTCACGAACCAAAGTTACTATGACCTTCTCAAATTAGGGCTTGCACATTGAATGTTTACAATTTCACGTACTGTTTACAGACACTTGACCTCCAACAATGTAGCTTGAATACTCTGACCTAGAAAAGTCTGTTGTTGAATGAAACGTGTAACAACCCGCAGTACTGTTTACAATAGGAACCCGCCTTCTATGCAGTTATGGTCCACGTAGCAAATGCCTAGTAGTTCACTTCAGTACTTGTCTTGTTATGCTTTATGTAGCATTATAATATAAATGCTCGTACTGTTTATTTGTGTCAACCGTTGATGACCTATATCTGTCCTGTTGTAGCCAAAACTTGCAAATGTAGAATTAGCACTGTGTGTTACGGCTGTCCCGTGTGTAGCTTAGACCCACAGATCAGAAGTGTAATGTGTACTTGTCCTTCTTGTAACTTTCTCGACAAAACTGGAGACATCATACATGTAACAGCCAACCAGGAATGTAAATTTCTGGATCCATAAATGTCAACAATAATGTCAAATGCTCGCTCTGTTCTTTTTAAACCCACAGATCTGGTCCATCAGAAATGTAAGTTTCTAGGCCACATTGGCGACAAGAAATGTATCATAAGAGCCCACGTAACTGGTCCACCAGAAATGTAACTGTATTTTTTTTCTTGTTGAGGTGATCACTGGCCCAAGACAGTTTACATGTTGTTAGATGTGTAGTGCGAGCGTATGATGAGTTGAGTGTGGGTGCGAATGAAGACGCGAATGTGTTTAGGCTCGTATAGATGTAGATCCTGCAACCCATACTCTCACATGCAGTAATCAAGGATGCTTTGACACTGCAGGCATGTTTCAAGACATTTATTGACGGGAACACACATAATATCAACAGGAACAGTCAGTGTAACAAGGTCATGCTGACCTGACATCGATAGGTATACATTTGGCATTCAAAAAGGTAAACATCAGAATAGACGTGCATGGTCAATAGCAAAGTTCTTCAATAATGACAGTTCGTAGCGTCGCCCTTGGCGTCTCTGACTAAACGCGTCAGATGCCTTAGTTACCTTGACACACAGGTGCAACTTGGCACTCCCTGCCAATTGCACATATCAGGCTGTAGTATAATAGCCGGAAGCACAGGCCTCGTCCTAACGTCGGCCGTGTACTTCTGTTAAATAGGTTATCACCAACCCTGCAGTAATACTTATTGTAGATAGAAGTTCCGCCAATCTGCGGCTCCCACAATATATCCTCGTCACTGGATTTCTGGACAATATAAGACTAACAGTCTTGGATGGCTACCTCGAGCACAAATATATAAGTTCTGAAATGGCGGATCCGTGAACTGCTGTTCACCCTAGGTAATCCTTTACATGTTCTGCCACCGAAAAGCGTAATAATGCATAAAGGTCGGTATTACCTGGTAAATGAATCCTCAGAACTACACAAGGAATTCTGTCGTCATCCCGACGCACAGAGATTCACTGGGGAAAACTGCCATAGCAGTTACTTCGAAGATTCTCCCCGAAAAACAATGGACTCTTGGTCCCTTCAGAAAAACAGGACCTCCCGGCTTCCCGGAAGTATATCTCACTCCCGCTTAAAAAACCTACCCATAGGCCCACGCCGAACTGCCAACCTCTGACCCTAAAGGTCAAACACAATGAATGAATAAACAAGGGAAGACAACCCCTAATCAACCTGACATCGCAGGTAAAGACACAATTATACTTATGATACAAACATAAGCAAATAACTTGACAGATGACTCCGTCGAAAATGACAGCAACACCGGGGCAATCAGGATCTCAGGAACAGAGCTAAAAAAAAAAAAAAAAAAATTCAGTCCAAAATAGAAATCAGTGGTGAGCAACAGTTGCAACCCTTTGTTCTACATAAAACAGGAAAGATGCATCATCATCATCATCTTTTAATTTTTGTTGCTCCTTATGGAGACACCACTGTAGTTGATCCCCTTGTAGGAAGCCTGGACCATAGCATTTATCACGCTTACAGCTATGGTTTCTGTTGAAATTTGTTTTATCTGATGAGGTTGCCAACCCCATACACAACCTCATATTAGTAGCTTTTATAACAGGCCTGAAGGTGCAATAGGTCAGTTCTTTCTTTATGTCCTCTGAGACCGCCCCCAGAACTACATGAACCAATAAGAAAGATTGATTGAATCAGAATCATATATTATAAGTGATATTTTCAAACCAGAAATCTTTTTTTTTTCTTAGTTTCTTTTTTCAATTTTCTCAGAAAGGAAGGCAATAAGGTGACACAATCCTCATACACATATGCAAATAACAAAAAATACATTTTAGTATCGCATACAAATTCATTTTAGTATGCAATAAGAAAGTCAGACAGAATATACTTGACCAGGGGTTCTCAACCCTTTTTTTGCTCATGCCCCCCTTCTGAGTCTTATATACATCTGTGGCCTCCCTGATAGTCACTGTTAACTGGAAAAAAGGTACTTTACCACCTTACTGTGGCCCCCTGAAAATATGGCATGGCCCCTTGGGGAGCTATATGACCCACATTGAGAACCATGCACTAGACAACTGAAAAGAAAAGAGGTACCAGATATTCCAGAGATTTTATCCTCGGCCATCCAAGTGACACCATGACCTTGCTGCAAAAATAAACATGTTAAGACAAGGTAATGACATCACTTGGATCGACCAGGGATCCCATCTCTGGAGTCTTTCATTTGTCTTCTGCTCCCCAAGGAGCATAGGCCTTCAACAAACTTATACCAAATCCTTCTTACCTGTGCCATCAGCTCAAGGTCTTTCCATGACCTTTTTTTTTTCTTTTTAATTTCTGTCTCCAATTCTCTTCTCCGTGTGATTTTTTTATCTTCCTCTACCTCTCTTACCTGAGGATTCCAGAACCATGACCTTGTAATGCTATCAGTAGGATTTCTTAGTGTGCATCCTATCTATCGCCAGTGTCTTCTTTAATCTCTTAGTGCGTATTACTTTTCTGTTGCCTAGTACATTTCTTCTTACGTGTGCCTAGAGTAAACTTATTTTCTATGTTTGTTCATACAGTTGACATTCAAAAATCCGGCCATCGATAATCCGGTTCCTTCAGATTTCCGGCATGGATTTCGGAGCGCATTTTGTAAATTACCGCGTTGGCGCGCCACTGTTTTCTGGAGCCGTTTATGTTTTGATGCAGCTGTTGGGTCTTGCTTGCACGTGTTAACAGGCATTCCTGCTCATTCCTTCTCATTTTATCATTTATTTGCTGCTGTATAGCCCCATTATGGATTCAGCAAATACAAGAAGTGGCGTAAAACGTAAACATTGTGCGTTGCTTTTCATTTAGTTTTTAATTTTCTTTCTTTAAAGGACTGTACAGGTAGTCATTTTCTGTTTAAAATGCAGCAATATACAGCATATATAACCATAAAAAATCCGGCATTTTCAACAATCCGGCACTCCTCAGGTCCGCAGGTTGCCGGATTTTTGAATGTCAACTGTAACACATTGGCCTTAGGTTTTCCTCTTGATTTTGTTAATTCTCAACCCTTTGAAAATAAAGTTTGTTTGTTCGTTCGTTCTTTAAACAAACACGCACATACCACACATTCATGTATGCCGGCACATGTACAGATATGAATTAGAATTTCTCCACATATTGTAAAAACATACCTTATATTATATTATTAAAATATAATGTCTTACTCACACAACTATCCAATATGAATCTGGATCTACCAGACCAGAGGAAGCACCTGAGAATGATCAGACATCCTATAAAGTTAGCAATATGGATTTGGGTAGCACAATCCTCTTTACTATGAATGAAGATGGTGTTGAAAAAGAAAATGATGAAACTGTAAGATGTTTAAATAATTGATAACATATTGTTGAACTTTGTTGTTATATATATTTGTCACTTTTTTTTATTTCAGTCTTGGTTTGTTTTAATTATTTCTTTTGTTGTGGCTGCGGCCATGCTTTGTTGTTTATTTTAACAATGACATTTGTTGCTTCATTTGTGAAATTTGAAATTCTTTCTGTCAATTTTGCTTTTGTTTGAATCAGTAGCTGATGATGTAAGCACTGTTGTTTTTGAGAGTTATACTTCTTGTCTGTGGTGTAACTCTCCTTTCTGGACAGTTTAAATTTTATCCAGATCCTAAATGAATACAGATGTTTTGTTTTTTTTAAACAGGTGAACTTTTTAAAAAAAAATTTTTAACAACCAGTAAACATAAATATTTATTATAAAATATCTTAAATGTATGTAAAATATAGTAGAGCATCAATTATCCAAACTATTTGGGACCCTGTTTGGTTTGGTTAATCAAATAGTTTGGACAATCAAACATACATGAGAATACCCAATTTATTCGAAACAAAGTGTTATTAGGTCTGCAGTTATGTTCATTGGAGACTGTCCTGAGTCCACACAGTAGCTAAAGCCAAAATTTGATTTTTAACTCCTGTAATGACAAATTATTTCTAGTCAATACTACATATATCCATACATGCCACATGCTATGGTTTACCCATAATCTGTACAAGGTGTTTGCGTTTTCAGATGTGTACACCCTGTACATAATTTCTGTACAGGTTTTCTAACCCATTCCCCTTATTACTGTGTCTCATAAAAGAATGACCTTATAAAAGAACTCTGTCCTACTGAACACAGGATTTCCCACTCTGTTAGTGATAATTAAACACAGAAATAGACTAAATGATGACACCATCACATTATTTTTACAGTGTAAAATAAACTCAGACATTTATTGTTTGGGTTTTAAAATTAGTGAAGACCTGCTTTAAAAGGCAAAGTCCCCGTGCCTCTTTTATAATGCAGCCCACTGTAATTGAAAATATGTTTACACGAATTAACTCTTTTGATATGTTTTTTTCAGTCTTTGTACAGGTTTTGCGGGTCTTTGTACAGGGTTTTGGATTTTTTGTACAGGTTTTTCATCTCCGAGCTGTGGCATGTATGTATATCATGGTAAAAAATAATCAGAAAGGAACGCATGGAGCAGCAGAAGTAATACTTCAGCATAAAAATGTGTGCACTAAAAGTATGAGGGTTACTCAGAAAGTAATGCACCACATTTTTTTTCTCTGAAACTATTTATTCACAATGTATGAAATTCACGCACGGTATAATTGGATGTATCCTTTACACATGCTATTTTTCCACATAATCTCTGTCCACCTCTACGGCCTTATGCCAGCGTGAAACAAGGGCATGCATGCCTTCCCTGTACCAGCTCGTTTCTTGTTTACATAGCCATGTCCTCACTGCACGAATCACGCTCTCGTCATCTTCAAACCTTGTCCCACGCAGTGCATCCTTCAGTGGCCCAAAAAGATGAAAATCGGATGGCGCCAGATCAGGACTATAGGGGGGAGCACAGTCCAACCAAATTTGGCGATTGCCTCCTGAGTTTTCAGACTTGTGTGAGGGCGGGCATTGTCATGCTGGATGAAAATGTCTACTGCATTCCTGTTAGGCCGCACTCGCCAGTAGCGCTGTTTGAGTTTGTTGAGGGTTTTGATGTACGTGTCCGAATTGATTGTCTTACCTCTGGGCATCACATCCACAAGAATCACTCCATCAATGTCCCAAAAGATGGTGATCATGATCTTTCTGGTGGAGGGAGTTGTCTTGAATTTCTTTTTTCGTGGTGATTGCGGATGATGCCACAACATTGACTGCCTTTTCGTCTCTGGCTCAAAATAGTGCGCCCAGGTTTCGTCACCTGTGACGATCCGGGACAAAAAGGCCTCCCCTTCAGCATCAAAATGCTCCAACAATTCAGAACAGATGGTTTTCCTTTGATGTGTGTATATATATATATATATATATATATATATATATATATATATATATATATATATATATATATATATATATATATATATATATATAATACACACACCCACCCACACACACACACATATATATATACACACACACATACGTACATACAGATTTTGTCATACTTTTGATTATATTATGTATGTGATGCCATCACAAGAACAGGTATGCTTTGGACCCCTGAAGGAAAATGAAAGAGAGGCCGACCAAAAACAACCTGGCGGAGGACTGTGGAGGCTGAGATGCAAAGAATGAACCAGAGTTGGGGCACTGTACGAAGGATGGCCGCCGACCGAGCAAGGTGGAATCAATTTGTTGTTGCCCTACAAGACGCCACTAGGCGTGATGGCCACTGACTGCTTTGACGGTCGGCGGCTAAAGATCAAAGAAGAAGAAGAAGATGTCTCTGTTAGCTTTACAAAAATTATATCAGCAATGCCCTCTTTCAGCCTTTTTTAAATGTTATATCCATCATATTTTCATTTAAATTGTATTAGATGATGTCAGTCATCAATCATTCATTACCTTTTAGCTTCCTGATGAGCATAGGCCTTCAACAGACATTGTCACTCATAACTTTATATAATTTATATAGATACGCGTAGTTCTTCATTTAGCTGTTTGGATAGTTTAAAATTTCATTTTCTGCTGTTAGACTTTATACTCAGCTTGATGATACCAGTTGTATTTTAATGTTTTTGGGGCCAGGTCTTTGACAGATTTGTTCAGACACATCATTTTCCACTGCAGATTCTTGTGCATATTCAGAATCTGTATTCCCATGCTTGAAGTGTTATAATGTTGATGAGATTTAAGAATAAGTTTCTCTAAGACCCCAGTGGTGGACAAAAATAGAGGAAATCTCAAAACTAGAAATGAGAACTGGAGACAGAAGTAAGAAGGCCAGGGATAAATGAAAAAAGAAAATGGAGTGGAGTGGAGCGCCAAGGATTGAAAAGAAAAATTCAACAAATCTCCCCAATTGAAGACCAGTATTCTTCATAAGGAGCTTACAGGCAATGAAAAAGAAGAATATTTGGGAAGCCTTGGTCATAACTTTGTCCAGTTCATTTTTTTATGTTACTTATCTAGAACTAGGTCATCATTTCTTGCCATCAGGCTCTTAACATTTAGAATTTGCAGGATTATTTATGGGGAAACATTTTTTTTTTCCTCATTGCCAGGCTGGCACTGGTAAAAGAAAATCAACAATCTCCTCCAAGACCTCACCCAGCAAAAGCAAAAGCATACTGTCTGATGCCCAGTCTTCAACTTCACTTGGGGATATCACACCCACATTTGATCCAGACAAGATTAGATCAGAGTAGGTCAAGTTTTTGTATGAGGTTCTTAGAAGACACTAAATTAGTTAAATTTTCACTTAAGATTTGGAGTAGTAAATTTTTTTATTTAAATGGATCACAGTATTATAACAAAAGAGAAGTTGTTAAAAATTTGAAATTAGTTAAAATTTACAGTTATGATATAAGGTTGATCAAATTTACATTTAGGAATAGTAAACAAACCTTTATTTTTAATCTTCAAAGTCTTAGGCATCTGAAAAGATGGAACTGCTAGTTGATTTTAGTTACCTCCCTTAACTGATTCCGTACGCAAGATCTTTTAAAAGATGCAATGGCCGACCGCTGGGACCGCAACATCTTTTAAAAGACGCTGATTTATTTCGTTGTTTCTTTCTATTCTGATATTTTATACTGCCCGGAATTTATCTCGACCGGAAGTAAACACAAAACTGGACAAATTTCAACAAGCTTCAACGTCTTTTATTTGCGTTTGAAGGGATTTTTTCACATTTATCTTCATCTTTAATCGTGTTTTGTCGTATCGCCATAATGGCCGAAAAACACACAGGATATGTTACTAATATGTGAACAGTGAACAAACTGTGTGATCAACCATAACTTTCTTATTTTTTCTGTGTTTCTAAATGGATTACCTGCACAAAGAGAGCAGTGAAACTGTATTGTGATAACAATTTATGTTACAAGCATTACGTAAGTCAAAAATTTTTGTTCAAAATTTCAAGTTATCTTTTTTTCCGTGTACATATTATCTGTTATAACATAAACATAACATAAAATTAGCTAGAAAGGCATATGGATTTATATTGTTCATCCAATGTACTTTAATTTGATATATAATATGTTATACTTAACTCATGATTAGACACACATTGTCAGTAAACGTAAATTATGTATATGTAAATTTTTGGGGCTTAAAAATAATTCCGTCCAGAGCTGAAAATAATTACGTACAGAAAGAGTTAAGGGAAGGATCATTGTGTTATATGTGTACAGAAAGTTAATTTTAGTTATCTCCCTTCAGGGAAGGATCATTATGTTAACATCTTGCAGACATGTATTGGGTACAAAATAGGTAAGTATTGAGTTCAAAAAAATTGCTTAAGGGTCACTACCAAAGTGGAGTAAATTAAAGAAAAATATGCATGAAATAGCATGTTGATAAAATATAAGAAGATACCCTGAAACCAACATATGCTATGGACTCCAGGAGAAAGATGAAAGAACGACTAACCAAACATGACATGATGGAGAACTCGGGAAGCCATGATGGAAAGCTTGAACCAGAGTTAGGGCACCATATGAATGATGGCCACGTATTGGCAAGGTGGAGAGAATTAGTTAATATCTTACCAGATGCATACATGCCACACCTCAGACATGAAAAACCTGTACAAAAAATCCAAAAACCCTGTACAAAGACCCGCAAAACCTGTACAAAGACTGAAAAACGTAACAATAGAGTTAATTAATGTACAAATATATTCAATTAGATGGTTCTGCACCATCATAGTGACATGCGCCCTTTGCCTTTTTAAGCATGTCTTCACTTGCTTTAAAACCTAAACAACAAGAGTTAGAATTTATTTTGTATTGTAGAAATGCTGTGACTGTATCATCATTTAGTCTATTTCTGCAAAAAAAATTAATACAATTTATGGTGGAAATGAAGAACAGTTTGGTGTGTGTTCTATAGTGCCTTATAAAAGTATAGATCTAAAGAGACCAGTAATAAGCGTTATGGGTTAGGTTTAGGAATCTTAAATCAAATATATATATATATATATATTTTTTTTAAAGCTAGCAATGAAAATATAAACTGGCGCAATATTATATATTCTCTACCGAACTTCAAAAATTGGAATAGCCGTTATAGCCCATTATTATTCAAATTTACATTTCTTATGCACTTTCTACAAGTTTTAGTGAAATCAAATAATATGTAGTGGTATCCGCCTTTCTTTCTTTTTTTTTAAGCAGCCGTAAATAATAAATTTTGCTAAACCTTAGGGGAAAAGAGAGCATAGGCCTAAGTTATCTGACAGTTAAATCTAACTTCACCTAAACAATGTTACTGTAATATTTAAAAAAAAAGAAGAATTACTTACCAATACTAAACTGGAAATTAATACTAAACAATAGGCTCGACTTCAAAAAGAACTCAGTGCTGCGTAATCGTTCAAATAATCAGTAACCTGACGCTAGCATTAGCGAAATATGGTGAATGAACAACACGTCACGCAGACTACTGCACATCCCACAGAAATTGAAAAATAGGCAGCTTGATTTTCATTGGTTGATTTTTTTATCCACTTGGCTTAAAACCTCACCGAATATCATGACGCAAATTACGGCTACGGTAGTGGCACAAGACGATCGATTTATATGTATGTTTAATAATTAGGCGAAAAAACCCGTACAGATGTTTGTACGGGCTGTACACATCTGAAAACGCAAACACCCCGTACAGATTATGGGTAAACCATAGCGTGTGGCATGTATGCAGATGCTACCAGGCAATGATGACCACTGATTGCTTTGTCAGTCAGTGGCTGGGTATCCAAGAAGAAAAAGGCAGTAGCCTATCATATATAAATAGCCTACAACCAAAAAAAAAAACCTACCATTCAAAACAAATTCATAATTTATGCGCTATACCCTAATTATAACCGTAATTGTCTACATTGTGTCTGGTTGAACAAGTTATCGAATCTCTAAAAGAAGCATAAAAACAAAACAAAAAAAACTTTTAGATAAAAACAATTACAAAATTATATTTTGTCAGACAAAAGTGACCTGAAAAACATAAATTAAGATTATAACGGCTAACAAAATTATAACAAAAAGTGACAGGCATAAATGACTTTTTTAAAAAACAAAATTCAGATAAAAAAGGGCTTATAAATTTCAACATAAAAGTGTAAAATATAAATGGCCTACAATAATAATTTTTTTTTTCACATGTGTTTGATGTATGTGGTTGTCTTTTATAAAGTGGTATGCCAGGTGGCATAGGTGATCACATCTTTCCAGATGTCCTAATCCTTATTGTTGTTTATCAATTCATATTTGGGGAGTCAGAGTGGCTAAGAGGTAAACGTCCACCTCAAAGTCTAAAGGTACCGGGTTCGATTCTGAGTAGAGAGAATATAATTTATGGAAATTTTTTCATAACCAGTGGTCCTAATGATGTCATACTCCCCCCTGGTCTTCTGGGTAGTGAGATCGAATGCCTAGCCTTCTCAGATAAGGGCGAAAAAATAGGAGGTCGCGTGTGCAAGTTGCACACATTAAAAATCCCACAACCGTTGGAAATCATAAAGATTAGGCTATAAGGTCTCTGCCCTGGCAAAATTAAAAAATTATAAACATACCCACCACAAAAATATTTATAGAATGTGTGATTCCTATATGCACACATTGGGATTCTCGTCGGTGCTATGGAGTTCATGAACTGTGCTAAGATCCTCCTTGTGTGATCTAAGGGAGCAGTTTGAAGCAATGATGGAGTTGTCCGTGTGCAATGAAGACAGTCCTCAAAACCAAACCAAACCAATTCGTATTTCAAACTTTGAAAAAATACTTCACGCAATTAAAGTTATTTCTAAAGAATACATGTAGATTCAAAACCTCTTTACACTTCAGTTTGATATTGCATTCCCACCACAGGCAGACTGCTTATTGTCAGTGCGGTGAAATTAAGAATTAGTAGAAATTGCTTGAGGTATGTTCATTCGCTCATTCGCCACCTTTCAACTTACCCTAGGAGCATAGGCTTTCAACAAACATAAGCCAAGTATTCCTGTCTGTGCCATCAGCTCAAGATCTTTCCATGTTTACTTCCTCCTTCTTCATGCCGGTCCTCAGTTCTCTTCTCCATATGTTCTTTGATCTTCCTGTACCTCTCTAACCCTGGGGTTTCCAGAACAAGAACTACATAGTAATGCTATCAGAAGGCTTTCTCAGTGTGTGTCCTATCCATCTCCTGCATCTTCTTCTCATCTCTAGTTCCACTGGCACTTGTCTGGTTTTTGTCATCAGTTCCACATTAATGATCATGTCATTCCACTTCAATCCTTCTGTTCTATGCAAGCATCCATTTCTGAAAGTCTGTAGCTTTGTTGGTTGTTGTTTTTGTCGTTCTCCATGTTTCAGGGCCATACAATAGTACTGACTTGACATTTGACTTTAAAATTCTGATTTTTTGCATTAGACATGTTTTCTTTTGATCTCCATATGTTTCCAAATGCAGTGAAAGCTTCCCTAACCTTTTATATTTTTATTTTGATATCATTGACTGTCCAATCAACTGTGTCTGTATTGCTGCCAAGGTATTTGTATAAATCTACATCTTGTAGAGGCATGTTGGAGAAGTTTATTTATTCATTGTATGTTACATCTTATAACCAGTTCCTCCGTGTACCAAGCAGCCATAGCAACATTAATTCGACAGAACAAGAATTACTTCCAGTCTATAACGGTACCTTGCTATGTGGCTTCTGGAGAGGCTGACAGCCCAGGTGACCTTAATTACAGGTATTTTGCCTCTGTCATTAGTGAAGCTTAGTCGCATGTTTCATGTTAATCTTTTATAAAGGAATGGAATTGAGGGTAGTTATAGGTCAGAAAGCATAACTACTTGGGACATAAATCATAATCATGTCTCTCCACAACTTCTTATTCATTCATTCATCACCCATCCATCATCATCACACATCTATCATCATCACCCATACATCATTATCCATCATCATCACACATCCATCATCATTATCTATCCGTCCAATGGATACTGAACAGACCCTACTGGTCCTGTCTATTTTATCCCTCCTTCTCTATCTTTCTCTCTTGATCTCAGTGTCTCTCTAACACTCGAGGGCTGATGATGCGGCGTCTCCGTTACGCTCTTCTCTTGATTTCTATCAGGACCTAGGTATGGTAACCCTGTCACCTGTTCCTGATTTTGGTGATGACGATTTTTGGATATCAAGCATGAGGGACTTGATTAACTGTAGACAAAACTTCTCTGCTGCTGAATAGCTTCTCTCTTTTAACCCGCTCCGGAGTTAGAGAAAAAAACACAGCCTTGATTTCAGGCTGTACAAAATGAAACTAGTCTCCTGGCCACCTGCCGTTGCTAGAGACTATAATAGCGATGCTCTCGGCTGTATGATAAATAAACCTCGGTCCAGCTGAAGCATAGGGACTTCACTGCCAGAGACCATAGGGTAATTTTCTTTAGCTCCTGACGATACTCGAGTACACTGACCCTGAGATATGTCTTTTGCCGTGGATAATTTTATTTGACAAAATTATGCTCCCCACTGTTTCGCCGAGACTCGCTGAAATTAAAAGAAACAGCATCTAATATACACCCTCTCAAAAATCGCTTATCTCTAACATATACGATACATAAAATAATTCTATACACGTGTCTCTTCATTCTCACTTCTTCTCCCCTTTCTCTCGTTCTTCACAACAATACATACTACTATCCCACGTGGCACTAAAATCACACTCCTTCTCTCGTTCTTCACACAATACATAAAATACCACTATCCCACGTGGCCTCTTCATCCCCCCTCCTTCTACTAAAATCTGCCAGGAAAAATAAACAAAACCTCCCGACACCGTCTGACACGTTACATGGCCGTTACGCATGGCCGATCACGTGTTCAAACTTGACAAAAATAGGGAAATCCTTTTACCCATTAACACAGGAGTTTCCCCGGCTTACTCCTATTTAAATTAAATCTTGCTATAGGAATAGTTTCCTCCCCTAAGCAGTATAATTCATTTACAACGTAAATCTGAACCCTCCGACAATATTTCTCACATTTTTAAGGCTCAGAAAAATTAACGAACACACCAGGGATTTCCCCATAAATTTACATTAGAAAATATACAGGAATAAATGGGGGTTTCCCAATATTCTACCATTAGGAGCACACGTGTCTCTCATAACTTCACACTCTCCGATCTACTGCCAAAAAATCCTAAAAAGACTTATGCACACTTTTTACGTTTACATCGTTCTACAAAGATAATAATTAATGGCGCTACCGTTTATTTTAAAACTGAAAAGTTAAACTTTACCTAAGGGCGAATTTCTGAAAAACCCACTAATAAGTAAAACGATTAATAAAATATCTACATACCGATTATCGTTTTTTTCTTCCCGCAAATGGAGAATGATAAAACGACGTCGACCGGCGGCAATTATTTCTTCAGAGACAATTGCCCGCAGTTTCCTCTCTCATTATATACAAGAGAATCCGCCCACGCGGATTCCCTTCCTACGCAAATCGCGGACCAATGGCAGCGCCAGAAAAAATCAATACTATCCACCTACGCAAATCCCACGTGTAGGAAAATTGCGTCACATTACGTGAGGGCCACGTGTTTCTGACGCGTCATACAGGAGTGCCCGAAAATAGCGATTTTTCGTAAACAGTGAAATTTACGGGAATCGCGAAAAATACAGGAGAGGGTAAAACTGATGCTAGAATAAAATAAACCTACCATCGTAAAACGAACCCGTTTAGTTTTCCTACTCAAAACTACCAAACACGATATATATTCACATGAGAAGAACCAAGGCAAACCCCATATAATTACAAGAGAGAAGAGAAATGGTGAAACTCAAAATAGAACCACAGAATTGGGCCGGAAATACAAAATAGATGACAGAATCGGGCCGGTTGAAAGTCAGAATTACAGTGTAGCATCACACCCATCCATCATAATCCATCTATCATACATCCATCATCTAACATTATCATCATCCATAATCATTGCCCATCCATCATTATCCATCCTCATTTATACATCATCCTTTAATCATCATCACCCATCCATCATTATCATTCATCCATCATTATTCATCATCATCTGCATAATTATTATCATCACTCATCCATTATCATCATTACACCATCATCAATCCAGCATCTTATCCATCATAAATCCATCATCATCCATCTATCATTATCCATCCATCATCAATCCATCATTGTACATCATCATCTGTCCATCATTATGTCATCATCTATCCATAATTATCCATCATTCATCCACCAATCATCAACATACATCATTGTCCATCTGTCATTATCCATTATCATCCATCCATCGTCACCCGCCATCATTATTATTTATCTTCATTACACATCCATCATTATCCATTATTGTCATCTATCCATCATCACCATTCCATAATTATCAATTGTCATCCATTCATCATCCATCATCATCTGTCCATCATCATTAGCTATCCATCATCATTATCCATCCATCATCAACATCCATCCATCATCTATCATCATTATCAATGTTCATCATTATCAATGTTCATCATCATCATCATCCATCCATCATTATCAACATCTTTCATCCATCATCATCAACATCCATCATCAACATCTGTCCATGATCATCATCATCCATCTATCATCAACATCCATCATCATCCACCATCCTTCGTAATCCATCCATCAACATCCATCCATCCATATTCATCATCATCCATTCATCATCATCCATCCTTTATCCATCCATCATCATCCAGCAATCATCCATCCACCCATCAATTCAATCATCATTCATCCATCATCATCATCACAAACCCTCAGCAACCCAAGAAGCACAACAAATTTGTGCCAGACCCTCCTGTTCTCGACCAACCTCCTCATGATCTTTCCATGTGTGCTAGCATTTTTGGTTTTTTGAACGCACAATCTATTTTTAGTGCGTAAGGTTTCTGAACCCAAAAAAGAAGGGAGTGCAGAGGTGAGTGTGAGCTGAGTGGAAAAACAACGGTTAACGATAGACTCCAGAGATAAAACATTTATATGCGTGAATTATCACAATGAAGAACTTCTCAAGAACGTTGAGCCTTAAATAGACGCAAGTATATGGTAGGTGAATCCTGATGGCCCACATACGCAGATTCACTTATAATGTGGTGCTCAGATTTGGACCCTGCCATCCATGGTATATATTGGGTCTATAGTGTACGTAAGAGGAAATGTACCCCCCCCCCCCCCCCCCAACCGTGTTTAAATCAATGTATTGCCGCTTCTTAAAATCTCTTGATAAAACCTTATGATATTGAATGATATTGAAACATTTCCCCAGCATTCATAATACACTGTACTTGGAAGTGCACTGTCCAGCAGTCAGGCCTCCAGTTGTTGTTATATCTAATGATGGACGACGAACTGTGGACTGTGGAAATGTTTCAGTTGGTCAGACCTACTTAAAGCCTGTCATAATCCAGAATATCTCAGATAAGGAGCTTCAAGTAAGTTTAATTTGCAGTAATTTTCATTTAATTTATCTTTTGTTTCCTCTGTTTTAGTCAATGATCTCCAGGTTGATAACTGTAGCTAATGTAACTAACGCCCATCATGCATTTTTAAGTTTGCCAGTGACTGAATGATTACATGTGCAAAATTAGGGCTTTGGACTAGTCCAGGTAGAAAAAATATGTCAACTGTCTGTCTGAAAGATTGTCAAAAAAAACCAGGTTTGAACTTTGGCTGTCAGTTGTTATAAAGACTCAAATATTTCAATCAAGTGACATCCGCCACTCAGACCCAGAGGGAAATTTTATCAATAAAAAACCCAACTGAATTCCAAGAGACTAAAGGGAAACTAGCATGGATAGACTTAGGTAACACTTACATGAAGAGACATAAATAAATAAAGTGATTTAGGCATATAAAAATTTGCAAATATTCTAGGGAGCCAAAGTGAGTAACGTTTGCAACAGCTGCCATAACTTTTCTTTTATATTCTTTCTTAAGTTTCCAATTTAAAATATTTTACTTTTATTTTCTTTTTTAAAACGTTTTTGTGCCTTCTATCCCTGATGAAGACTTCATGATTTGGAAAAGGGCTATGTTTTTCTCATGTCGTAGTAGAGAAGATCAACCCCATTCCTAGTTTACTTTAAGTAAATATGTTATACAGTCTTAATTATGGTCAGAGAGTCCGAATGGCCAAGCTGTTAGAGCTCTTGCCTCTCACATCGAAGTTACTGGGTTCCAGGATTGAAATCAGGTAGCATCATGCTCCAGTTTACCCAGCTATAAATGGGCACCTGACTCTTTGTTTAAGTTAGGGATGGCAAAGGTAATGAGGAAGGGAACTGATTACCTCAACTCAAAAAAAAAAACAGACCTAGTATAGTGAAGTCTCTAACAATATCCTAAGAGCATACGCCTTCAACAAACACATGCCAAGTCCTCCTGTCACATGACATCAGCTCTAGTTCTTTCCACGTCTTCCTTTTCATTTTCACTTCTGTCTCTAGTTCTCTTCTCCATGTGTTTGTTGGTCTACCTCTGCCTCTCATACCCTGGGGATTCCAGACCAGGGACTGCCTTGTAATGCTATCAACACTTTTCCTCAATGTGTGTCCTATCCATCGCCAGCATCTTCTTCTCATCTTTCATTGAAAATATTGTACAAATATCTAAAACCTCTAATAAGTGTCATGTAATAGTTATAAATCTCAACATATTTACATAAATCTCATAATCTTTATGTCAAAAAATCTATAAAACCTCTAATCAGTGTCATGTAATAGTTATAAATCTCAACATATTTACATAAATCTCATAATCTTTATGTCACCACAGTTGAGAGCAACAGTGCTGAATCCTGCTGGACCCTTTCAGATACGGAATGCTCTGAGAGCTCTGTCACCAGGGGCAACCCACACCCTTCTGCTGACTTTTACTCCAGATCAAGGCCACATTGTAAGAACTAATTATAGAGTTTAATTACAGTATATATTTTTCTGTGCTTTAGTGGCATTGTAGCAGAATCATGAAATGTGAAAAAGGTCCCAGTTTTTATTCTTAATTATGGGGGGGGGGGGGGGGGGGGACACATTACGAAGCTGGTTGGAAAAAAATCATGTATGACCTATGTAAAGAAGAAGACGCTAGAGATGGATAGGACACACATTGAGACAACTTGTTGACAACATTACCAAATAAATTTAAAGCAAGCTCCTTGTTATTATTTATTTCTTTGTATGACCTTTTTTATTTAAAGCATAAATAAGCATAGGTCAGAAAATCATATTTGTGTTGTATTTTATCCTTATTTTGCTGCAGCTTCATTTTTCTGTTGGTGCATTATGGAGCTTAGAGTCACTGTTATAGCTGGGTCCCTTACAGGAAGCTTGCATTAAAACATGTATGTGTTTTTACAGCAGCGGCTTCTGTAACAATTTGTTTGACATGGTGATGTTGCCATCCCAGTGCATAACCTTGTATTAGTCACCACTTATGTTATGCTAGTGGTAGCAGTAGCTGTTCTTTCTTTGCCTTCTGAGAGACCCCCCGGGAGTTACAAGTGTCTTGCTGCAGCTTCATTCATTCATTCATAACCCTCCACTCCTAAAGGAGCATTGGCCTTCAAGTCCTCCTGTCACGTGCCATCATCTCAAGTTCTTTCCACGTTCTCCTCATCATTTTCACCTGTGTTTCCAGCTCTCTTCTCCATGTGCATGTAAGTTGCTGCAGCTTACTATTCTTTATTTCTTATATTTGTACTTATGTTGTAAGCTGTAAATGGGTATATGACTTTGCTCAAGGATTAGGGAAGGGAAAGGCAACGAGTAGGGGAAACTGATGATGCTGAACCTATTATAGTGAAGTCTCTAATACTTCACTCCCCTACAGCAGTATCTGCAAGGGTACTAACTCTACCTTTAACCTGTTAATGATGTTGTGTTGTCATGTGACAAAAGTTGTCCATTGTTAACCTGCCTATATGCAGAGTCATGTACGCAAATACAAGGTCAATTCTGGTCTGTGTAAGTTGTTGTTGGCTGTCTTTGAATAGGAACTGAATGAACATCTTATCTTGGCTGCCTTTATGTACTTTTGAGGACCACATTTCTCTACTGAGAAAACTAATTACATTAAAGATCACATGTAACCTTTTATACGAAATGCTCAGGGATGGGTATGTTTCAGAAACCGGGATTTTTAAAATTTCAGATGTCGCCCAACTCACACTTGAATAGTAGCCCAACTCTTGATCCATAACATTTGCTGTTGCTTACATGCCACACCTCGGAGATGAAAAACCTGTACAAAAAATCCAAAACCCTGTACAAAGACCCGCAAAACCTGTACAAAGACTGAAAAAAAACAAATCAAAAGAGTTAATTCGTGTAAAAATAGTTTTAATTACAGTGGGCTGCATTATAAATGAGGCACAGGGTCTTTGCCTTTTAAAGCAGGTCTTCACTTATTTTAAAACCCAAACAATAAATGTCTGAGTTTATTTTACACTGTAAAAATAATGTGATGGTGTCATCATTTAGTCTATTTCTGTGTTTAATTATCACTAACAGACTGGGAAATCCTGTGTTCAATAGGACCTTATAAAGAACTCTGAGACACAGTAATAAGGAGAATGGGTTAGAAAACCAGTACATAAATTATGTACAGGGTGTACACATCTGAAAATGCAAACACCTTGTACAGATAAGGGTAAACCATAGCATGTGGCATGTATGGCTGTTGTTGTGGTTGTTTGTTTTTTTTTTTTTAACTACAGCCTCAGTGTCTGTTGGGCATTATTTTTGTTTAAGTATGAAAGAGAATTAGGGAACTATTTTTCTGTCTCCGCATCCTAATAATAATAACAGCCCCTTCAGTCATAACTGACTATGGGAATGCGCCCCCGAGGTGGCAGCCCTCAGCTGCTTATTTTCCTGGTGCTCCTTTCGACATTTTCTCCTCTCCTCTGCTTGTTGTGTGAGCCTCTATTCGCCCAATCTGAGGTGGCGTCGTAAATAGCATCGCCACTTAGTGCAATCGGCAGCTTCATCCTCCCATGTTGCTGGATCCATGTCCAATGCCCTCATATCTCTCTTGCATACATCTTTGAACCTCAGCTGTGGTCACCCAACAGTTCTCTTGCCATCTGCTAATTGTCCGTAGAAGATATCTTTTGGGATGCGACCATCTTCCATGCGGCGAACATGGCCAAGCCAGTGAAGTCTGCGCTGTCTAAGCAGTGTATACATACTTTGAAGGCCAGCACGTGACAACACCTCGACATTTGTCACTTTATCTTTCCACGAGATGCCGAGGATGTGGCGTGGACACCGTAAATGGAAGATATTGAGCCTTTTTTCTTGCTTAGCATAGGTTGTCCAGGTCGCGCTGCCATATAGGAGCATGCTGGTGATGCAGGCGTTATATACCGCAGCTTTGGTCTTCGTTGTGAGTTTGAAGTTTCCCAAACACACGATGTGAGGCGGGCAAAGGTAGCTGCAGCTTTGCCAATGCGGCTATCAATTTCTGTGTCTAGTGAGGGTTTGTCATTGATGGTAGACCCTAGGTATGTGAAGTGGTGCACCACTGCCAGTTCATAGTTATCGATAGTGATAACTGGTGCAGCACCCACATCCTGACTCAGCACATTTGTTTTCTTTAGACTTATTGTGAGGCCAAAGTCCTTGCATGCTTTAGTGAAGCGATTCATCAAGCTCTGAAGCTCCTGTAGGCTTTGAGTGACGACTGCAGCATCATCAGCGAACAACAAGTCTCTTATAGCGATCCTTCTGATTTTTGTTTTTGCCTTCAGCCTTGAAAGATTAAACAGACGGCCATCTGACCTAGTGTGAAGGCATATTCTTTCAGTTGCATCTCTGAAAGCATGTTTCAAGAGTAAGGCAAAGAAGATCCTGAAGAGGGTCGGAGCCAGAACACAGCCTTGTTTAACACCACTTCGTATGTCAAAGGGCTGTGACGTGCTTCCAGCGTATTGGACTGTTCCCTTCATGTCGTCATGGAATGACTTTATCATTTCCAGCATTTTAGGAGGGCAGCCTATTTTCAGGAGGATTTTGAAGAGTCCATCCCTACTAACCAGGTCAAATGCTTTTGTGAGGTCTATGAAGGCGATATATAAAGGCCTTTTCTGCTCTCTCGATTTTTCCTGAAGCTGGCGGAGAGAGAAGATCATGTCTGTTGTTGATCTCCCAGCTCGGAATCCACACTGTGACTCTGGATATAAGCGCTCAGCTAACTTGTGTAGTTGCATTAAGATGACTTTGGCAAACACCTTACCAACAATATTAAGAAGAGAGATGCCTCTGTAGTTATTGCAATCACTTCTGTCTCCTTTATTTTTATACAGTGTTACAATCTTGTCATCTCGCATGTCTTGAGGAATAGTTGTCTCTTCCCAGCACTGGCACAGCATCCTATGCAGGGGATGTAATAGCGTGCTCTTACAGCATGTGATTAAATCAGGAGGAATCCCATCATTGCCTGGTGCTTTGCCAGAGGCCAAGCTATCAATGGCCTTTGCTGAGTTCCTCTAATATTGGTTCGGCATCCAGCTCCTCCATAGTTGGCAGACATTTGACAGCATCAAGGGCTGCAGGCGTAACGGTATTTTCTCTAGCGTAAAGCTCAGAGTAGTGCTCGATCCACCTCTCCATCTGCTTACCCTTATTGGTTAGCTTCTATCCGCTGATGGTTTTTAGCGGTGCCGTCTTACTTTTTTGGGGGCCAAGTGCTTTCTTTATACCATCATACATTTGTCTAATGTTGCCTGTTTGCGCTGCGATCTGGATGCTCTCACTGAGTTGGAGCCAATAGTCATTTGCACAGCGTCGAGCAGTTTGTTGAACTTTGCTTCTCATAGCCTTCAGGATCTGTAGGGTTCTAGCACTTGGTGAACGTTTGTATTCATTTGCAGCACTGCGCTTAGCTTCAATGACGTGCCATCACATCTGATGAAGCATCAAACCAGTCATTTGACTTTGCCATTTTCTTACCAAAGGTGGCAAGTGCAGTACTTTGAATGGTGTTCCGTAGATGCTCCCAGTTCTCTGTAATAGTATCACCATGTTGAGGGCTACTGAGCACTTTCTTGAAGGTCGCAGTAAATTGAGCGATCATGACAGGGTCTGATATCTTGCTGGTATCAATGCGTGGTTTCCCTTCAATGTCTGACATGAAAGAGTTTTCTTGGTTGTGCTCTGATTTTGCAGCAAACCAAGGAGTGATCTGTATCACAGTCTGCACTATGGTATGAGCGCGTGGAGTGCACAGACCTGAGAAGTGGCCTTCTGACAAGAATCAGGTCCAGTTGCTGCCAGTGCTTGGATCGTGGGTGTCTCCATGACACCTTATGATGGGGTTTTGTCTGAAAGTAGGTGTTGGTCCATATCAGTAAGGAATCAGCAACTGGTACAGACAGACACCTTCACATACCTAGGATGCATAGTAACACCAGACGGCGGGGCAAGCAAAGACATCAACATCAGAATGAATAAGGCAAGAACAGCCTTTTTTAGATTAAACAACATCTGGAAGTCCTCTCAATACAGCACAAGCACAAAATTAAGATTATATCAGAGCTGTGTGCTTTCTGTGCTTCTCTATGGTGCAAAATGCTGGAGAGTTACAGAGAAGGAAATGTCGAAATTGTCCTCTTTTCACACAACATGCCTAAGAAAAATTCACCGAATCTTTTGGCCGAATACCATCACGAACCAAGATCTGCTTACTCGGAGCAAGCAAGAGGACATGCACACCATCATAGCTGGCAGGCGCTGGAGCTGGGTTGGCCATGTCCTCAGAAGAGACCCCGATGCCATCACAAGAACAGCTATGCTTTGGACCCCTGAAGGAAAACGAAAGAGAGGCCGACCAAAAACAACCTGGCGGAGGACTGTGGAGGCTGAGATGCAAAGAATGAACCAGAGTTGGGGCACTGTACGAAGGATGGCCACCGACCGAGCAAAGTGGAATCAATTTGTTGCTGCCCTACAAGACGCCACTAGGCGTGATGGCCACTAACTGCTTTGACGGTCGGCAGCTAAGGATCAAAGAAGAAGAAGGTGTTGGTCACGCAGAGGTCATGGTGGACACACAACTTTAAGAGCTGTTGTCCATTTTCATTCATCTTACCAATACCAAACCTGCCCAGACATGAAGGCCATGAACCATTATCGGCACCCACTCTAGCGTTAAAGTCACCAAGGAGAACAAGCTGTTCTTGCCTAGGTATGCTTTTGATGACTGCTGCTAGATTCTCATAGAACTCATCTTTAGCTTCTGAGGCAGAGTACAGAGTAGGAGCATATACACTGACAAGGGTGATGGGACCTGTGCTAGTTTGCAAGTGGAGCGTTAACAGGCGTTCTGATCCATTCTCACCTGGTTCAACCATTGTAGTTAGCAATTTTTTGACCGTAAAACCTACTCCGTGTTCTCTAGTTTTATTAAGATCTTTCCCTTGCCAATAAAATGTTTAGTCCTTCTCGCTCACCGTTCCAGAGCCCGCCAGGCCCGTTTCCTGAAGTGCAGCTATATCCACCTGAAGCCGTTTAAGCTCATCATTAATTATGGCTGTCTTCCTTACATCATTTACGTCATGCAGGTTTTCAGATAGTCCAGTCAACATAGTCCGGACGTTCCAGCATCCCAATCTGAGAGTTTGCATATTTCTATAATTACGATAATTGCTTGGTGCAAAGTTTTCTATCCACAGTTCAGGTTTGACCCTAATCCCCATGCACCCAATGGGGAAAGCAGACAGTGGCGGGACAACACCTTATTGACTGGGGGCTGCCCAGCTTGAAGCGGGCGGTAGCTGCCCAGTGAAATCCTAGAACCTCTCCCACTGTCGGAAGTAGCCCCTGGCACCATGCCCTACGCCAATTGGGCAAGATGCTTATAACCGGTAACTGCTACTTCCCGTGTTTTGCCGACACCTATAGGGTGAAGCTGGAGTGTCCTCTCCAGGGCGCGAGCTTGGGCACAGTTATATGGAGATCAAGCTGTTGCCCATGCAGCATGTTCCCCCTCTCCACGCAGCTGGTAGATCCAAAGGAACGGCAGTAGCTGATACAGTTTGGTACCAGCCACGCTGCAGGAGTTGCCAAAATAATGTTGAATCAACATTAGACTGCCTTAGGGACTCCAATTCCGGATTTATCCTCAGGGTTTACTCCCGAAGCCAATTCCATAAATGGATATTCCCGCAAGGCAGCGGTGGTTTGAATTCAGAGTTCCTTCTCTTAGATAAGCTACCAACCAAGGATCACGAGCCCTATCTGCCCGAAGCTGCTGGTTTTAAGGTGCCAGTCGCTCGCCTTTGCCCCTTCTCCCATCAGTGGAAACAGTTCTGCCGGGCTCAAATTGAGCCACACGTGAAGGCCGGGAGCTGGACTTGGTTGTCAGAGGCTGTTTGAGGCACGTGCCATAGAAGTATTTTATCTGCAGTGAGAGCTTATCCTCACTACAACTCCCGGCTGTAACAACCTCCGCATCCTACTTCTAGACCTAAATCCTAATGCTAAACTGCTAACTGTAACCCTGTTTAGAGTGTTTCATTTTTTTCTTGCAAATGGCAAGCAGCTAAAAATCTCAGTGCCAGCTAATGCTAATCTTAACCATAACTCTTACCTTTTTTTTTTTTTTTTTTTTAGCGTTTTCAAAAATAATTATTGACACACAACAGTGAACTAGGGTAGTTGTGAACCATGAGTTGGCCTACTTATCAATTGCAAGTTGAGCTACATGTGTCCAATGTTTGGTAAATGAAATCATGGATTAAATTCTGTTGAACAATTTATTTGTAAGGGAAACATTCAATAAAACTTGTTTAATGTATTGTGTGTGTGCCAGCACATGGACAGGAAACATCATGAAACTGATGCTAAAGCTTAGTAGTGATGTGCCATGTTTATTTTACTTTTTGTTTTAACAAGATTTTTGAATATCGGAATTTCTGATAAATGGTTGCCGACATGTAGTCTGGATCAATGGTTAAATAGGAATACTGGGAATGAACCCTATGGTGCAGTAATTCCTCTTTTTTCTTTTTTCCAACACAGTTCCAAGAAAACCTAGGAATAAAAACGTTGAACTCCACCCTTCACCTAACATTGAAAGGTTATGGGGTCAGTCCACGGGTGAATTTGAGCATTGAAGATGGTGTTCTTGATATGAAAGCAGTTCTTGCTGGAGAATTTGTGGAGAAACCCTTCACGGTAAGGTAACATCTTCAATGCTTCATTCGTTAGAATCATGTCCCATCAGCAGTTTTCCTAGCCACTTGTGTTTAATGTGTCATTGACAGTAAATTAAGTTATGTGACAGACAGTAAACTAAGTTATGTGACAGACAGTAAACTATAGCACGTTTCACTAGCTTTGCCCAACTTCAAATGTAATTATCTGATTAACCGTCGAACGTATTAATGCCATTTTTTGCATACGATGTTATATTGGGTTAGACCCAACAAATATATACTTTATATCTGTGCATCTTGTCTAATTCCCATAAACGGATGAAATCCTTTGATCTTTGTCGGCATACTAATTATTGTGTATCGAGAAAAGAAATTTTACCACTTCAGTCACAGATTTTGTGAATTGAATAGCCATAGGCGTGTCTACTATTACAATAATGTGGCCATCACGTTTGCATATGAATACCTGTTGAAGATGATTTCTTAAATGATCTGCATGGGAGATACTCGTGACATTGTTTGTCATTGACATTTAATGCGCTACCAAACTGGACCTTCATTGATCTAATTATTTCAATAGGTATCACCTCTTTGCGGTTCATAAATATCATAATGGAACGTTGCTCCTCTAATGTGCTTGTAAATAACGGTAAGGTCATCTTTAAAGAAATTAAACTTCATCCGAATCATAATCAGATGTCTCTGAGAAATTGATAATCAATCTCGGCTGAATGAAGGACAAACCATCATTCTTCCAATATTCCCCTTCCTCTTGTAACACATGGTTCTCACATTTCTTCCAATAATCCCTGGCTATATTGGAGATGGCGGCTTTTGTAAGTATTTCAACATCTTTTAATTTGAACGTTCTATTTTCTGTTGCTACCTGTTCCTTAATTTTAGCCCAGACTAATTCTATTGGGTTTAAGTGAGAATGGTAAGGAGGCAATCTTAAACATCTGTGACCATGTTCATGGATTGCCTTGTCTATGTGAAATATCTTTGTATGCTGTGTCTTTTTTACAATTCCAAAATCATTGGTAATTCAGAATAAATGCTTAGAAAAATCAGGTTGGAAAGAATTTCAAGACTAATCGTAAGAGAAGACTCTAGGAATGAAAAGATCAAGACTAATCGACAAATAAGCAGAAATTCTCCGACTTTCGATGGTCATTATATCGGTCATGTCCTACGAATGCAAAACAACAGAATACCACTACAGGCGCTCACTTGGGTTCCTGATTTAAGGAAATCAGATTTAAGTGTTTGGATTTTGTGCAAGAGTCAGCCAAATCTTTTCGCTTAGACTTATTATTATTATTATTAGGGACATTTCGTTTTTGGTCAGCCAAATCTTTATTACATCTTTAGTACTTGATGAATTAGGAACTTTATCTTCTGGTGCCACAACGTTGTGATATGAAGCATTGTCCATTATCAAACACGACGGTCTATCCAAGGAAGGAAGTACATGATTCACAATCCAATCTTGAAATATCTTGCCATTCATCTCTGTATGATAATCCCTATTATCTGTGGATTTTGAAACACATGTGAGTTCAGTATTATTTAGAAGCCCGTGATGGCTGCTTCTTGCATGTGCAATTATTAGTCGCTGTCCTTTGCTGCTTGGTACTAGTCTGTTAGTTGTCCCATCAGATGATTGCCATTCTCGTTCATTACTGTGGTGCGCATTGATCCAAGTTTCATCTAAATACACAAAATCATAACAATCTCTTCTCATTTCTCTGACCTCGCGTAAATATTTGCTTCTCATTGCAACTATATGAGGCTTCTCACAAATAAGGTTTCTACCACCAACATATTTTCTAAAAGTGAATCCCAAACTCCTAATAGTCCTCCATAGCGTAGATTTGGAAATATCAATGTCATTATTCTTTCTTAACCAAATTTTCAATTTCCTTAAAGTCACTGCCTCATTATTGTGAAACATATTGCAAATTTCTCTGCGGATCAATTCTCTGTCAAAATTATCCACCACTCTTGGCCTTTTTTTTCGTGTGTAAAACACTGGAATTACAAACGTTAGATGTCACTATCCAGCGGTGCAATGATCGTTTGCTTATCCCCAAGGCGTGAATAGTCCTCTTTTGTGGGTTTGAAATAGAATGATATAGTTTTCCTCGAGTAGCTTCATTGCAGAAATACTTAAAAATCCTATTTGTGATTTGCTGTAATGTCATAACATGTACTCGCAGACTCATTTTTCCTACTTAGCCACACTATACTTTTTGTAGACACGCCACTGATTGACAATGCGTGCGTAAAACCGGAAATAAACTGTTTTATGTTCAAGAAGTGCAATTTCACGCAATTTCACGCTAAAATCATGCCAATTGCTTGATAAACCAAAAATTTGCAAATGAAGTCGTATAATTTACTGTAGACATTTCAATATGTGTGTGTGATGTGTGCTGGCAAGTAGGATTTTATATTATATCGCAAAGAAACAAAAATTGAAACCAATGGCCGCATTTTAATGAAAAATTTAATTCATAGGGTCTATACCATTTCAAATTCACACACAAAATTTCACTTATATGTGTTATATATTCGCTGAGATATAGCATTTTGAAGATGGGCAAAGCTAGTGAAACGTGCTATAAGTTATGTGACAGACAGTAAACTAAGTTATGTGACAGACAGTAAACTAAGTTATGCGACAGATGGTAAACTAACTTATGTGACAGACGGCAAATGAAGTTGTGCAACAGGTGGCAAACTAAGTTGTGCGACAGATGGTAAACTAAGTCGTGTGTAGCTATTTTGTTTGATGGTGAATCATGATGAGGTTGCCAGCCATTTGTACAACTTCTTATTAATTGTCTTTCATGACATGCTTGAGGCAACAGTAGTCCTATCCTTTCTTTGTCTCCTTATAAACCCCAGGAACTAGGTGGAGCTCTTTTTAATTGTGAGGTAGAAATGGTAGAGAAACTAAAATGAATAATTCTTTTGAATTCTTTCTTTTTTTTTAGTTGCTTCTTATAGAGCATTAAATCACGACTGCAGCTGGTAAAACCTGGCAGGACGTCTGCATCAAAGCATTTATGTAACCTTGCAGCTGTGGTTTCTGTAGGTATTTATTTTACATGATGAGGTCACCAGCAATGCACAACCTCATATAAGTCACCCATTATGACATGCTTGAGGAAGCAGTTTTCTTATTCCTTCTTGGTCTCTTCAGAGACCCCAGGGACTACGTCTGCATTTTTAGTATCGTCTAGAACAGGTGATATACCAAGGCTGTCACTGGGCTTTCATTCTTGTTTTTTGTCAACCATTTTTTTTAAAGAATGTCTCGGGACTATGTGAATATTTGTGGTTGTATCATCACAGCGTACATTCCACTGGCTTTGGCGATCAAGTTGCTCGATTTCCTGTGGTTTATGGTGTCTCAAATCAGCTGTGTTGTCAGTTTATTCCTCTGTCATATGTCAGTTTATCGAGGTATTTCTTTCTTCATCTTCTTGTTCTTTTTGTAGTTGAATTTACTACCAGATTCCTTGCTTATGAGATGTGTGAGAAAAGTAGCAACGCAAATGACACCATAAGAGACAAAAGGAAAAACAAACATTACGAAGCTGGTTGGAAAAAAATCATGTATGACCGATGTAAAGAAGAAGATGCTAGAGATGGATAGGACACACATTGAGACAACTTGTTGATAGCATTACCAAACAATCCCTGATCTGGAATTCTCAAGGTACGACAAGTAGAGGAAAATTAAAGAACACATGGAAAAGAGTACTGGAGACAGGCGTGAAGAAGACATGTAGTAAAGACCAGAACCAGAGCCCAGTATTTTAGCTCAGCATATTTGGATGGTGGGGAATACACCGTTCCCCTGCTGGCTGAAAACTAGATGTGAAGATTCTTTAAATGCATGCCAAGTCAGGATGGAATACTCAGGAAAGAAGCTAGAACTCATGACTTAAACTCAACAAGTTGTGGAATGGCAAATTAGCTACCATCATGAATGGTCTCAATAATAGAAGATATGCCTACAGGGCAGGAGTGGGATAAACAGATAATGTTGAGGAGGTCCTGAAGACATTTGGATTTATACTGGCCAAGGCAACACACCTCAGACACAAACTGATTTATCCTGTGTTGCCATATGGCGCAAGTAAGTGGACAGAAAAACTAAGTAAGCGTTTCATTAGCGAATTTTATTTGTTCCTTGTAAAATAATGTTATTGCTCAAGTAATTTGCCTTCATCATTTAGTTATTTCATATCTTATCACAAATACAGATAGAAAACTTGTCCCCTCTTGCCATTGATTATGTCATCAAACAAGACAGTTTGTCCCCTTTGCGCCACGACAAAGCCCAAAATATTCCTCCATTTTTGGGAAATCAAGAGCCTCACAGAACAAAGAATTATGTTGGTATGTATAACAGTGCTGCCATTTATCCTTTTGCGTATGTCATTTTTGTTGATTAGACAGAACAATCACCAAGAAGTTAAAACTTTTATAAATTGATGTTTGTGTAGAAAAGAAAGATTGAAATTGTATGACAAGGCTACTAACGTGGAACTGATAAGATAAACTAGACAAGTACTGATAAGATAAACTAGACAAGTACTGATAAGATAAACTAGACAGGTACTGCTGGAGCAAAAGATCAGAAGAAGGCACTGGCAATGGATTGAACACACACTGAAGAAACCTGTTGATAGCAATACAAGGCAGTCCTTGTTCTGGAATCCCCAGGGTAAGAGAAAAAAGACAGACAAAAAAACACATTGAGAAGAGAACTGGAGACAGAAATGAAGAAAATATGGAAAGACCTTGAGCTGATGGCATGTGACAGGAAGGATTGGTATGTGTTTATTGAAGGTCTATGCTTCTTGGGGAGCTAAAGGATATTGATTGATTGATCAAAGTTTTCTTGAGTAATTTATGTTCAGGAAAATAACTTTCCTCCCTCCAGGTGTAGTTGCAATGGGTCTCTGAAGAGGCAAGGAAATTTGTAGGACAACTCCTCCCTCAGAAATATCATAAGAGGCGACTGATATGAGGTTGTGCATGGGGTTGCCACAAGAACCTCTGCTCCTGCAGGAGCACATGAATGTTTTTGTGGAGGTTTCTTGCAAGGGGACCAGCTGTAGGTGGTGGTTTCATAAGCAGCTAAATGGGTGATGATGATGATGGTGGTTTGGTGAGGATGATGATGGTGGTTGTGGTGAGGATGATGATGGTGGTTGTGGTGAGGATGATGATGGTGGTTGTGGTGAGGATGATGATGGGGGTTGTGGTGAGGATGATCATGATGATGATGATGGTGGTTATGGGGAGGATGATGGTGGTGGTTATGGTGAGGATAATGATGGTGGTTATGGTGAGGTTGATGATGGTGGTTATGGTGAGAATGATGATGGTGGTTGTGGTTATGGTGAGGATGATGGTGGTAGTTAGGGTGAGGATGATGATGGTGGTTGTAGTGAGGATGGAGATGATGATGGTGGTTGTTCTGAGGATGGTGATAATGATAGTGGCTGTGGTGAGGATGGTGATGATGTTGATTGTGAGGGTTACGGTAATGGTGATGATGGTGGCAATGTTGATGACATTTGTGGGGATGAAGGTGGTGATGGTGATGGTTGTGGTGATTGATAATTGATCATGATTGATGATGATGATGTTTTAACTTTCAGTGTTTCAGTTTATATTTTCAGCCCTTATACAGTTTTCATTCTTCTCAAGGTACCATGCAGATTGTTGCAAATGATCATGTCTCTCCATAACTTCAGGTCCATAGTGCTCTCTGACTCTTCTTTTGTTTGACTTTTCACTCATGCCATGTTGTTCAATTGTTCAGCATCATCATGTTTATTTCCCTTCATCATGGAGCCACCCCTGCAGTGGTCCCCTTAAAGGAACCTTGTTCCAAAGCCTTCATGTGACCTTGCAGTTATGGTTTCTATAACAGTGTGTTATACTTGATGAGGTTGCCAGTTCAATACACAACCTCATTTTAGTCACCTCTTACGATGTGCCTGATGAAACAGTAGTCCTGTTCTTTTTTTGTGTCCTCAGAGACCTCCTGGGAATGTCCTCTGAGACCTCCTGCGAACTTCATCAGGCATTGTACTGCATATTCTCTCTTTTGTTCCTGTCATGTCTTTGCTTTTTATTACACGCTTTTATTTAACTTCACTTGTATATCGCTTTCATGTCACTTTCAAATCTTGCAATCGATTTTTCAATCACTTTGAGATGAGCAATAGCTCTGAAACTTTGCATAGTTGTGTATTCCCGATGACAATACAATAATCAGTCAATTATTTAATTTAATATTGTAATTATGACATTATGAGTAATTAAAGTTTTCTGTAAAGAAATGTAAACAAATCATGGGTCATAATCAAGTTAATTAAAAATTCAAGAGTATGTGGTGTTCTTTATTTTTTTCTATGCTTAAAACAGGGCAGTACTCAAACAAGTTTCTAGCTAAATCAAGGGAAACAATCCAAATTATAAAATTATGAATCAAGGGAAAGTTGAGTTCGATCTCTAGATGGCCTTCAAATTGAAGAAATTGATTGCACCAAATTAACAGGCATAAAGCCATGTAATTTTGACGCTCTAAAAGAAATGGATTGCTTAAGAAATTTTAGACCAGATTTACAATAAGTAAAAATATTGATTATGTTTTAGTATGTCATAATTTTTCTTACACTAAAAAGAAGAAAATAAAAAATATTTTAAACACACGCTTTTAATGCACTAAAAACCCATAGCTTATAGCTTGTAGTAAGTAAATGTAACATCAAATTGACAAAAAGCGTGGGTCGCTGATTCTACATGAAATTAACTCTTTGACTCCATAATTATTTTCCACCCTGTAATTATTTTTTGAAGAATTCTAAACGGTGAAGTGTACTGTCTTTTAGTGTACATTTTATGTTAATCTTTTCTGTGAAAATGTACTTATTAAATACCAAACTGTAGGGAAATAGAGAATTGTAATATATAGTGTCTTTGGTAGTATTAACACAAGTATGTTCGGTATACTTAAAACATTTTGCATGTAAAATTGAAAAACACTAAAATGTTCACTGTAGAATACGAGCTTAACGAAGACAATTTCTGTTGTAGACAATAAAACTTTCTTTTTAGTCTTCAAACATCAAGGTAATCCATGCTTATGGCCACAGTTATTACATTTAGTGTTATTCACATCAGTTTTACTGTGGTCCCATATAAGAAAACAAATTAATTATGCAATCTTGCATTGCGTAATTTTCAAACGAATGAAGAATAACATCATATAAAAACTTTTTACATTTGTTTAAGGTTTTAATAGTATCCCTAGCTTCATCTTCTACCTAGGACTAGT
The DNA here is from genome assembly GCA_024509875.1 of Oreohelix idahoensis. Taxonomy (NCBI): domain Eukaryota; kingdom Metazoa; phylum Mollusca; class Gastropoda; order Stylommatophora; family Oreohelicidae; genus Oreohelix; species Oreohelix idahoensis. The sequence continues at coordinate 387,204 of JAMPIV010010514.1, read as the reverse complement.
GATTAGATGTTACGGTAGGTCTAGTTTTGTTGCTTTTTGATTGACCAGAATAGGACTATGCCCACTCATCAACTAAATCTAATGTGTTTAGCTTTTCTGCACCGATTCCATTATTTGACAACAAACTGTGACTACCAAACAATAATCGTCCATGTCAGCAATGTTTCTAAGTAGTCTGATGCAAATATTCGCTTAGGAGACTTAGAAAATGTAAATATAAAGCGTGACACATTTCTGCAGCAATAACAACGCAAAACGCAAAAACCCGAATCCTCACAAAAATTGTGATAATAACATGAAAACACCCACACATGCTGCTTAACTACACTCAGGTTAGTTGCTTAAACAGTATCGGAAGTCATTCTACGAGTTTTAAAATATAAACTGCATTAAACGGACAATTTTTGGGGTTTGATCGTGATAAACTAAAAACAACGCTCTGACCGTTGCGTGGGCACGGCGCGTTGCATTTTGCAACGCTGTGAGCATTGATCAGGAGTTTAAGAGTTAACTTCTGCTTTATACTTCATTAGACACTTATGGATAAAATATATGATAAGCGCTTAAGCTCCCCACGCTTTTTGTCAATTTAATGTTACATTTTTTTACTGCAAGCTATAAACTCCTTGAAAAATTATTTTTTGGGTTTTTAGTGCATTAAAAGCCTGTGTTTAAAATATTTTTTATTGTGTCTATGTATGCTGCTCCATGTAGTCCCTGGGAGGTCTCTGAAAAGACAAAGACAGAATAAGATTACTACACCCACAGGCATGTCGTACAAAGTGACTAATATGGATTGTGCTGGCCGCCTCATCATGTAAAACAACTTGCCACAGAAACCCTGCTGCAAGTGTATGTGAAGGCTTGATGCAGTTGGAATAGTGGCTCCATATTCCGTTTGGAACAGAAAAGAAAATTATGATGATAAAGGCTGCTTAAGGGGCATGAAATCACTGGCAGGAAGCCTTCTTGCAAGAAGCCTATGCCAAACCTCTTGTTGTGCTCTTGTGATTTTGTAGATACTTATATTAGACACTGAGCTTGCCAGTCTCTGGTACAACCTTACGTTAGTGGCTGCTTACAACATGTCTGAGTTGTAGCAGCGGCCATGTTGTTTTTTTCCTGATTCTTTGTTCATTCATCCATCACTCTTAGCTCCCCAAGGAGCATCGGCCTGCAACAAATTTATGCCAGATTTTCCTTGTCCTGTGCCATCTGCTCAAGATTGTTCCATGCCTTCTTTATTTCTGTCATTTCTGTCACCATTTCTCTTCCTCGTGTGTTTTTCAGTCTTCCTCTCTTTACCCTGGGGATTTCAGAACAAGAACTGCCCTTGATTCTATTTTTGTCATAATCACCATTTTCCTGTTTATACCCAATGGAGCATGGGTTCACCCTTACAGCTGATCCCCATGTGAGAAACCTGAACAAAGCATTCACAAGCTCTTACACCAAAGGAGATGTACTCTGCTGTAAACATATTTCTTAATCATTTCTAGTATCTCTGTTGTTATTTTTGTTCTTCTTATTTACTATTCGAGTTTCAGCTTTGCATGGGAAACAAAGAGCCAGGGATCCAGACCCCCAGGACGACCCAGAGTCCACTGGGAGGACAAGATTAGACAATCTTTGAAGGACTGAGGATTAGAATGGAACCAGACCAGGAGGAAGATAGCCGATAGGATAGTCTGGCGCTCTCTCTTCCAAACCTCTACACCTCACGGTAGAAGGGGAACAACTAAGTAAGTTTCAGCTTTGTTCTGAGCATTTCATTTGCAGGCATGTGACTTCTAGCTAACCACATTGTGTTTATGTTGATCTGCTGCAGGTCCTCAGAATAAATCAGGCAGGATTGTCTTTGATTTTGTCCCAGCAACAGGCTCCATAAATGCTGGTAGGTTTTGTATTGTGTTTGCATTATCATCAGCATTATTATCATTGATATCATCACCTAGTGATTCAACAAGTCCACAGTCCAGGGGATACCAGCCCATTGTAACGTTCCAGGCAACAAGGAGGCAGATGAGCTAAAGAAGGAGGAACGTTACAACAAAATGATACAGGGACAACTTATGAAATGGATAAAAAAACACTATAAAAGCCACTTTGAAGTCCAAATGGGAAAAAGAACACCCAGGCCATATAAAAAATTATGCCTATCATCTGCTGTCTAGGCGCGACCAGGTCATCATTTTCTGGCTACGCACTGGACACAACAAACAGAGGTACCATCTATACCACAAGTGCAGGATTAGTACAACAGATCTCTGCACCTGTGGCATCAGCCCCATGACAGCTGAACTTCTGCTGCAGTCTTGCCCAATATAAAGCAGCAAACAGAGTAGTATATGGCAACAACCCACTTCTCTCAACGAAAAACTGTTTGGAGATGTCAGGGACCTTGAGCTGACTACCTCCTTTATTAGAGTCATCAGTGTAGAAGCCTGAGGGCGAACGAGGAAGAAGAAGAAGAATCACCTAGTGCTGTTCATTCACTCAATACTTTTCAGCTCTCGGTCAAGCCTTCAACAACTGCTGCCAAGTCTTCGTGTCCTGTAGCATCTGTTCAATCCTTTCTATGTCTTCTTTATTCCCTTTTTGTCTCTCCAGCTTACTTTATTTCTTCATTATGATTGGGTACTGTAAATGTATGCTGTTATAGTGCTGTAATAATGTTGCATGCCTTTAAATTAATGCTTACAGTACCTGTGAAAATGAATGTATGCAGTACAAAGAATGACCGAGAGGAAGTACAGAATGTTAGATGGGCATGCACCAATTCTCCACCCTTTGAAAATAAATTTTGTTCGTTCGTTCCAATTTCCTTCTTGTTTATTTAATTTTCTTCCTGTATTTCTCTTGTTCTGTGGATTCCAAAACAATGACTGGCTTATAAGGCAATATCTGATTTCCTCTGTATGTGTCCTTTTCAACACCACTGTCTTTTTCCTTACTTGTTATTCCACTGGTATTTGCCTGGTTCATTCCATCAGTTCCTTGTTATTGACCTTACTGTGTCTTTTGAGTCTTTCCATTTTATGAAAGTCTTTCTTTTCGTACGCCCGCTAATACTTGAGGCAGTTTGAGTTAAAAGATTCTTGTTTTTATACTAGACTTGATTTCTTCTGATTTCCATATTTTCCCCAGTGCATTGAGAGCGCCTTGTGCCTTTTGGATTCTTGTTTTAACATCACTGTCTTTTACTCCAACTTTGTCTGCATTGCTGCCAAGATGTGAGTCTTTTAGTCTTGTATATACACCAGTTCATATCTCAACAAGTGCGGTGAGTTGTCCTTCATGTCCTTTAGTTGTGGTGGTTTCTGTAATAATTTGTTTTACATGATGAGGTTGCAAGTCCAAGGCAGAACCTCATGTTACTTGCATCTTATGACATGCTTCAGGGATCGTAGTCCGTGGCTTTGTTTCTCTTCTCAGAGGCTGATGATTACTATATGGTGCAGCTGGTAGTTTATATCCTACACGAAATATGTTGTAAAATGGTCATGCTGCTTGATTATATTTACAGGTGAAACAAAGGAGATTATGGTGACCTTTGCGCCAGATCATGAGAGTGATCTGTATTCTGATGGTGTTAGAATTGAGCTGTTTTCTCAGGTAAGCAAATAAAATCTTTTCGAGGTGATGCCATTGTGTATGTTCATGGGCCCTGAATGCTTAACTCTTAGTATACAGCATGCTAGCTCAGGTGGCGTGCTATTCTGCCTGAAAATACCGAAAGCCACTTTACATGTCATGTCACAGTTAGTCTCTATAACTGAAGTTTTAAAAAAAACTTCAGAATTTTTGTTTCCAATTTAAAGAGTTCTAATGTATGTTTATATGTATTAAAATTTTTATTTTATCTGTAATGAGATGTTAGTTTTTAATGAAATAAAGAACACTGCTCATTGTAAGCAAACTCTTTTCTGTCTGAAGTGGCATCAATTGGTTGTAAGCAAAGATTATCAGTTGAACATTTTTTGCGCCTGATTCAGTCATGAAGTGAAAATGAGAATTGTGACGATGATGAGTTATTGTTCTGATTCCGATGAATTTAGCATTAAAAAATCAAAAGATTATGAGGACTACGGGGGCTGGTGGAGCATCTCCGATAGCTAGATCTAGTTGTAAAAATGGAAGGGAATTGATAAAAGTGCAGATAGAAACAGAAGGTAGATCCAGATCACAACTTAGACCAGAAGCAACTACAACTGATAATGTTGAGATTCAGGGTACAATTGTTCAAGAGGATGTTGGATCAAATGGAGTTGATCAGGGTTCAACTTAGAATGTATTTTGCATGTGACAACAAATTTCAAATTGTTATAAAAAATGCATTTATGATAACAGTAAAAACAATTGAAGCTCTCCTGTATTATGTGAAAATGGATATAACCTAAAATGAAAATGGTTTTAGGAGTTCTAGTTTTGCATTGTGCTTGAAACATTATGGCAAGTTCACAAAAAATTTAACATTTTTTTAATTATTAATTTTTCTGTATTTATTATTATTTATTTTGAATGCATTTTTAAAAACTATTGAATAGTTTAACTATGTATTTGTAATAGAGCTTTGGTTTCTGTACATTTTGATATAAAAAAACTTTATCTTCTCATAAAAAATTAATTATGGAGAAATCGGTAACAACAGTCAAGTCTGAAAATTTACTCCCTAAAACGAGCTCATAAAAACAAGGTTTTTGAGTAGTATATTAATGTTAAGCCTGAAATAATTGCTTTCCTTACCTCCATTTTCATTCTTCTTCTTCTTAGATCCTTAGTCCCTGACTGACAAAGCAGTCAGTGGCCATCACGCCTAGTAGCGTCTTGTAGGGCAGCAAAAAACTGCCCATTTTGCTCTGCTGGTGGCCACCCTTCGTGCTGTGCCCCAACTCTGATTCATGCTTTGCATCTCAGCCACCACTGTCCTCCACCAAGTTGTCTTTGGTCGGCGGCCCCTTTTCAGTTACTAGATTCTGTAGCACTTTGTTTTACATAATGAGCTAGTTAGCTGCATGTACAACCTCACATCAGTCACCACTTATGACATGCCTGACAGCGCATTGACTTTTTGTAGCCAACATTTAACAAATGTTCTTCTTCTTCAAATACCATGCCTAGTGGCATAGGAGATCATGTCTCTCCACAACTTCCTGTCTCCAGTACAATTGATCAATTCTGCCGTTGACATCTTTCCATGCCACGATGTCAAACTGTCCAGTATTTGCTCTCTTTGTTTTCCTCTATCTCTTTTTCCTTCAATCTTACCTGTTGTAATGATATATTCTAGCTTTCCTCTTCTCATAACATGCCCAAAAACAAGTGGATTGCTTCTTTCTAACTTGTGAAATAAGTTTCCTTTGAGCATTGGCCTCTTTCATGATAACAAATATTTTGTCAGTAAAATTATATGTTAATAATTATTAACTGTGTATGCTCTGACAGACACAGTAAAGCAAGTCTAATAGCCTAGATGGTTTTAGTCCATGTTTTAACCAGTATATCAAACTAACTCCTCGGCATTTTAAAGTCAGTTACTTTGTTAACATAGTATAAGATTGCCCTGCATAGTTCCCTGTGGGTCTCTGAAGAAACAAAGAAAGGACTTCTGCACGCTCAGGCATGTCCTACAAGGCAGGTAATGCAAGGTTATGCATGGAATTTGCAATCTCATCATGTAAAATAAGTGCCACAAAAAAACTACAGCTATTAGAGCATGTGACTGCGAGGTGCAGGCTTCCAGCAAACAAGTGGTGGCTCCACGCTGCTCTGTGTGGAGCACAGAGGAAAATGTTGATAAGAGGTCAGTCTTTTGTGCTGATTATTCTAGTTGTACATGACATTTTGTTGTCCAGATTATGCTTCAGGTTTGTATTCATGTTAGTACGTTAAGTCCAAGTCAAATTCTAGGCAAGCCAGCATTCTTAAGAGGTTTTTGGCACCTTGTTAACAAACATTTTAGCAACCAAATGGAAGCTGGAAATACCTGGAATGATTGGACTGCCTTGCATAAGGCAGGTCCAATTGGAGAAAATTTGATAAAACATTGTGCTTTAGTTGGGTTTTGGTTTTAAGGACTATCTTTATTGCACACGTAGAGGTCCAGCAGTGCTCAGATGTCCTTCCTTAGATCACACCAAGAGAATCTCGGCACAGTGCACAAACTACCAAGAGAATCTCGGCACAGTGCACAAACTCTGTAGCACTGGCGAGAATCCCAATGTGTGTATATAGGAATCACACATTCTATAAATATTTTTGTGGTGTGTAGGTTTCTAATTTTTTTATATTTTGCCATGGCAGTGGCCGTATAGCCTTCTTTTTATGATTTCAAACTGCCATGGGATTTTTAATGTATGCATCTTGCACATGGAACCTCCTATTTTTTCGCCCTGATCCGAGAAGGCTAGCATCCGATTTCACTACCCAGGAGACCAGGGGGGATTATGACATCATTAAGACCACTTGTTCTGAAAAAAATTTCCATAAATTATATTCCCTCTACTGGGAATCGAACCCGGTACCTTTAGAATTTGAGGCAGATGCCATACCTCTTAGCCACTCCAACCCCCATTTTTTTGCTTTAGAAAAAAAGTTAAGAGAACAGAAGTGAATTTGTATAATGTTGTTTGTTTGTGGAATTGACTGCCAGCATAGTGGTACCATACCTAGTATAGCTCTGCCAGCATAGTGGTACCATACCTAGTATAGCTCTGCCAGCATAGTGGTACCATACCTAGTATAGCTCCCAGGAGTTTCTGAATAGACAAAGAAAGAATATGACCACTGCACCCTCCATTATATCGTACAAGGTGACTGATATGAGGTGGTGCATGGTGTTTGACATTGCATCATCATCATCATGTGCAACAAATTGTCACAGAAACCACTGCTACAAGAACATGTGAATGTTTGGTGTAGGCTCTCCTACAAGGGGACCAGCCATATGGGTGGCTTCTTAAGGAGCACATAGACAAATATGGATGATGACTGATAGTGATACCATGCCCAGTGTAGAACTGGGGGTCTTTGATGAGACAAAGAAAGAACCGGATTACTGCTGCATATGGCATGTCATAAAAGGTGAGTAACCTCATGATGTAAAACAAATTGCTGCAGAAATAGCCGCGACCTTGACACAAAAATGATTTCTGCATAAGTGACTTTCTGCAGTAGTGGTTCCTTGCTCCATAACAAGCAAACAAACAAAAAAAACAGAATGATACATTTATGATACTTCCTATTTCTCATTGGTATTTGGTCATTTTGTATATTTCAGCAATGTTCACCAAACGGCCAGGTGACTCAGATTTTGCCACAATTATAGGTCTTGTTTTGTTTCATTAGTTTTTCTTGAAGTAGTAGATCCAGTTTTGCATGAAGTTAATGAGTTTCATGAAAGCTCAAATTTTGTTAAGTGTTCTTCTTCTTCTTCCTCGTTCGTCCTGAAAAGGATGTTGGTTACACTGTGTCGCCATTTACAGTGAAGCTGTGATATTTGTGCCTTTCGGCCCAACACATCCGACTTCCGCATGGCATTTTTTAGGACCGGGTTTGCCTTCCCTCTTCGATCCCAACTCTCTCTGCCAGACTGCAGTGATGCAGCCTGTTCCCAGGACCACCACTTGGAGTAGAGTAGGGTCTTGGTCAGCTCTGATTCGCTGATGCAAGCAGTCAAGCTATGAGTCGCTGACTGCATTCATCTCTTTTGCTGCATCTTCAGTCCCAAAATAAGAATACCAAAAAAAAAATCCCCCAAAAAAATAAGAATACAAAAAGCAAGAGGAGCTTTCATTGCATTGAGAAATATATAGAAATGAAGAGAAATCGGATCCAACATGAAAATAAGAATCTTCAACTCAAATGTGAAGTCAGTCCTATTGTATGACTCTGAAACATAGAGAACAACAAAGACAACAACCAAAAAACTAGACTTTAATAAATGGATGCTTGCATAGAATAGAGGGATTAAAATGGTATGAAAAGGTTACCAACGTGGAACTGATGACAAGAACTAGACAAGTGCCAGTGGAAGAAGAGATGAGAAGAAGACAATGGCGATGGATAGGACACACACTGAGGAAACCTGTTGATAGTATTACAAGGTAGTCATTGTTCTGGAACCCCAAAGGCAAGAAAGGCAGCGGTAGACCAAGAAGCACACGGAGAAGAGAGCTGGAAACAGAGGTGAAAATGATGAGGAGGACCTGGAAAGAACTTATGATGGCACTAGACAGGAGGACTTGGCATGAGTTTGTTGAAGGCCTATGCTCCTTGGGGAGCTGACGGTTATGAACTGATGTTCAGTCCTGTCACTTCCTGTATCTGTTTGAAAAATTTTTCAGTGTTTAGATTAAATAGGCAGGGGGACAGCACACAGACTTGTCTGACACATCTTTTTATGTCGATGTATGGTGACAAATTCTTTTCAGATCTTACTGTAGCAGTTTGCTCCCAATAAAAGTTACTGAATATTCTTATGTCTTTCCTATCAATACCTGTGTCTTTGAGGCATTCAATTATTTTCTCATGATGGACTCTGTTAAAAGCCTTCTTATAGTCAATGAAGCACATGTATATACTTTTTTGGACCTCTATATTATTCTGATAATATTCTTAGGCAAAATATAGCCTCTCGTTCCGCCTAAAACCAAACTGCTCTTCTCGGACTTTGCTGTCTACCTTACTTTTTATTCTTTACTGTATGATTTTGAGCAGTATTTTAATTTCATCACTCATCAGGCTGATTATTCTGGAGGGGTATGCCTGACCTACAGAAAAACTAGAAATTAAAACTATTAGTTATTTGTGAAACAATTCTTTGTTGTGTTGGCTTTGGCCAAGCCAAAAAATGAACTACCATTTAAAAATAAATTTAAATGGGATTGAACCAATATCTAAGGCATTCTCATGTAAACTGTAAGCTGAAATACTAGCTCTGAAACTTAAACTTAAGACTGGCTGAAAAAATGTAACTAGCTAAAATTGTTATTTTTTTTTTTATTACAACAAAATATTAATAAATGTTTACCTTATGTAATATATAAGGTTTACGTTTTACTTAAAAGTGTTTAATCCGTACAAAAGCATTGAAAACGTTTTACAGCATATACAATATAAAAATAATAACATTTTTGTTTTTATTTTTATTTCCCTTGTTAATTAACAAATTTATTCTTTTACTTCCCTTGAAAATACTAGCATGCTCAAAGTCTTTGTTATCTCCCATAATGCCACGTTTTAACACTGTCAGAGGCACCACTTGTCTATTATCACCATCATCACCAGCTGCCATCTGCCATGGTCAGCAGCAATGGATCTTCAGCATCTTCCGTCTCTTGCCTTGATAGCTTTTCCTTGTACATCTCTTGATGTTATCTTCCCATTTATACCGCTGCATTTGTTTTGCACGTTTGCCTTCAGCTTTACTACTCTGTCATTGGATGTTAAAGAAAAGTGTTCACAAGTTGTGTTCTGAAGTGGTCACCCATCTATGTACTAACCATACCTGAGTTTACTGTCAAGCAGTGAATGATTAAGTGGCAGAGCAGCACAGTATTTCAACTCAAAATGTAAAGACAAATTTACTGATAATTTATAATATCTCAAATTTAAATAAGTCAAAATCAGTTGTCAATAATTATTCTAAGCAAGAGTATTAGGAATTGTGTGAGAAAACCATGAATTTCTGGAACCTTGTCTTTAGTGACAAATGTTCTTATAACTTGTTCATTTATTCATCAGTCAACAAGAGATATGGCACAGATATTTTCCATTGCATGATAACACTTTTTTTCAGATCAGATTTGATATATCTGATACAATTTTTTATTTATTGTAAACAATATAAAATTTTGCAACAATTGTTTTACTATTTTTGCTTATTACCTTTGAAGTTCTTTAACTCTAGATCTACTAATGCAGTTCTATAACCTTTTATCCGAACATCCAAAAACTGAGCCGACCCAGCTCTAACGGTTACCTCCGAAACCGGCTAGTATCTGCCTGAATGGCGAGAGGACACCTGTCATTGTACAGGGAAAAAAGGGATACTCATGAAAAATCAGTCTCACGTTAAACATATTAACTGGAGATTTCTCTTCGAGTAATAGCGGGCGTACGAGAAAAAAAAATAATAAAAATAAAGATCTACTAATGCAGTTCTATTACCTTTTATCCAAACACCCAAAAACTGAGATATTTTGAAAATCTAAATTTCTTTGGGCAACTTTTCTATCACAATTTGGACTATTTTTGAATGCAGATTGGGTGGTATGCTATTTTTGGGCAAATTTGGGCTACGATTTGGGCGACATTTGAAAACCAAAAAAATCCAGTTTCCAAAACAAAGCTGTAGGATTTTGGATAACAAGTTACATGACATGTATTACAAAAATGTCATCTGACAAAAGTTTTCAAATACATTAATGAGATTCTAATTCAAATTTAGTGTTTATGACTCAAATACAAATAAATAAAATTTTTAAAAGTCTAAGTGAATTGAATTTTAACATTAAAATCAACTATATCTGCTGTTTCCGTGAGTGACAACCATTAAGTTTTCACCATCAAATGTGTATGCACATCTTTCATTGTTATAAGGTTAAGCCTGTGCATTATAATTAAAATCCTGCAATTATTTATGAAAATAGCATTTCACTGTAGCTCTTCCCCTTAAAAAAAGCAGCTGACTTTGCACACAAAGTTGATTATCCTAGTGGACTGCACAAAAGACATGAACTTTGGTAATTGACTGTCAGTGTCAGAGGTCAACTAAACTCACAATCTGTATACCAATGCAATGCCTTTGCATTTTGGTGCAAAGGGGAGAAAACTCTTAACTGCATTTTGAGTTGTTCAACACTGTTGCCTCTTTGTAAAATATTTCTTTCTTGTCAACTTTTATGGTTTTAGCATTCCAGTGTGTGCTAATTAGGTTTTTGACATTTTAGTTTGAAGAATTTCTTCTGAGACTAACACTTTTTTCCTCTAGATTTGTCCTGCCATTGTAGGGTTGTTTTCATCATTTATATTTCCTATTACTGATAACCTCATAACCTCATCATGTAAAACAAAGTGCTGTAGGAACCACCACTACAAAAGACACAGGTTTCCTGTAAGGGGGGGAGGAGCTGTTGTAGCGGTCTCCATGCTTTGCACGGATTGAAAAAGGAAATGAATGAATAACATTTCTTTTCTTTTTTCGAATTTAGGCAAATTTATTTTTTGAAGGATTAGTTTTTAAAATAAATGTTAATCTCACTTTTGCATTGAATGCTTTAGTGTTTCAAGTAATCGTGATTTGATGTGTATATATGTAAAATATGCAAAAAGCATGAAAAATGGTATGTTGTCAGTTTTACTAATGGTGGTGTTAGTTTTACTAATGATGGTGTTAGTTTTACGGAGGATGGTGTCAGTTCTACAAATCATGGTGTTAGTTTTACAGATGAAGGTTGTCAGTTTTACAAATGATGATTTCAGTTTTACAGGTGATGCTGTCACTTTTACTAATAATGATATCAGTTTTACTAATGATGGTGTCAGTTTTACAAAAGATGGTGTCAGTTTTACAAATGATGGTGTCAGTTTTACAAATGATGTTGTCAGTTTTACTTGTCAGTTTTACAAATAAATGACCTACTAGAAATTTGAGACATTTTTGGGTTATACCCGTCATCAGCCACAGTTATAAAATGAGACAATGATGAGAAAGATAGACTATGAGAAAATGACTAAGGGCACTGCAAACACACAGAAAAATAAACCAACAAACAAAGATGAGCAACAGTAAAAAAGCAAGTAAAAATAGATCATCATTATTTTTCTGTACACTCCTTACAGAGCATGGAACTACCACTGTAGCTGGTCCCCTTGTAGGAGGCCTACACTAAGCAGTCATAGCTCTTGCAACGGTGGCTTCTGTGGCAATATGTTTTACATGATGAAGATATTAGTCACCTTGTATGACATGCTTGAGGGTGAACAAAGAAGATATTAGTCACCTTGTATGACATGCTTGAGGGTGAACAAAGAAGATATTAGTCACCTTGTATGACATGCTTGAGGGTGAACAAAGAAGATATTAGTCACCTTGTATGGCATGCTTGAGGGTGAACAAAGAAGATATTAGTCACCTTGTATGACATGCTTGAGGGTGAACAAAGAAAATATTAGTCACCTTGTATGACATGCTTGAGGGTGAACAAAGAAAATATTAGTCACCTTGTATGACATGCTTGAGGGTGAACAAAGAAGATATTAGTCACCTTGTATGACATGCGTGAGAATGCAGTAATCCTGTTCTTTCTTTGTCTCTTCAGAGACCCACGGGAACTGCACTGAGGAAAAGTGAAAATACAGAACAAGAAATACCAAACGTAAAGAAAACAACAACAAAAAATACAACAAAGAAAATTAAATAACAGACTATTACATTAGATAGGATAACAGCTCATCATGTGTATTGGGAAAATAATATGTAGTTTATAAGACAGAAATTTTGATTAATAACCTTTTATTTTCAACTCCTGCCAATAAAAAGGAGGAGAGTAATTTTTTTCAGGTCATCGGCCAGGCCAAATCACAAGTAATGTTTCTTGAAGGTTGTGATCCTCTGAAACCACCCATGCAATCTCTGGCATATCTTCCTAAGTATGTAGAAGATGAAGAGTCAACAGGTAATCTCAATGTTTTTCATCTGCTTCTTCAGGATCCAAATATTTTGTTCCTGTATACATAGGTTCAGTATCCGATTGGCAGGGTTGTAGCAGTAAAGAACTAGCATGTCAGGCATGGTGTAAGTGGCGACTAACATGAGCTTGTCCATGGCAACAGCGTCCTGTAAAGTTAATACAGGAACCACTGCTGCATAAGTACATGATTACTTTGGTGTAGGATTCATGCAAGAGATACCAGCTGCAGGAATAGCTTGATGCTCCATACAAAGCACAATGGAAAAGGATGATGATGAACAACAAAGAACTGAATAGTAATAAAATGGAAGTAAGGGTTGTCACAAACAAAATGAGGTCACTTGAATCTAATCTATATTTTTGAATGTCTTTCAGTTTGTCCCCTACAGAAACAGGGGACACAATGTATTTTGTGTAATGAAAGTTAGATATTAATTGTATTGTTTCCCTTAACATTCATTTTGGGTCAATATATCAATGAATTTCTCTTTTTTTTTTTTTTTAATTCAACAAGATCAGGGGTGCATTTTTTTGGGTTTGTCTACTTTTAGAGGCTTCATTATCGCACACAGCAAGAAACATCAGATGACATTCTAGTTAGAACCTGTGGAGTTGGTGACCCACTAGCACTAAGGATGAAATACAGAGATGATCTTACAGAAGATTTTAAACATCAGGCTCAGTTAATATATCCTGAAATGGAAATTGGTTACAGTGATGAAATTTACGATACAGCTTTAATTGCCATAGAAGATAAGGTTATTTCTATGGAGAGGGAGGAACTGCATACTCTTGGTCTCCCTCAAACGAATTGATTTTAAGTAGGTACATTGGAGAAAATGATTGGAGTAGATGTGCTAAGGGTGAAAGGTGTGGTGGAAGACATGATTGGAGCGGGAGAGTTAGGAGTGAGAGGTATCATGGAGGACATGATTGGAGTGGATGTGCTGGAGATGAGAAGTACAATGAAGGACATGATTGGATTAGATGTGCTGGAGGTGAGAGGTATGGTGGAAGACATGATTGGAGTAGATGTGCTGGACGTGAGAGGTATGGTAGAAGACATGATTGGAGTAAATGTGCTGGAGGTGAGATGTATGGTGGAAGACATGATTGGAGTAGATGCGCTGGAGGTGAGAGGTATGGTGGAAAACATGATTGGAAATCAGCTGGGGTTGAGCGATATGATGGAGGACATGATTGAATCAGATGTGGTCGTGAGAGGTACAATGGAGAACATGATTGAGTAGAAGTGCTGGAGGTGAGATGTATAGTTGTCATTGTGTTAATCCAAGAATTAACCATAGAGAGTTGGTCCTGGTTGCTCAGATAATAATGGTGACTCAGAAGTGTCACAACCAGGTGATACATTAAAAGTTTCGTTCCTTTTTTTACTTGGGCAATGCCGGGTATATCTGCTAGTGCAGTATACAAATAAATGGTACAAATTTTAAACAAGCAGAGGAATGCTTTTAAAATCAAACGCCAAGTTAGAATAAGCAGCAGAAAACTGAGGACCAGAATTATATAACAAGCATTCAAGTGCAAATTTTAGTTGCAAAATGTACTTAAGTAGAAAACTCAGGACCAGAGTGATCTAACAACCAACTCGGGGACAAGTTTTAGTAGCAAAAAAGGAAGTCTGTGAAGAGACGTAGAAATAATAAGACAAGTTTTAGTAGCAAAAAAGGAAGTCTGTGAAGAGACGTAGAAATAATAAGACAAGTTTTAGTAGCAAAAAAGGAAGTCTGTGAAGAGACGTAGAAATAATAAGACAAGTTTTAGTAGCAAAAAAGGAAGTCTGTGAAGAGACGTAGAAATAATAAGACAAGTTTTAGTAGCAAAAAAGGAAGTCTGTGAAGAGACGTAGAAATAATAAGACAAGTTTTAGTAGCAAAAAAGGAAGTCTGTGAAGAGACGTAGAAATAATAAGACAAGTTTTAGTAGCGAAAAAGGAAGTCTGTGAAGAGACGTAGAAATAATAAGACCACTGTACCCTCATGCGTGTCATACAAAGTGACTAATATGAGGTTGTGCGTGGGGCAGGTAACCTCATCATGTTAAACAAATAGTCACAGAAACCACCGCTGCTAGAGCGTGTGAATGCTTGGTGCAGACTTCCTCCGTGGGGACTAGCTACAATAGTGGTTCCATGCTGCATGAGGAGAACAAAGGAAAATGATGGTGATGTTCGTCAGGTCATGTGACATGCCATGAGGTATAGGTGATCATGTCTCTCTACAGATCTTGATTTTTGTTATTCTCATCATCGTTTCTGTTATTGGTCTTTTCCCATAGTATCAGGCTATCCATTATCTTTTTCCTTATCTTCCTCTACTTCTCTTTCTCTCAATTATTCCCATGATCACAATGTTTTCAGGTGCTCCTATTCTCATCACACATTCAATGTAGGTTAGTTGTCTTCTCTCGTTATTTGTTTTTATACATCTTTAATCATTAGCTCGTCGGCGTCTGTGGCCTAATGGATATGAACACAGTTTCATAATCCAGATATACCCTTTTCGAAACCTGCTGCAGGCGGTTTGGTAGCAGATCGCTTTGTGTGGATTTTTAACAATGGTATAAACGCCGTACCGTTCAGAAAGCAATGGCAAACCACTGAATGAAAAAAATTGCCTAGAAAAATCAAAAACAGCCAATAAAAGCTGGGGTTGATTGCCACGTCCTGTAAAGGATAAGCTACTAACTTTAATCATTAGCTGTTCTCTAATATTCTTCATTTGTTACTTTAGCTGTCCATGGGATCCTTTCCATTCTTTTGAGAAACCACATTTTTGTTGGTTCCAATGGTGTTTGAATTTTTTTTAATATCCAGAACTTACTTCCATCCACTAGAGCTGGAATAAAGCAAAAATGACTCAAATAAGAAGTCTGTGGGTTTATGTACACACAGGTGAACCATTTCCTTTAGAATGGGCATGACAGAGAGCAAATAAAGACATTTGAGCCATAGGATGAAACTGGAACAAGGAGTGACCCATGTCATTGTGATCCTATGTTATAGTGATCCCAAGTCAGTGTGATATTATGTACTCGGCTGATTAGATGACAAACTAAGAGGTTGTTTAAAGTATCCGGGTTTCTAAGAACGTTAATATGTGTAATCATGGTGTACCAGTTAATAAATTACTGTTAACATTAGTACTGCAATCAGTGTACTTTAACAGTAACTGGACATGTTAAATTACTGCAATTAGTACATATTTAACGGTAAGTATACATTAGCATTTCCTTACTTACTTAGTCGCTGCTCTTCTATCCTGGAGTTTAGAGGAACATTAGTATTTTCAGTATGATTTACAGCACAATGGTTCTTCTTCTTCATTCGCCTTCAGACTTCCACATTAATGACTCTAATAAAGGCAGTAGTCAGCCCAAGGTTCCTGACATCTCGTTCACCTTCAGACTTCCACATTAATGACTAATAAAGGCAGTAGTCAGCCGAAGGTTCCTGACATCTCGTTCACCTTCAGACTTCTACATTAATGACTCTAATAAAGGCAGTAGTCAGCCCAAGGTTCCTGACATCTCGTTCACCTTCAGACTTCCACATTAATGACTAATAAAGGCAGTAGTCAGCCCAAGGTTCCTGACATCTCGTTCACCTTCAGACTTCTACATTAATGACTCTAATAAAGGCAGTAGTCAGCCCAAGGTTCCTGACATCTCGTTCACCTTCAGACTTCCACATTAATGACTAATAAAGGCAGTAGTCAGCCGAAGGTTCCTGACATCTCGTTCACCTTCAGACTTCTACATTAATGACTCTAATAAAGGCAGTAGTCAGCCCAAGGTTCCTGACATCTCGTTCACCTTCAGACTTCTACATTAATGACTCTAATAAAGGCAGTAGTCAGCCCAAGGTTCCTGATATCTCGTTCATCTTCAGACTTCCACATTAATGACTCTAATAAAGGCAGTAGTCAGCCCAAGGTTCCTGACATCTCGTTCACCTTCAGACTTCTACATTAATGACTCTAATAAAGGCAGTAGTCAGCCCAAGGTTCCTGACATCTCGTTCACCTTCAGACTTCCACATTAATGACTAATAAAGGCAGTAGTCAGCCGAAGGTTCCTGACATCTCGTTCACCTTCAGACTTCTACATTAATGACTCTAATAAAGGCAGTAGTCAGCCCAAGGTTCCTGACATCTCGTTCACCTTCAGACTTCTACATTAATGACTCTAATAAAGGCAGTAGTCAGCCCAAGGTTCCTGACATCTCGTTCATCTTCAGACTTCTACATTAATGACTCTAATAAAGGCAGTAGTCAGCCCAAGGTTCCTGACATCTCGTTTACCTTCAGACTTCTACATTAATGACTCTAATAAAGGCAGTAGTCAGCCCAAGATTCCTGACATCTCGTTCACCTTCAGACTTCCACATTAATGACTCTAATAAAGGCAGTAGTCAGCTCAAGGTTTCTGACATCTCGTTCACCTTCAGACTTCCACATTAATGATTCTAATAAAGGCAGTAGTCAGCCAAAGGTTCCTGACATCTCGTTCACCTTCAGACTTCCACATTAATGACTCTAATAATGGCAGTAGTCAGCCCAAGGTTCCTGACATCTCGTTCACTTTCAGACTTCCACATTAATGACTAATAAAGTGTGGCCGGGGCAGGTGTTCCTTAGGACTGGAACGGCACCATATTACCATCATGTGGCAGTGCCGGTATATGCAGTATTTTCAGTTTACTTTACAGAGAGCAGATGTTTAACTGGCCTAATCACCAGAGATCTAGATTTCTCTCCTAAATTTGTGTTACCAGGTTCGATTTTCTTCTCTTAGGTGTTGATGTAGCGAATTTAATTGAAATGGATAGATTTCTTAGCTTAATCTCAAAACTGTTGTAATTCACCTTTTCAACAGCGTTCGATTTCATGCAAAACTTTTAATATCTTTCAGCATGAAACTTAAATTTCAACAAAGTCTGGAATTCAGAACATTTTTACAATAATAAGCATAATAAAGTTTTAACATCTCATCAGATGCTTTCATCGATGCAAAAATCCCTTTTTTGCATCTTTGTCTCATAGGCCTACTCAATTGTCAGATATGGCGAACTTTCTCATTCCACCGTGTTCCTTCCTTTAAGTTACCGTCTTATCTTAGGTTCGACGACATTTACCCATCTCTTCAGATTTGTCCTTGTTTTCTTTATCATCATAAGTATTCCTTGAGCTAAATACTTTCCAACACAAGGATATTTTCTGCTCTACATGGTTTGAGGTGTAAGACTAGTTTTTACAAATTGACTCAAATCCTCGAACCTAGTTCTGCTGCGACTAGGGTTGGGAGCTCTATTCAAAATATACATTGAATGATAGTCACTACTTACGCAAGTAAGAAATATAAAACCACTCAATGTCCTGAAATGCACATTTTATAATAAATGTTGAAGTTGACTTCCTCAAACTAAGAAATATGTAGAGCTGGACCAGATACGACCTCTTGAGTTGCGCTCTTTCATTCTACTGCCAAATGGCGTCCTGTTCTATATTCCCCGGGGTAAATCTGAGCTATCCGATTGGTCAGGGGAAATCACCCAATTATTAGAAATGGCGTGTGGAAGCGACTCTGTCCTAAATATGTGACACTATAATTTTTTATATTCTGTTTCTCATAAAATATAAAATTATGGGGTAGTCTGTGCTTCCTCCGTCTTGTTGGAGTATAGCCTGTTTCCAAAGGAACAACTATGTACACGGCCACAAAAGGCAGTAGTCAGCCCAAGGTTCCTGACATCTCGTTCACCTTCAGACTTCCACATTAATGACTCTAATAAAGGCAGTAGTCAGCCCAAGGTTCCTGACATCTCGTTCACTTTCAGACTTCCACATTAATGACTCTAATAAAGGCAGTAGTCAGCCCAAGGTTCCTGACATCTCGTTCACCTTCAGACTTCCACATTAATGACTCTAATAAAGGCAGTAGTCAGCCCAAGGTTCCTGACATCTCGTTCACCTTCAGACTTCCACATTAATGACTCTAATAAAGGCAGTAGTCAGCCCAAGGTTCCTGACATCTCGTTCACCTTCAGACTTCCACATTAATGACTCTAATAAAGGCAGTAGTCAGCCCAAGGTTCCTGACATCTCGTTCACCTTCAGACTTCCACACTAATGACTCTAATAAAGGCAGTAGTCAGCCCAAGGTTCCTGACATCTCGTTCACCTTCAGACTTCCACATTAATGACTCTAATAAAGGCAGTAGTCAGCCCAAGGTTCCTGACATCTCGTTCACCTTCAGACTTCCACACTAATGACTCTAATAAAGGCAGTAGTCAGCCCAAGGTTCCTGACATCTCCAAACAGTTTTTAGTGGAGTGAGGTTGATTGTTGCCATATGGGCAATGATTCAGAAAGATATGATAATATTCAAGCAGCTGAAGCATCTGTGTTGTTCATGCTGAAATATTTTTCATATCATACATTTTCTTCTGTTTTCACACTATCTCTCTAGGTCCAGCTGTGATATCTCCACCAGCTCTTATTACCCTGTGGAGTGTGATGAAAGAAGATTGGTTTGAACTTGGAGTGAGGGAGATTTATGTTGGTTGTGTCCAGACCATGGCAGCAAGTCAGAAGAGGGTAAGAATGTGGCATATACTGTATTATCTTTTGTGAAAGTGTACTGCAGCCAGTATCTCACCTGATCGGACTTTTAATTAGGACACATTTGCATACTTCTAATCCCTTTTGTTTTGCTGTTAAGTATGAATGGCTTTAGTCTGAGTTGCTGATGAGCCTTCCTTTACTCCAGAGAATTTCTTTTTTTTTTTGTATAAATTTTTTTAAGATGTTTGCTACTTTCCTTTGTGTAGCCCACCACTTTCAACCATATACATGGGACTGTTGGTTATATCAGGACGTGTTTTTTTTTTAATTTAGTGTGCTATTTTCTTGATTGTGTTTTTAATACGTTATTTACTGTATTATTCCTCATGATGGGGTTTTTACTTTTTGGTTAATAGTTCAGTTTGCTGTGTTGTTCAGAAGCATACTTGTTATTTCATACTTCAAGCATATTCAGAGAATTTTTACTACACGTATATATCTTTTTATCCTAAATCCTCAGGAACAGTTAGGTTTCAGAAACCGGATTTTTTTCAGTTTGTAGATGTCACATTCTAAAAGTAACCGAAAGTCAAAGAAAATAGCCCAACATTGCCTATAATGTGCTCAAAACTTGACCAGTCACCCAAAATGTGTCTGAAAATTGTCCAAAGTTGCTGAAAAGCTATCAAAAAGTAGCCAAAAGAAACTTTTGATTTTCAGAATATTTCAGTTTTCGGGTGTTCAGATGAAAGGATACAGACTTGTACTGGCTCCAGGAATGTTAAACAGATAATACCAGTGAAACACGAGATGAGGAACAGAGATACCAGTTTGGCAACACACCATGTTTAGGAAGCCACCTATTAAAATCACTAGGTGTCCCTTGCTCTGGAATCCCCAGAGTGAAAGAAAAAGAAGAAGACCCAAAAACACATGAAGAGGCAAACTGGTGACAGACATAAGAAAGGTGAGAAAACATGGAAAGAACTTTGACACACTGCCCTAGACATGAAGACTTGAGGAGAACTTTGACACGCTGTCCTAGACATGAAGACTTGAGGAGAACTTTGACACGCTGTCCTAGACATGAAGACTTGAGGAGAACTTTGACACACTGTCCTAGACATGAAGACTTGAGGAGAACTTTGACACAATGCCCTAGACATGCAGACTTGGAGATAGCTTTGAAATACTGCCCTAGACATGGAGAGTACTTGGACATACAGCCCAGGATGTGAAGACTTGGAGAGGGCTTTAACACATTGCCCTAGGCATGCAGACTTGGAGAAGCTTTGACATATTGTCCTAGATGCTGAGGCATCTTTAACACACTACCAATGGACACTGAGACAACTTTGACACACTGCACAATTAAATGTACTTGAAGAGAACTTTGACACATTGCACTAGATGTGGAGACTCAGAACTTTGACACATTGCCCTAGATGTGGAGACTCAGACAGAACTTTGACACATTGCCTAAATGTGGAGACTCAGAGAAAACTTTGACACATTGCCCTAGATGTAGAGACTGAGAGAGAACTTTGACACACTGCCCCAGAACAAGAACTGCCTTGTAATGCTACCATCCTGTTTCCTCAATGTGTTTCATATCCACAGCACATCTTCTCATCTCTGATTCCAATGGCTGGTCATAAAAGGTGACTAAAAAGGGTTGAAGAAAGGGCCGTTTACTACATCTTGTAGAACAGCAGTAGGCAACCCAGGAGCTCTGGTGATCTACTTTAGAAACACTAAACTCTCTGAAGATCACCTTGGTAAAATTGCATCTTCAGAGTTAAGTGGAAAATAATTTTCAGTTGTCTTCTTCTGCGTTCAGTTTATAATAATAATAATAGCCCCTTCAGTCATAACTGACTATGGGAATGCGCCCCTGAGGTGACAGCCCTCAGCTGCTTATTTTCCTGGTGCTCCTTTTGACGTTTTCTCCCCTCCTCTGCTTGTTGTGTGAGCCTCTCTTCGCCCAATCTGAGGTGACGCCGTAAATAGCATCGCCACTTAGTGCGATCGGCAGCTTCATCCTCCCATGTTGCTGGATTCATGTCCAGTGCCCTCATATCTCTCTTGCACACATCTTTGAACCTCAGCTGTGGTCACCCAACTGTTCTCTTGCCATCTGCTAATTGTCCGTAGAAGATATCTTTTGGGATGCGACCATCTTCCATGCGCCAGTGTATACATACTTTGAAGGCCAGCACGTGACAACACCTCGACATTTGTCACTTTATCTTTTCACGAAATGCTGAGGATGCGGCGTAGACACCGTAAATGGAAACGTATTGAGCCTTCTTTCTAGCTTAGCATAGGTCGTCCAGGTCTCGCTGCCATATAGGAGTATGCTGGTTCAGTTTGTAGTCATGCTAAATCTGCAAGCCTGTCACCAGGACGAATTCCACAGTGTTTTCCAGGTCAGCGCAGCAGCCCCCATAGCTTCTGCTTGAGCTCAGTGTGGTAAAGTGGGATGTTATAAATATTTATAGGGGACTTAGTGTACTGACTGAGATCAGCTGTGAAGGTATCTGTATCTAATAAGTGTGGTGTATTACAGATGACCTTACTTGCTACCACATTTATACCTCAGTCAGAATTATTCTGGAATATTGTGATGACTACGTTAAATGTCTAGGGTTATGAAAATGATGAAGTGTAAGTCACAACAACAACAGACAGATAAACAATTTAATTTATTCCACAACACTTTACAACACCGTGACACTCACACACATATAACAATCTATAAGACTATCTTAAATGAGTCAAGTGATTACGTTTAAAAATATCTGTATTAATTCTTGTCAATAATGGATATCCTGATTCAACTATACAGTGAACCAGGAATCACAGTCAAATGTAATTACAAGTATTATTTACACAGTTTATATATATGAACTTTGTA
Organism: Oreohelix idahoensis; assembly: GCA_024509875.1. Classification (NCBI taxonomy): domain Eukaryota; kingdom Metazoa; phylum Mollusca; class Gastropoda; order Stylommatophora; family Oreohelicidae; genus Oreohelix; species Oreohelix idahoensis. The sequence goes on along the minus strand of JAMPIV010010514.1, from coordinate 365,007 downwards.
TTGACATAGTTTATTATTATTATTCTATGTGTGTAATTTGTGCAGTAGTAATATGAGGTAATACTGGTTTTGTTCAAGCTTGGTTGTTGTTTTTCATCATGACTTCAAGTGTTTGATTATCGGGGAAATAGCATTGGGAAACTTTCACAGTTCCTGTCATTTGAACCAATTAAATGTCCCTCTGTGGTTAACAAAATGTCAATTTTTGAGGGGGCACATAATGTTGAGCTACTCTGGCCACAGAAGCTTATCTTTCGTGATGGCGGCAGGAAAAGACTCCTCTGCTCGATAGCTTCACTGTGTTCTGGAGACACCTCACTGGTCGCTATCTGGACCAAGGAGTATGCTGTCAGCCTCTGGATTCAGCAAAACTCAGACCAGGTGCTGCTTCAATAACTAGGACCACAGTCCCACAATTCATGGAAATAATACACAGATACGTTGACTGGCGATGAATAATGGCACAAATTCCGATCTGCCTCTGTCCCAGACTTTTATTTAGAAAAATATGATCTGGCTCTCAACGCACTGTTTCTTAGTAAGTTTATTTTAAAATGTGGCACTGAACTGACGCTCCTAATTGCCTATATTGGCGGGTCTAACCAATCGAGCCATGTTTACACAAGCGTTTGAAAAAAAGTACACTTCCTTCCGTCTCCCCTAACAACAAAAAATAGTATTTGTAGCCCGACTAATCGTGTTTAGCCTTACATTTACTTCTATCCAATCAAATAGGATTTTACATGGTGGCCCATTTCCCGTAAAATGGTGGTTTCAAAACCTGCCACTGCGCAATTCTGATTTTGGTGTTGTCTGACAGCACCACCATTTTATTTTGGCTATAATTTGTTAATTCCTAGACTATTTGCGTAACGTTTAACATATTCTTTGTCAGCAAGTCCTAAGGAACCCAATTATATAAATTTAAGGGAGCTAGGTGGCTGCGTTCAAAATGTGCATTTTCTTCTACCTCCTGTTCACTTCGATACGATGTGGTGTCTGGGTACTGTCAGGATTTCAAACGTAAACCAATATAATGTCATGTTTCCCAATAAGCATTTTTCAGGTTTTTAAACCTAACTCTCGTATGGGTAGTGTTTTTTTATCACTGTCCATCTGAAAAAAAGTATTGCTTCTGGCCTTTCGCTTGGGGAGGGTGGCATTAATTGTATATCGCGAGACGCGTGTTAGGGTTGCATGCGTTCCTGCTTTCAGCCCTCCCTTCTCTCTATCTTAAGTTCATCTGTCTTTTCATCACGCCGTGTATAAAATGAAATTAATGGAAATATTAATTTAGGTCATTACGCAGGGTGCCTAGCTCAAGGTTTTCTTAGAAATACAGTACACGTTTTATTGTAGAAAGCGTGTAGTGATGCAGTAGGCTTTACTATCAACGTGAAAGCGTGAGAATATGCAGACGAAGCATAAAACAGGGGGATTTTTGTACGCCATTGTGACAGCACTGTACTTTTACCATTTCTCTTTCCTTTTATTGGATTTATGTGTTAGGCTTTACATTTACCTTTTAATTTATATATGTGGATTTAGAATGTTTCACGACAAATTCTCCCCTCTTAAAACAGACGTTATATGTCAGTCTATAATTCTATATACACATAGAGAAATTTATTATTATTTCTGGGGCTTACGGTGATTCTCATCACTCGGATGGCGGCTTAAAAAATCCGCTCCCAGATTTTTCTTTCCAGATATATACTCTATGCTAAACTCAAATGGCTGCATCAGTAATGACCAACGGAGTAATCTAGAATTTTCATGTCTAGTCTGCGCTAGAAACGACAAGGGTTTGTGATCCGTTTGCAACTTAAATGCCTTCCCATACAGATAAATATTGAATTTCTTTATCGCCCATATTACTGCAAGACATTCTTTTTCGCTAGTTGAGTAATTGGTTTCAGCTTTATTCAACTTTCTGCTAGCATATGCCACTGGGCTTAATTCCCCATCCAATGCATCTGATTTCTGTAGCAGTGTTGCACCTAGCCCGATATTACTGGCATCCGTTCTTACAATGAATTCTTGACTTAAGTCAGGTAATTTCAAAATAGGTTTGCTTGTAAGCTTTTCCTTCAATTCCTGGTAAGCCAATTCACATTGTGGTGTCCATGTAATTCGATCTGGATTTCCTTTACGTGTCAAATCAGTTAACGGTGCACATATGGAATTAAAGTTTTTGATATACTTTTGGTAGAAACCACATAATGAGACAAAGGATCTCACGTCTTTCTTGGTTTGTGGTCTCGGGGCTTTCTTTAGTTTCTCTAAATTTCTAAATTCTTGGGGTCAGGGGTCATGTTTCCCTGATGGACTGTGTGTCCCAAGAATTCTAATTCTTTACATCCAACGCAACATTTGGTTGGTCAGGCTGTTAAATTCGCTTCTCTAAGTCGATTAAACAGCATGTTCAGAGAGTCAATGTGTTCCTCAAATGTTTCTGTTGCTATAAGGATATCATCCATGAAATTTGTGATGCATGGATTATTCAGAGGGTCCAATAATTTTCTCATCATTCTAGAGAAGACACTAGGCGCATTCTTCAATCCAAATGGCAATCTGTTAAACTCATAGTGTCCCTCTGAGGTACTAAAAGCTAGATATGGTCTAACCTCAGGCTTTACTGGAATCTGATAGTATCCTTTACTTAGATCCACTTTTGAGAAATATTTAGCTTTATTTAGCCTGGCAAACAACTGATTTGTATCCGGCAATGGATCCACCTGTCCTTCTGTAATAGCATTCAGTCTCCTGTAATCTATACAGAGTCTATGTTCTCCAGAGGGTTTCCTTAAGAGCACAACACTGGAACTATACGAAGATTCACTGTGTGAAATAATTCCTTCCTTCAACAAATAGTCTATCTCTTCCTTCAAAGCTTTCTCCTTAGCAAAAGGAATCGAATAGGGTTTCATACAGACAGGTGTGGGGTCTATCAGTTTCATATCATATTCCAATACGTTTGTATGCCCCGGTCGGTCCGTTAACACCTCTGTATGATTATCTAGAACCTGTTGCACTCTCTCTTTCTGATTTTTAGTTAAATGTGTACTGATTTTCACCTGTGCCGCTGTCTCACAGGGGTGTAATGGATATTCAAATGATGAAAGTGGTTCCTTTTTCATCTCCATTGCAATGGACAAGGTCAACAAGTGTGTCTCTTCCTGATTTTCTCTTTCCAAATATTTCTTCAGGAGATTCACATGATATATTTTTTCTTTCCCCTTCTTATCTATCTTATAATTTGTTCTAGACACCTTCTCTAGAACTGTATATGGACCTTGCCATCCAATTTGTAACTTATTTTGACTACCGGGTAGAAGAAGCAGTACCTTCTCTCCCACAGCCAAATCTCTGTCTTTAGCCTTCCTGTTGAAATAGGCAGCATGTTTCTTCCTGGCTTGTCTCAAATTTTCATTGGCAAGTTTCCAGCCAGTTTTTAAACGAGTGGTCAGCTCATTCACATATTGGTATGAGGATGTAATATTTTCCTCTGCCTTTTCATCAGTCCACGTTCTTAACAGCGCTTCAAGTGGACCTTTTATTGGCCTTCCAAATAATAATGTTGCCGGGGCCATTCCGGTTGAACTATGGGGTACCTCCCGATAAGCAAAGAGGGCGGCGTGAAGGTACTGGTCCCATGTATCTGGTTTTTCGTGTGCCAACTTTCTCAGGATCGACATCAACGTGCCATTAAATCTTTCCACTTGGCCGTTCCCTTGGGGATAGTACACACTACAATGGAAGTGTTTGGCCTGGAAAATCCTGAAAACTTCTTCTGTTAGTTTCCCCTTGAACTGAGAGCCATTATCAGTCAAGATTTGATTGGGAAAGCCTAACCTTGTGAAAATTGTGAGTAATGCCTCTGCCACATGCTTAGAATCAATTGATGACAGGGCTACCGCCTCTCCCCACATAGAACAAGTATCCACCAGAGTCAGAATGTAGCTGTTCCTTCTCTTATTTCGAGTGAGAGGTCCCACAAGATCCACGGCAACTCTCTCAAAGGGTGTTCCCACTATGGGCATTTCCCCCAGAGTTGCTGGTGCAGTCCAATGCTTAGGTGCTACTCGTTGGCACTCTGGACAGGATTTTACATATCGTTTGATATCTTCAGTTATTCCTGGCCAGAAATAGTGACAAGCTATTCGCTGTCCTGTTGCGCTGATCCCCATATGACCACTGAAGGGAATCGCATGCCCTAGTTCCAACACTTTAGTCCTATATGAAGTGGGAAGGACCAGCTGTCCGTGACCATTGGATTCAGATCCAGCCTTCCTATAAATCAGTTTGTTCTTCATATAAAATTCTCCCTTGCCTGGAGGTGTATGAGATTTGGGCAACTTCTTGAAACACGGCTTGAGTGTCTTGTCCTCCGCCTGTGCCTTCCTCATCTCATCTGGATGAGTATTTATTGGATTATCCTCCTCCTTTTTAGACTGTGATCTGGTCTGCACTGTTGCCAATATCACAGGTCTCTTGGGATTCCCCAAGAAGACATATCTACACCCCAATATCAGAGGGTAGATTGGCTCATTTATCACTGCTGCTTTTATGATTCCTTCCACATATCGTGTTTTCACCTTTATCCGGGCGACGGGAAGTGTCATGGTAGCTACATCCTTGGTTGCAGTTTGAATCTCCACTGTTTCTGTGGTGTATTGATCTGCCTGCACCAGGTGAGAACTCACAACGGAATCATAATCTAAACCTGTATCATATAAACACCTTATGGTGACACCATTACAGATGACATCTTCACACACTGGGGGATGGTATGGTTCCTGTAGTTCCTCAGGTTTGACCTTTTTTCCCTTTTTTCCAGATGTCATAGCAGCGCAATGAGGAGGTTTCCTTCTACAATGGTCAGTGTCATGATTGTTCATCTTACAATTTTTACACCATCTCTTTCCTTGGTTGAAAGATTTTCTTTCATCATATTTCCTTTCATCGAATTGTGGGGTTTTATTTTTATTGTCATACCGTGGCCTATCAAACTGGTGCTTACCTTTGTTTTGATCTCTAGGATCAAATTTATTAAAGTTCTGTGGTGCCTTAAAATTATCTACCTGTTTCTTTTTATTACCTGATACCTCTGCCTGAGCTGCTTGATACCTTTCAGCAACATTTAGTAGCTCACCCAGTCTCTCTGCACCTTGTTCCATGAGAAACTTTCTCAGGTCTGGAGCCATGGACTCTCTTAATTGTTCTATAACGACCATTTCCTTAAGATCTTGGGTTTTCCCCAGAGAAGTCCATTTCTCCAAGTATGTCTCTAACCGTGCAGAGAACTGGTGATAGGTTTCACCTGACAGTAGTTTAGCATTCCTAAATTTTTTTCTATAAAATTCTGCGTTCTTTTCATATCTTAACAGAAGAGCCTGCTTTAGCATGTCATAATTTTCTTGATCACCTCTGCTCATTTTGGCAAAAACTTCATAAGCTGCCCCACGAAGCCCTTGAGATAACTTTAAGCTCCACCTTTCTCTTTCTAACCCATACGTGGTAGCTAATAGTTCATATCTATTTAGATAGCTCTCGATATCATCTTCTTTCTCAACAAAATGATCTAAATGAAAATTCATAGCTGAGGTTGAGGCTCCCTGACTAGCAGTAGCATCGGAGGCAAAGGGACTGGCACCATTCTCAGGAGCATGGCCCTGAAACTCAAACTCCCTTAGTCGTAACTCATGTTCCCTTTGTAATCTCTTCTCCTCCTTTTCTGCTTCCCTCTCTGCAGCTAATCTCTTGTCTTCCCTTTCTGCAGCTAATCTCTTGTCTTCTCTTTCTGCCTCCAATTTCTTAGCCTCAGCCTCTATTCTCTTATCTTCGGCCAATCTTTCAGATTCTAATTTTCTTTCGGCCTCTTTTTCTAATCTTCTTTCTTCACGTTCAATATATTTGTCACATTCCATAGTGACATAAGCAATCATAACTTGTCCCTCCATTCCTAACTCTTTCGCAGTCTGCACAGCAGCAGATCGAAATTTGGCCAGGTCCGCCATTTTCTAACAGGTAAATTTATATAATGTCTAACTAAACAATACAATCTCTAACTAAATATCCAATGACAACCACAGGCACTGAGAGCTCAACGTTATTTATTTTCACCCAAGGATACCTTTTTAATTTTTATTATTCCCTGAAGTGAATTACCCCCAATATTTATAATAGGGAAAGATTCAAAATCCCGGACAGGACCCCAATATATGTGGTAAAGTGGGATGTTATAAATATTTATAGGGGACTTAGTGTACTGACTGAGATCAGCTGTGAAGGTATCTGTATCTAATAAGTGTGGTGTATTACAGATGACCTTACTTGCTACCACATTTATACCTCAGTCAGAATTATTCTGGAATATTGTGATGACTACGTTAAATGTCTAGGGTTATGAAAATGATGAAGTGTAAGTCACAACAACAACAGACAGATAAACAATTTAATTTATTCCACAACACTTTACAACACTGTGACACTCACACACATATAACAAACTATAAGACTATCTTAAATGAGTCAAGTGATTACGTTTAAAAATATCTGTATTAATTCTTGTCAATAATGGATATCCTGATTCAACTACACAGTGAACCAGGAATCACAATCAAATGTAATTACAAGTATTATTTACACAGTTTATATATATGAACTTTGTATTGACATAGTTTATTATTATTATTCTATGTGTGTAATTTGTGCAGTAGTAATATGAGGTAATACTGGTTTTGTTCAAGCTTGGTTGTTGTTTTTCATCATAACTTCAAGTGTTTGATTATTGGGGAAATAGTATTGGGAAACTTTCACAGTTCCTGTCATTTGAACCAATTAAGTGTCCCTCTGTGGTTAACAAAATGTCAATTTTTGAGGGGGCACATAATGTTGAGCTACTCTGGCCACAGAAGCTTATCTTTCGTGATGGCGGCAGGAAAAGACTCCTCTGCTCGATAGCTTCACTGTGTTCTGGAGACACCTCACTGGTCGCTATCTGGACCAAGGAGTATGCTGTCAGCCTCTGGATTCAGCAAAACTCAGACCAGGTGCTGCTTCAATAACTAGGACCACAGTCCCACAATTCATGGAAATAATACACAGATACGTTGACTGGCGATGAATAATGGCACAAATTCCGATCTGCCTCTGTCCCAGACTTTTATTTAGAAAAATATGATCTGGCTCTCAACGCACTGTTTCTTAGTAAGTTTATTTTAAAATGTGGCACTGAACTGACGCTCCTAATTGCCTATATTGGCGGGTCTAACCAATCGAGCCATGTTTACACAAGCATTTGAAAAAAGTACCCTTCCTTCCGTCTCCCCTAACAACAAAAAATAGTATTTGTAGCCCGACTAATCGTGTTTAGCCTTACATTTACTTCTATCCAATCAAATAGGATTTTACATGGTGGCCCATTTCCCGTAAAATGGTGGTTTCAAAACCTGCCACTGCGCAATTCATTCCTAGACTATTTGCGTAACGTTTAACATATTCTTTGTCAGCAAGTCCTAAGGAACCCAATTATATAAATTTAAGGGAGCTAGGTGGCTGCGTTCAAAATGTGCATTTTCTTCTACCTCCTGTTCACTTTGATACGATGTGGTGTCTGGGTACTGTCAGGATTTCAAACGTAAACCAGTATAATGTCATGTTTCCCAATAAGCATTTTTCAGGTTTTTAAACCTAACCCTCGTATGGGTAGTGTTTTTTATCACTGTCCATCTGAAAAAAAGTATTGCTTCTGGCCTTTCGCTTGGGGAGGGTGGCATTAATTGTATATCGCGAGACGCGTGTTAGGGTTGCATGCGTTCCTGCTTTCAGCCCTCCCTTCTCTCTATCCTAAGTTCATCTGTCTTTTCATCACGCCGTGTATAAAATGAAATTAATGGAAGTATTAATTTAGGTCATTACGCAGGGTGCCTAGCTCAAGGTTTTCTTAGAAATACAGTACACGTTTTATTGTAGAAAGCGTGTAGTGATGCAGTAGGCTTTACTATCAACGTGAAAGCGTGAGAATATGCAGACGAAGCATAAAACAGGGGGATTTTTGTACGCCATTGTGACAGCACTGTACTTTTACCATTTCTCTTTCCTTTTATTGGATTTATGTGTTAGGCTTTAAATTTACCTTTTAATTTATATATGTGGATTTAGAATGTTTCACGACACTCAGCACCCCTTTTCCAGGTCGGATGTCGTAAGTCATCATGGGTTAGGCAGTTTTGGAAAATGTGATCAGGAGTCTGGATTCCAGTTCCACAGGGACATTCATTTGCATGAGATATCCTGAGGTGATAGAGATGGCCAAGTAATATGCAATGGCCAGTTCTCAGGCGGAAAATGATGGTCTGTTGTTGTCTGTTAAGTTGGTGGATTGGGTCATATCTGTTGTATATATCACCTTCCTCCTTCCACAGTTTTTTTTTTTTTTTTTTTTTATTTGTTGTGGATGATGGTTTTTGCATTTATTTAAGTTATAAAATGAATAGTTTTACAATATCTCTCTCCGTTACCTTTCTTGATAAAAGTAATGGTTGCCTCATAACTTTAACCCTTGTGACAACGCGCTTTTTTTTTGTCAATGGGAGAGAGTAAGTCAGAACTTCTGCTAGATTAAAAATTATTTTTGCCTCCACCCCCATTTTTTTTTCCCATCACCTAGAGGCCTACCAAATCGTCAACGGAAATCTGCAGGAGTACATAAATAATTTGGTGCAGGTTTTCTGACCATCAGCTGCAGACGTGTCTCCTTGCTTCACAGGGAGCGAAAAGGGAAATGATGATGTTGATGTGCAGTAACACAGTTATGGCAAGCTCAAAGGGAGTCGGAAATTGGGGACCTCAAGTTCCAGAGCTACCGGGTTCGATTCCCAGTTGAGGGAGTATAATTTATGGAAATTTTTTTTTTTCAGACCAGTGGTCCTGATAATGTCATACCCCCACCCCCCTCATCTCCTGTGTAGTGAGATCGGATGCCTAGCCTTCTTGGATTAGGGCGAAAAAAATAGGAGGTCCCGTGTGCACGTTGCGCACGTTAAAAATCCCACGGCGGTTGGAAATCGTAAAGAATAATTTAAAAAATTAGAAACCTACCCACCACAAAAATATTTATAGAATGTGTGATTCCTATATACACACATTAAGATTCTCGCCAGTGCTACGGAGTTCGTGCACTGTGCTGAGATCCTCATTGTGTGATCTAAGGGAGGAGATCGAAGCACTGATGGAGTAGTCCGTGTGCAATGAAGATAGTCATTCAAACCAAACCAAACTGGATTTGTTTTTTAATCACATAAAGCAACAGATTGATGAAGAACAGTTGAGGACTACCCATAATATGATCTAACATGGCTAACACCGACCTTTGATAGCCATTGCAAGGCAGGTTTTATTATCTATGCAGTGAGTTATCTCCCCTCTTTGATTTCAAGTCTGTCATATGCCGTATCTTGTTGGGTTTTAATGAATAAAATCACATTGGCAGGCCAAAGTAAATCTACGGTACATGCGGCATATGTGGTGTTATTCGTGGTCATCATAAATATGGAGGACAGAGAGGCAATGTTTTATGATAGTCCTTTTGCAAGTGTGAAGAAAGCAACAGGGTTTTTGTTTCAAAACAAAACAAAGCGAGCCCCTGTGACACAGTAATGTTTATTGGTATCTGTACACACATTCATTGCTGTACAAATATACACCTTTGTCATTTGTATTTACTATTAGATGCTGAATATAACGCAAATAAAACCAATAATATATTCATTGGGGGAAAAAAAATATTACAAGGGAGTCCATGTCCTGGAATCTCCGGGGTAAGAGAGGTGGAAGGAAACAGAAAAGCACACGGAGAAGAGAACTGGTGACATAAATGAAGACGACAAAGAAGACAGAATTACTTTGAACAGATAGGAGGACTTGGCGTGAATTTATTGAAGGCTTTTGTTCCTGGTGTTGCTGACGGGTAAGGAATTACACATCCCTTACAGCAGGGGTCCTCAACCTTTTTTGCACTATGGGCACATTTTAGATGTAAAAAGAGGGGGGGGCGATCACCAACCAAATATCGTGACTTATTTATTTTAAAAAAAAAAAAGTTCATGTTTACAACGAAATATACAGAATACGTATAAAAGGCTGAATAACCACATTTAATGAAATAAGAAATATTCAGGAAATCAGAGGCACATCTTCAATCACACCTGCAAGTCTGGAAGGAAGAGCTGGAGAAGAGAGGGATGATCATAAACAGCTCGAAAACAAAAACCATGGTGATATCACGAGAGGAAAGAAGACATCAGATTAAGCTGGGAGAACAGGTCCTGGAGCAGGTTGACCACTTTAAATTTCTTGGAGCTGTCATAGACCGGAAGGGAGGCATCAAAGAAGAGTTGGCTACCCGATGAGCAGCTGCTGGGAGACTTTTTCAAGCCATAAATCGAGGATTCCTCAGCAAGAGAGAAGTTGGTAAGAAGACGAAGATGGCTGTATACCGCTCCACCTATATCCCAATCTTGACGTATGGATGCGAGTCATGGACAATGACTACAACCCACAAAAGCCAGATCCAAACCTGAGAAATGAGGTATCTGAGGAAGGTGGTCCACAACCAGACGATACGTCAAGGCCTAAAAACCCAACCCCTGCAGAGCCAAGTAGAACAGTCCCAACTGAGATGGTTTGATCATGTCTGCAGAATGGGAGAAGATCGGCTACCACGGCAAGCATGGGAAACTAAGAGCCAGGGATCCAGACCTCCAGGACGACCCAAAGTCCGCTGGTAGGACAACATTAGACAATCTGACTAGAATGGAACCAAGCCAGAAGGAAGACAGCCGATAGAATAGTATGGCGCTCTCTCTTACAAACCTCTACACCTCAAGGTGGAAGAGGAACGACTAAGTAAGTAAGGAAGAAATATTCAGGATTTAAAAAACAATTAATCTTCAAATCATTAGGCACTTCATGCCACTGCCCAACTTTTATAGTTAGAGATGTATGTTTCAGCACTCAAACAATCATCTACGTTAGCATCATTGAGCTTCGACCTGTACTCGAATTAGACAATTTTCATTGTTAAAAATAATTATTCGCAAAGATATGTAGAACCAAATTATAATTGTATCTCATATGCTGCACTTTTAAGAATGGGTATTTGTCAATAATGCTTAGACTGTTGGGGTAGCGGCTCTTGAATATAACATAACTTTTTGTGTCTATCGGCATTTTTTTTTAAACTTTCTTGGGACCACTAACCGCCAACACTAGAGAAGTTTAGTAGAGGATAAAACTATAATTTCTCATCATACAAACAAATTGTCATCCGTGTGTTACCGGGGCCCGAAAGGGGAGCAAAGAATAGTAACACTGTACCCTACCATGCATGTCGTAAAAAGCGACTAAGGAGGGTTGGGCATGGGGCTGGTTACCCCATCCTGTAAAAAACCTTTTACCACAAAAACTTCAACAAACATGGACAAGTCAAATAAAGAATATAGATCAACTCGGCCGCCCAAGACAGAAGAGGGTCCTCTGGGGAAGGGGGGGTTGGGGGGGGGGGCTGTTACCTTTTTATTACCCCGTATTAATGGGGGGCCTGGTTTTGCCTATGGCTTCAGGAACCGCTTTCTTAAACCTTTTTCATTTCCCGAGAACATAGGGAAGGCCGAGGGGAGTCTGGGTTGCCAACGCCTTTTTTCGTCTGGAAGGGTCTCCAGGATTGGCACCTGGGGTGTTCGCGCTCAGTGTAGGCAGGGGAAGGCTGCACGGGTGGTAGAGGAAATAACAAGTTGCAGGATTGGTGTCCTTGGTCTCTGCGGGACGCGGTGGAGGGGCGTGGGGAGGAGGAGATTGGTCACGGGAGAGATGGTGTTGTCCTCAGGACATGAGGAGGCCCACCACAGTGGGGTGGGGAGGGGGGGTGGCTCTGGTGCTGTCCGGGGAAACGCAGAAGGCACTTATAGAATGGGAGGCGGTGGGACCCTGAATTATAACAGCAGGGTTTGGGTCAGCCAAGAGGAGAGTGAGTGTAGGCATCATCCGGTGTTGTGCGCCAACAGACGATAGAGAGGAGTCTGTGAAAGAAGACTTTTACACCGGGCTGCAAGATGTCTTGGACGGTAGGATAAGAGGGGACATCACAATTTTGATGGGGGACCTAGGTGCGAAGGTGGGAACAGACGGCACTGGCTTTGGGGAGATCATGGGAGGGCGTGGATTGGGTGGGATGAACGAGAGTGGGGAACTGTTGGCGAACTTCTGTGCTTCATGTCAACTAGCTGTGGGAGGAAGCGTGTTTCCACATGAAGGAATACATGGGGCAGCATGGATGTCGCCGATGGATGTCGCCGGACCACAGGGCTGGGAGTCAGATTGATCACATGTGCATGGATAAGAGGTTTGGGTCATCGTTGCATGTTGTGAGGGGGGGGGGGGGCGGATGTTGTGTCGGACCGCCATCTTCTGTTGGCTGGGGCAAAATTTGAACTCAAGAGATTTACGACAGTGTGTAGCTATGGACACCGGTGTAATGTAGGATATCTGGGGGGTCAGGAAATGGGTGGGAGAAAGGGTTTCAATCACGGTATCCAATGGATGCCAAGTGCTCCGGCGGCTAGAGGATGGGACAGATACGGAAGACCACTGACAACAAGTAGAGAATATATGGAGGAAGTGCTGAGAGAGAGAGAGAACATCAGCACAGGGCATGGATGGCAACAGAAGCCATTAGTAAGATAGAAGACAGGAAAAACAAGAAAGCAGATTTGGACAGAGGCAAGGCCAGAAGCTCCAAGGCCAGGGCTTGTGAAGTGTACATGGAGGCACACGGAGAGGTAAGAAGAAACATCAAAAGAGACAAGATGAAATATATTGATGATTAGGCAAGAGAAGTAGAGGAGGCTGCGGCCAGGGGAAATGTGAGGGACCTGTGCAGCAGCACAGGGAAGCTAACGGGGAAATATGGGCGGGCAGGTGGCCTCATGGAAGATAAGAATGGAGGATTGCTTGGTAATGTGCAGGAACGGATGAGGAGATGGACGAAGCATTTTGAGGAGCTTCTCAATGCGCCATCTCCAACTGGTCCCCCAGGCGTCCGGCCAGCGGAGGGGGAGCTGTGATCAGATGTGAGCGACCAGGTGGAGAAGAAGTAGAGAAAGCCATGGGACTTCTGGGGGATGGAGGTCCGGATTGCATTCCAGCGGAGGCCCTCGGAGCATATGTTGATGCCTCTGCAGGGATATTGTGCAAGCTGCTTGGCGGAGTCTGGGGGAGAGAGGAGGTGCCGGCAGAGTGGAGGAAGGGTTGCCTGGGAGGGGAAATTTACAAGAGTGCACAAGTTGTAGAGGAATGGTGTTGAACAGGGTCATCCTTGGGGGATTGGAGGAGTCCATGGACGGGCGGCTGAGAGATGAACGGGCAGGTTTTCGACGGGGCAGATCCTGTGCGGACCAGATGGCCACGTTGAGAGTAGTGGTTGAACAGAGTCTGGATGGGGTTCACCGCTGTACATCAGATTCGTGAACTGTGAAAGGGCGTTTGACAGTGTGGACAGAGGGTCGCTTTGGAGATTCTTCTTCTTCCTCGTTCGTCCTGAAAAGGACGTTGGTTGCGTTGTGTCTGTTTACTCCGGAGCTGCGATATCTGCGCCTTTCGGCCGACACATCCGACTTCAGCACGGCATTTTTGGGGACCGGGTTTGCCTTCCCTTTTCGATCCCTACTCTCTCGGCCATACTGCAGTGATGCAGACTTTCCAGGACCACCACGTGGAGGTGGAGTAGGGTCTTGATCAGCTCTGGTTCGCTGACCCTGACGCAAGCAGTCAAGCTATGGGTCGCTGACTGCATTCTCTATTGCTGCATCTTTCGCTTTGGAGATTGATGAGGCGTTGTGGAGTTCCCATGAAGGTCATTGACTTGGTAAAGAAGACATGTGAAGACGTGACATGCGGAGTTCTTCATGAGGGACAACTTTCAGAACCGTTTGGGATTAGAACGGGAGTGAGACAGGGATGCCTCATGTCTCCATTTCCTTTCTTACTAGCAATAGATTGGGTTATGAAAACATCGACATCATACAACAGAAATGGAATCCAGTGGAATCTGACAAAACAGCTTGATGATCTGGATTTTGCAGATGACTTGACTCTTCTGTCCCATAACCATAATCAGATGCAAGAGAAAATGAAAATTCTCGATGGGAGGTCACGGCGGGTGGGCCTGGAAGTACACAGGTAAAGGACGAAGATTATGAGAATAGGTGCAAGAAATGATGGCGGGGTTGAACTTGGGGAGGCGCCACTAGAGGATGTGGAATCGAGCACGTATTTTGGAGGTGGTTTAGACAGGGTTGGAGGGACAGACAGTGATGCCAAGGTAAGAGTGCAAAGGGCAAGAGGAGCTTTCGTTGCGTTGGGAAACATGTGGAGAACGGGATAGATCGGGTCCAACGCGAAAATGAGAATCTTTGGCTCAAATGTGGAGTCAGTCCTGTTGTGTGGCTCTGAGACATGGAGAGCAACAGAAACAACAACCAAAAAGCTACAGACTTTTATAAACGGGTGCTAGCGTGGAATAGAAGGACTGAAATGGTGTGACAAAGTCACAACTGTGGAATTGATGACAAGTGCCAGTGGAACAAGAGTTGAGAAGAAGACGCTGGCGATGGATATGACACACATTGAGGAAACCTGTTGATAGCATTACAAGGCACTCCTTGTTCTAGAATCCACAGGGAAGGAGAGGCAGAGGTAGACCAAAAAACATATGGAGAAGAGAACTGGATACAGAGGGGAAAATGATGAGAAAAACATGGAAAGAACTTGAGCGGATGGCACAGGACAGGAAGACTTGGCATGTGTTTGTTGAAGGCCTATGCTCCTTGGGGAGCTAAAGAGTATTGATGAAACAAATTGTAGATATTTTTCTTTTATTAGCAAGTCTTCCGCGGGCACACAGATACGCCTTGACGGGTATCATGGTGCCCGGGTACCCCAGCCTTACACATGAAGTTTTAAAAACAAAAAAAAACCACAAAAAGAATGGCGACGCGAACGTGTACGTTTAAACATTAAATCCAAGCAGAGACAGACCTGGGAATACCTTATCGGTAGCCTATACACCACAAGATATGCAGGGGAGCGAAAAGGGTACTGATTGGCGAATTGGAACGGCATGAATATTTATAACTGGCGATATCTATAACAACTACCTTTGTGTTTGCTGTAGCGCCCAGTTAATACACAGTTACGAAAAGTCTGTAGTGTTTTCTTATTGCGATCAGAACTCTGTTTGACAAATTTAAAGTGTCCCCATTTTTACACTAATTCCACTACGAGGGAATTCACTATTTAACCCATTCACTATTGTTTCTTTTAGTCATTGTTAAAACATTTCACTGGAGTGAACGACCAAAAATTAGTCATTTTTTAGAACGAATCTATATAATATGACGTTTTGCAAATACCAGAGTATCAATTTGAAATTGCTGTACTTGCGTCTTTGGACTTTAAAGGCGTCATTGGAAATTCCACACACCTCGTGTGAGTTTATTAATAGTTAGGCAATGTTAGCGTATACTATGGTGTCGGTTGTAAAGATGCATTAGAGGACACACACGAACGATGGACGTGTAGAGATATTGTTTAGAAACATTAACAAATGGTACTGAAGTAGATTTTTCAAATAGAAATGAACTAAAAGCACGGGACGAATATTTTTTGATTTTGTTTTGGGGAATAGTGACTCAAATTTCAATTGTCATTCTTTTCTCACTTTCTATAATTAGTTTTACGAAGGCCCTTAACTCTTTACAACGCGAGCAATACAAACGCAGTAGAATTTGGCCCAAAGAGAAAGATATACCGTACATATATATCTAATACGGTGTAATGTAAGATAGGGATGCCAATACGTTTGCAAATCGACACATGAGGCGAGTTGGTAACACACGTGTAGTGAATTGGATTATTAGACCTGACATGATACTGAACGAAATTTCATGGGGGAAAAAACATGTTACTCTGAAATTACGTCTCGTGATATTTCCAGCCTGCCTTGGAAACTCGGAAGGGGTTCTTCCATACCCATATGTTTCAAGCGGCCTACGAAATTAAGATATTCAACCAAATTTTGACCAGTTGGTCAGACAGAAAGATTGCAAGGTTTCAGGTCGATTGTTTTTATCATTGAGCTTCTTTCATTTGTGCTTGATGCTACAAGCAAGAATTATGCTTGAATAAAGTCATCGGAATTGTGGAATTTCTTCATTTAATCAAAATACTTAGGAACTTTTTTTTTTAACTCCGAAAGGACGTGGTAGCTATCACATGCTCGACGCAAGGAAGTTTCTGTCGCTTTTAAGTTTTTATATACTGCTAATGTTTAAGGGTCTCTTCTTTCCTAGTTTTTATTTTTGTTTCTTGGGCAAACCTGTTGATAGGATTACAAGACATCCCTTGTTCTAGAATCCCCAAGGAAAGAGACACAGTGGTAGACCAAATAACACATGGAGAAGATAACTGGAGACAGAAGTGAAACTGATGAGGAAAACGTGGAAATAACTTGAGCTGATGACACGTGACAGGACTTGGGATTTGTTTGTTGAAGAAGGCCTATGCTTCTTGGGCAGCGAAAAAGTATTGGTTGAAACTTTCATTATAGAGAGCTCTACAGGACAACGACAAAGTGTTGATTGAAACTTTCATTATAGAGAGCTCTACAGGAAAACGACAAAGTGTTGATTGAAACTTTCATTATAGAGAGCTCTACAGGAAAACGGCAAAGTATTGGTTGAAACTTTCATTATAGAGAGCTCTACAGGAAAACGGCAAAGTATTGGTTGAAACTTTCATTATAGAGAGCTCTACAGGAAAACGGCAAAGTATTGGTTGAAACTTTCATTATAGAGAGCTCTACAGGAAAACGGCAAGGTATTGGTTGAAACTTTCATTATAGAGAGCTCTACAGGAAAACGACAAAGTGTTGGTTGAAACTTTCATTATAGAGCTCTACAGGAAACCGGCAAAGTATTGGTTGAAACTGTCATTATAGAGAGCTCTACAGGAAAACGACAAAGTATTGGTTGAAACTTTCATTATAGAGAGCTCTACAGGAAAACGGCAAAGTATTGGTTGAAACTTTCATTATAGAGAGCTCTACAGGAAAACGACAAAGTATTGGTTGAAACTTTCATTATAGAGAGCTCTACAGGAAAACGGCAAAGTATTGGTTGAAACTTTCATTATAGAGAGCTCTACAGGAAAACGACAAAGTATTGGTTGAAACTTTCATTATAGAGAGCTCTACAGGAAAACGGCAAAGTATTGGTTGAAACTTTCATTATAGAGAGCTCTACAGGAAAACGGCAAAGTATTGGTTGAAACTTTCATTATAGAGAGCTCTACAGGAAAACGACGAAGTATTGGTTGAAACTTTCATTATAGAGAGCTCTACAGGAAAACGGCAAAGTATTGGTTGAAACTTTCATTATAGAGAGCTCTACAGGAAAACGACAAAGTGTTGATAAAATATAAAACTAGCGGGGACAAAACTGACAACTGATCTGATGTCACGTGCGCCAGAGAAAATCAGCCCCAAATTCTAGCCTTTTGTCTTTTAACGAGTTAAATTTGGTATGGGAAATAACTCGTGATATTCCCTATATCTATGGCTTGCCTCCCTGTTTCCTTTCCGTGACGAAGGCCTTGTGGCCGTAACGTTGGCTATTTTCTTTGTCTTTTGTCCTCGTAAGACGAATCACCTTTGTTCGATTTTTTTCTCACACCCATCCATTGTTTCCTATCTAGATTGTTGTTGTTGTTTTTTTTTTTCTTTTGTACGCCCGCTATTACTCGAGGCGATATCTCCGGTTAATATGTCTAACCTGAGACTGATTTTACGTGAGTATCCCTTTTTTCCCTGTACAATGACAGGTGTCCTCTCGCCATTCAGGCAGATACTCGCCGATTTCGCAGGTACCCATTAGAGCTGGGTCGGCTCAGGAGCCGTCCAGGTTATTCCAGTCCCTGGTCGACGACACTCTTTCAAATGTCTTCGCCAGGGTTCGAATTATTCCAGTCCAAGTCCTGCTCGACGACACTCTTTCAAATGTCTTCGCCAGGGTTCGAATTATTCCAGTCCAAGTCCTGGTCGACGACACTCTTTCAAATGTTCTCGCCAGGGCTCGAACTTGGATCACCCGATCGCCAGCGCATTGTGGTAACCATTACACTAGCGCGGCTCCCTACCTAGAATATAAGATCTAATGAGATTTAATTTGAGGTTTGTTGTAGGCTACACAGTATATCATCCTCATCATTTTCCTGTGTGGCTCCTTACAGAGCAGAGTGCCACCACTGCAGCTGGTTTCCCTGTAGGAAACCTGCACCAAGCAGTCACATGCTCTAGCAGCCGTGGTTCATGTGGCAGTTTGTTTTACATGATGAGTTTGCCAGCCCCCCATGGGCAGCCTCATGTTAGTCGCCTTGTACGACATGCCTGCGGGGACAATAGTCATGTTCTTTCTTTTTATCTTCAGAATCCCCCTTCTCCCCCCTTCCTCCCCCCCGCCCCCCCCCCCCCCCCCCCCTCCCCCCCCCCCCCCCCCCCCCCCCCCCCCCCCCCCCCCCTCTTTCTGTATCTTCACGGGGCCGTGCTAGTATATCCTTCAGACTTATTCTTTGAAACGCCACTTGTTTGCTGCAGACTTTTCGTGGCCGCCCTTACTGGAGATACGCTGACCGTATGTTTATAAAAGGACACGTTAAATCAGCATTGATCGCATCTTCAGCCACAGGTGACCCGGCTTTTTTAAGGGGCGCGTAAGATGGACAATTAATACGTCAGTGGTTCTCAAACATGGACATTTACTAACCACTGCTTTGTCCTCGCCATCTTCAAATATCATTCTAGCTAGCGTAGGCGATCATGTTTCTTCACAACCTGCTGGTACCGGCGTTGTTTATCAATTCTGTTGTTGGCTTTTATCCAGGCAACAATGTCAAAACTATCCAGAATCTTCTGTCTTTGTTGTCCTGTTTATTTTCCCTCAAATGTCCCATGTTGTCACAATATGCTTCAGCTTTCATCTTCTTCACACACACACACACACAATTAGTGGATTGTTTCCTTCTAATTTTAGTAATAAGCTTCCTTGTTGCGCTGGCAGGCGTCTCTCAGGACATCTTAATTACTGTTTTAGCTGCCCATGGTATTCTAAATATTCTTCTTTAAAACCACATGCCTTTGGCCTCCAGGGAAATTCCTTCTTTTCTAGCAGTTGTCCATGACTCGCCTCTGTATGTCATGATTGACTCGATATAACACTGAAGGACTCTCTTTATTACTTCTATTGACAAAGTTCTATTTCATAAAGTACTTTTAACGTCACTGCAAGCAGTCTGTGCTAGGGTTAGTCCGCTCTTCACTTTTGAGACGTATTTTCCATCTGATGTTATTAACGTGCCTATGTATTTGAATTTATTGACTTGTTTCCGATTTGTCTCATGTACTTTGATGGTGCATTCTGGTAAAGTTAGTTTTTGCTGTTGTTGAGATGGCCATTACCTACATGACCATTACGAGGTATATCCTCAAACGACTTGTATTTTTAATCACGCTATTTTTCTGTAGATAGTACTTTTAACGTGTGTTTCCACGTGCCACCTGAAACAATTTCCCATACTGCCACTGGGACAGCCACCGTGATTTGAGAAACACTGAATAGGCAGTACAAAGCCCTTAAAAAAAAAAACAACAAGGTCTGATTCTAGCCAGGGCCAGATCATTAGCTGTGTTTTCCTGTGACTTTTCATGGCACAAGTAGAAGAATAAACTAAACGCCAAATTAAAAAAATGTGTAAATGTACAAATTCACTAAATTGGCTACATATTTTTGCTGCACTTTTGTCTCGCGTATGTTAGATCATACTTTTATTTTAAGCAAACCATCACAGCCTGGAATGTTTGCTTAATTACCGAGCCTAGCACATTAAATATGAACTACGGTATCTGGTCTATTTCCTCTCCACAGTGGCGCAATTTTAATGCATCGCGCACGCAATGCTACCCCCTTTATCAGCATAGCTGACTAGTCCACATTGTGGAAGACTCATTGGGTGCGTTCAGCACTTTTCCAGGTGGAATGGCAGGCTCACGCACTTTGATGATTTACACAGTAGAGAAAGTCAACATTGGACGAACGTGTCAATGTTATAGTAGTCGAGAATAATCCGCGGTATTCATTTTTATTTGTAAGATGGGAGTATGCCTAATTCATACAAGAGCAATATGTCTTCCATGCTTTTCTTTTCCATGTTGTTCTCAGTGGCGTAACTACACTGTAAGCGGCCTCCGGGCACCGATTAAATGGGGCCCTCCTTATAGTATGGGCGCCACAGCTATAATCAGTATATATATTTATATATGCCATGATTCCTTCCAACCACTATATTCCGAGGCCCAGTCGGTGCTTGGGCCTTCGAACGTGCCTGGCCCACTTTGGTGGTATTTACGGTACTGATTGGTTCTGTTTAGCGAAGAAGAAAGCTATCCTAAATTGTAACGACAGCAAAATTAACAGGAAAATTGCGACGACAGCAAAATTAACAGGAAAATTGCGACCACAGCAAAATTAACAAGAAAATTGCCACGACAGCAAAATTAACAGGAAAATTGCGACCTCATCAAAATTAACAGGAAAATTGCGACCTCAGCAAAATTAACAGGAAAATTGCGACCTCAGCAAAATTAACAGGAAAATTGCCACGACAGCAAAATTAACAGGAAAATTGCGACCTCAGCAAAATTAACAGGAAACTTGCCACGACAGCAAAATTAACAGGAAAATTGCCACGATAGCAAAATTAACAGGAAAATTGCGACAACAGCAAAATGAACAGGAAAAGAGATAAAGGATGATAAAGAGTTAATATAGGGACACCGCATTAGGGATAGGAAGTTGTATATATATGAACATGGTCGTTTTCGCCAGGAGGGCACTTGCAGAATGTAAACAGAAGAGAACGATTGAAGTGTAGTAATGATCAGTCTGCAGGGATGAGGGAAAGAGGAGAGATGGAGGTCTAGACAGAGGAGGAGAGAGTCTGAGTTAAACGGGAACAGGTGTCGTTTTCATATCATGGTATATACACACTTCAAGTGCACTTCCTTCCGTACGATACCCGGCATATGGGACGCGTCTGTTACTGTTAGGTCAAAGGTGAAGATTAGATCAGTGCTTACTTTGCGGGAAAGCTGTGAAGAAAAAGTCTAAGGTAGGTTCATGGTATTCGAACTAGTTGCTGTTAGCTGGAGAAAGAGAAATAAACATTTGAAGTAAACCAGAGCTGGTTCACAGATACATACATAAACAGTAAACCAGAGCTGGTTCCCAGTTACGTACATAAACAGTAAGCCAGAGCTGGTCCACAGTTACGTACATAAACAGTAAACCAGAGCTGGTCCACAGTTACGTACATAAACAGTAAACCAGAGCTGATCTCCGACTGTATCAACAGCTAACCAGAGCTGGTCGAGCAACAGATAAGAAAACGGAAGTGGAGAACGGACGTGCACTAAAATAACCGACTTCAAACTGTCGCTAAACTACCAGGGATAAAGATACCCACCGAGAAAGTTTACTTGGGGACAGCCGGGGAAGACATAAAGAAAATATACCATAACGGATATGAAGGATGGAAGATTTAAAAAAAAAAAGCTATTGACGCGGAGGGAGAGAAAAGAAAAATGTGATATTAATGAAAATGCTTAGTTATTGATCTGTGTAACCAGTGAAACCAAGAATATTAAGTGATTGATTGATGATATTTTTTATAGGCCACGCATGAAAGCACTTCCGCGTATTGTAAACACGCTGGCCTCATACCATTCGTAAGAAAACAGTACTTCTTTTTACATGGCAGATTGTGGAATTTCCCATCACACATAAAAATTCGATTTTTTGGGGGGTTTTATTTCACTCGCAGACACACTGTTTTCATGACATACAAGAAAACGATACAGTATTTTCATATTACGTAGGAGAAAATGCGATTCAATCCTTAGCGCTTTGTTGCTCAGAATATTCGTATTAACTCTTTTAATCTGAAGAGCGGGACGGCCCGCTTGTTTGCACGACGTGCAGTTTCACGCTGCAGACGATATCCATAGATCTTGTATCCTAAAACAAACTACAGGACCCTCTCTAATGCAACAAAAACTTTAAATTTATATTACTTGTAGCATTTCCTAAGAAAGTTTCTTTTGTTACCTTTTCTTAAAAAAAAAAAAAAAACCACTTAAATGATGGTCGCTCCGTTAATTGAGGTAGTTCTTAGATTGTAATAGTTGAAACCTCATTCATCCATCAGTCTTAGATTGTAATAGTTGAAACCTCATTCATCCATCAGTCCATCATCAGTCTTAGAATAGTTGAAACCTCATTCATCCATCAGTCTTAGATTGTAATAGTTGAAACCTCATTCATCCATCAGTCTTAGATTGTAATAGTTGAAACCTCATTCATCCATCAGTCTTAGATTGTAATAGTTGAAACCTCATTCATCCATCAGTCTTAGATTGTAATAGTTGAAACCTCATTCATCCATCAGTCTTAGATTGTAATAGTTGAAACCTCATTCATCCATCAGTCTTAGGATTGTAATAGTTGAAACCTCATTCATCCATCAGTCTTAGATTGTAATAGTTGAAACCTCATTCATCCATCAGTCTTAGATTGTAATAGTTGAAACCTCATTCATCCATCAGTCTTAGATTGTAATAGTTGAAACCTCATTCATCCATCAAGACCTAATCTTCACACTCAGACAGCTGAGTGAAAAGGCCCTTGAGTATAAGAGTGAGATTCATCTTTGTTTCATAGATCTGGAAAAGGCGTTTGACAGGGTCCCCTGGAGCAAACTTTGGGACTGTTTGGCAAGGAAGAATATTCCAGCATCTCTGATTCATGCTATACAGAGCTTCTACAAGTCTTGCAGAAATTATGTGAGGACAGCAAACCATAAGTCAGAAGAGTTCAGGACCACCACTGGTGTAAGACAAGGTGATATCCTATCACCTTACCTCTTCATACTCCTTATGGACGATGTCATCAAGGCATGTAAGGAGAGAACAAGAAAGTATTCAGTGGGGTACTGGAAGATGAGACATGTCTATATTTCGGAGCTGGCATTTGCTGATGATGTTGCCCTGATTGCTAAATCAGAGGCACATCTCCAATCCAACCTGCAAGTCTGGAAGGAAGAGCTGGAGAAGAGAGGGGTGGTCATAAGCAGCTCTAAAACAAAATCCATGGTGATATCACGAGAAGAAAGAAAACATCAGATTAAGTTGGGAGAACAGGTCCTGGAGCAGGTCGACCACTTTAAATATCTCGGAGCTATTATAGACCGAAAGGGAGGCATCAAAGAAGAGTTGGCCACTCGAAAAGCAGCGGCTGGGAGACTTTTTCAGGCCATAAATCGTGGATTCCTCAGCAAGAAAGAGGTTGGTAAGAAAACGAAGATGGCTGTATACCGCTCCACCTATGTCCCAGTCTTGACATATGGATGCGAGTCGTGGGCAATGACTACAACCCACAAAAGCCAGATCCAAACCTCAGAAATGAGGTATCTGAGGAAAGTGGTTGAAGTGACAAGAGGAGACATGGTCCGCAACCAGACGATCCGTCAAGGCCTAAAATCCCATCCGCTGCAGACCCAAATAGAACAGTCCCAACTAAGATGGTTTGGCCATGTCTGCAGAATGGGAGAGGATCGGCTACCACGACAAGCATGGGAAACAAAGAGCCAGGGATCCAGACCTCCAGGACGACCCAGAGTCCGCTGGGAGGACAACATTAGACAATCTTTGAAGGACCGAGGACTAGAATGGAACCAGGCCAGGAAGAAGACAGCTGATAGAATGGCCTGGCGCTCTCTCTTCCAAACCTCTACACCTCACGGTAGAAGGGGAACGACTAAGTAAGTAAGTAAGTAAGTGACGATTACTCTTCCCCCTTTTATTTCCGCTATGATTATGTACTTGTAGCTGTCGACCCATAAAAGCGATCGATAGTACATTTATGATTGTTAACTTTATCATTCACGCTTACCTCGTTTTGCCGATATTTCTAGTCACTTCGTTATATTTTCCTGACTTGTTTCGGCTAGCCATGTCTTGTATCCCTTTTGTCCATTGGCCATAAGATTATCATGTACCCTCCCTCATATAATCAACCGTATGTCGTCTCATATATTCCTTCATTGAACCGTTTCTTCTAACATGTTTTATTCCATTGCATAAAGTGTATTCGTTTGAGGTTCGTGCCCTCCATAGCACGGGTATTCCATGTGTTTTTGGGTAAGATTGAGCCAAAAAAAATTTTCGGTTTTAGTCTTGATTTAGGACTAAAGTGTCTCCCTATGTGATACACTTTGGTGGCCCCCGAGCGTATGTGACCGTATGGCTTACTACGCCGCCCTTAGGATAGAAAGTATTTCAGCAAGTCTGATACACTAAGTACTTGTATAGACTAGTTAGTAAACAAACACTAGCCATAAACCAATGACATCATTTGTCATGGTACGGTACTCATGAGTCCATGATGTCATTAAATCTTGTGTAGATTTTCATACAAAATATACCGGAAAGTCCTTAAACTGGAATTATGATTTTTCAACGTCACTTCGCGATAATAAATTTGGTAGAGAGATTTTGTAGTTAGTTAGTTTTGAGATTAAATTAACTTACTGTTAACCCCAAGACCAATCATGGGTTAGTTTCCGGTCAACGATCGAGAAAAGAATAACATCCGCCCAAGCTGAAACCAGAGAAGTACATTGGACTGAGGTATGATAGATTGGACACGAAAAGTATTTTAAATGTTCCAATTTGTATTGATTTCAAGATACCTTCTACTGAATAAACATTTTTACATTAATTATTCGGACTGATCAAATCAATCTACTGTTTTGAAAACAAAAGAAAGATGGTTGCAGTTTTAAAGTTACCTTGACTATCGATGATTACGTTGCTTCCTCCACTACACGGCCACATCAGCAAATGAGATGTGGTAAAGTGGGATGTTATAAATATTTATAGGGGACTTAGTGTACTGACTGAGATCAGCTGTGAAGGTATCTGTATCTATTAAGTGTGGTGTATTACAGATGGCTGTGACGTATGAAATCGGACCTCTCTTACTTTAATCCTTCAGTCCCCCTTTTCTCTCTTACAACTAAACAACTCGAGTCATTCCCACGATTGCTGGTTTGGTATGCCATAAGTTATCTGGACATCCACCCTGTTGTCTTCTCTCGAGGGCGATTAAAATAAAACTATTTCGGTATCTCTTACTGACATTCCCACAGAGAGGCAGACCACCAGAGATCAGGTTGCGATGTCAAGCCGAGATCACCAACCTCTGTTTAACACCTGATAATAGAATGGACGAAGAAATTCGCAGGTGTGCGTTTGCCAGTCATGGGAACATGGGCCGATTCAGTATATTAACGCAGTTTTATAAAAACTCTTTATCAGTCTGGCCCCAGGAATTGGTGATATCTGCTAGCGCGAATCTTGGAGTTTTATATATAAAGAATTTCTGAGATTCACGGAGAGTGTCATTTTCCTAGTGTGGCGGTAATATATATATATTAGAATTTGGAGTGCCTTAATGTTTTCACTGGGATTTCTGTGTTTATTAAATAAGCATATAAGTAAATTTAATTTCTTGCTATTCCCCCAGTAAGAGACGCTTTAAATTAATTAATATACGCTAGGCGACTGATAATTAGAGATAAATATACTTTTATTCATCATGCGTAATTTTGTGAATTACTAAAGTTTTGTGGGTTTTAAATATAATTTAATACCGGAGTGATCTAGAGGTCTTACCTAACGAGTGTAGAATATAATAATGATATCATTGTTATAATGTTTGTTTTTTCTACATCTAGGCGATCAACCCTGCGATCTAGCGGTCTGAATAGCTCCAGAAACATTCTTAAAATATTATTGGGTCCTAGATTTGGACCTGTGCGGTTCTCTTGTGGTTTTCTTACAGAGAGAAAGTCCCCACATATAAACATTTTAAAGAATATAAAAATCAGAACTGGACAAGAAATTACCCAGATTGTTCACAGAAAATCTGATCCGCCTGTGGTGGCCAAATATCTATATATAAACATTGTTTCCAGAATATTGACTATCGTAGTTTTTTTCTTTTCTCAAGTGGATTTATCCAGAAAAAGGAATACTTGGGTCCATAACCGGCACCAAACCCCAGAGTGAGAGATAAAAACAGATAGGAGATCCTTTGCTTATCCTTATTGGTTTTCTAACAGTGTACCCACCAGACATTTTCCTTAAATATCGGTTATCTGTGTGCTGCCCATGGTGAACATTTTTGATCGCAATATATATTTACCTGCATTACCTGACGTGAACTTTTTGACACATAATATTAGCATTATTTAAGCGGACGTTCCCCATTAGGAAAAATTAATCATTCTTGGAGGAACTGGGGTCCCTTGGATAGCACCACCCTGAAATATGTCAAAGATACACAGATGTGTTAAAGAGTAGTAGGTAAGTGTGATTGCTGAATACTTGTGGCCACAGACTGACA
Source organism: Oreohelix idahoensis (assembly GCA_024509875.1). Lineage (NCBI taxonomy): Eukaryota > Metazoa > Mollusca > Gastropoda > Stylommatophora > Oreohelicidae > Oreohelix > Oreohelix idahoensis. Next base: position 338,371 of record JAMPIV010010514.1, on the reverse strand, counting down.
GACTGTAAGAAAGAGAAATGAATATTTCATATTTTGTATAATCATTATACTCACTTCAGTCTTTTCGGGTTCGCAAATACTGTTATATCATTTTCTTGTCTTCTTTGTTTCAGGATAGATTGACTAGAGACTTGGTTCTTTTACTTTATCGTCTATCCCTATATATATTATTATTAACTGTAATCTTTTGGGTTAATTACTTCTGTCAGGATCTACTTTGGGATTCCTTTACAGTAGAGGAGAGCCTATTGGGTTAATACATTTTCTTGCATTTTTTATGTCTGTAAACTATACCTTCTGATAGATAATATTGTTGTATGTGATTTCTTTAAGATAATAAACATAATAAACCTAAGTTATCGTGTTGGTCAAACCCCTGCCCAGTATATGTTATCCATAGCTTGGTTCACTTCACTCAATCCAGAGACTGTCCTTTCTCTTACACTCTCACCCCCTTGTGGAAAAAAAGCTATTTCTTACCCCTTATTCTCACATAGTTTACCATTATCACCTCTGCTCAGACGGGACCTTAAACATCTTCAACCTATCTCAATAAAATCTACGACATAAATGGGGGCTCGTCCGGGATTAAGATCCAAGTTTGAGTCTAGATAAATGTCTAAAGTCTGATACTGAATCAGAGGTTTCATCTAGATAGAGTGTGTTGTGAGTTCTGATATCAGGAGGAGGTATCTCAGGGTAAAGAATAACATCTTTGTTGGTTTTTCTCGTAAGCGGCTAAGGATATAGTTTTTCTCCTTCTTTCCTTCTTTTTTCCTCGGGTAAGTGGCATTCAGTTCTCTAACATGGCTGAGCGTGTAAAACTTAGGACTATGCTGAGAGAGGAAGCAAGGGAGACAGGATTGCAAGGAGAGGAAGTGACTGCGTTCGTCAACACAGAACTTGACCGATATGACGCGGAGCAGAAAGTAGCAGAAGCTAGAGAGAAGGAAGATAAAGCGGATAGGAAAGAAGCGGAAGAGCGTCAATCTCTATTAGAGCAGAAGAAAATTGAGGCAGAGATGGAAGCTCGCAGGGCAAATGAAAGAGAAGGAGAGACAATACGAGGAACGAGAGAAGGAGAGACAGCACGAGTTGGCGCTTAAGGCTCTAGAAGTCCAAAGTCGCGGGGCTGCCTCTACTTCCAGCAATGGAGAGCCGTCATCTCCCCATTCATCGTTAACTGATCACTCCAGCACTCATTCTCCCCAACTCACAGCTATGTCTTTCGCCCTGGAACCCTTCCCAAGCCCCAATGAGAAAATTGACTCCTTTCTAGAAAAATTTGAGAGAATGGCAAATCTGTATGGGTTAGAGAGTTCCCGGTGGTGCCTAAAGCTTTCACAGGCTTTGAAAGGTAGTGCTTATGAAGTCTACATGAAACTGGGAAGCAGTCAAGACAACTACGACATGCTAAAGAAGGCTTTACTGGAGCGTTTCGAAATGAACGCTCGCAAGTTTCTGCAAATGTTCAGAAACAGCAGAAAGGAGAGCACTGAAACATTTCAGCAGTTTTCTTCACGGCTGAAGGGATATTTGACAAAGTGCATGGAGCTTTCCGAGCTCTCTCTCACCTACGAAGGTCTTGAGGAGTTCGTTCTTATAGAACAAATAAAAACCACTTTGTCAAGTGAAACCCGTAGATTCCTGGCTGAACAAGGCGCAGTCAAGTTAGATGACATTCTCAGTAAGTCTGAACGGTACATAAATGCTATGGCCGAGCTTCCCAGCACCAAACGCAAACCGACAGATGAGCCTGCTCGAAAAAATAATCTAGAGCAGTCTTCCCATTCCTCCCATCACCATAACCAACGAGAAGCCGTACCCCAATATCCTCCACAGGAAAAATCGAAATTCTTCAAAACCAGATATCCCACCCACAACAATCCTGATCAACCCCACCGTCCTACGTGGCAGCGCGGCCAGAAAGGACAGGGTGACAAAGGGAAAACCCCTGCGCACGGGACATCTGATCAGGGCAAGCACACCGGGCAAAATCGCATCGGATGATTGCAAACAGCCTCGCAAGGAAGAATCAATGTCAGTGATTCTCAACCTGAGGGGGAGAGGCCCTCAACGCGAGGAACTGTTATTTTGAACGGGACTTCAACATCTTGTCTTTTTGATACGGGTTTATCCTTTGACTGTATAGTCGCAAGGCACCTGGTCAAACCCGGTCAAGAGACAGAAGACACCGTCAAACTTAGTGGAGTTTTCAAGAGTGATGCACCCAGGACGCTTCCTATCGCACTGGTAGAAATACACTCTGATTTTGTCAGAGGTGTTATTAAAGCGGCCATTATGGATGATCCTATCTACCCAGTTATACTTGGATGTAGATACGTGTTTATTGGGAGACCGAAAGAGCCGATTGTGGCAGCAGTAACCACAAGAGGGCAAGCCCAGAAGGAACGGGAGCCTGCGCCAAATGTGTTACCTAAGGAACTAAAAGAGGCGCAACAAAAGGACCCTACATTGGAGCCCTGCTTTAGGAAACTGCCCATGGCTAAGGACCCCAGACACAACGGAGACATCTTCTCTAAGGATGGTGTACTGTATCGCAGAACGGGCAAACCTGATCAAGGGCATAACCAGCTCCTAGTACCGAGACAGTACAGAGACCAAATCTTAGAAAAGGGGCACTCTCTTCCCTTTAGCGGACATATGGGACAAAACGCCACTATTCAGCGAATACAAACCCACTATTGGTGGCCAGGAATGAACTCTGACATTATCAGGTATGTGAAATCCTGCGCCCAGTGCCAACGGGTAGCACCCAAGCACTTGACACCCCCAGTACCCATGGGGCAAATGCCAATTGTGGGGACTCCATTTGAACGGGTTGCTGTCGACATCATTGGACCCCTGGAAGGACCAAAAGAAGGAACAGGTTCATCCTGACCTTAGTCGACACTTGCACAATGTGGGCCGAAGCTGTACCGCTAACATGCACAGATTCCAAGCATGTCGCAGAAGCCCTGGTGCAAATCTTTACACGGTTGGGATTCCCTCAACAAGTTTTGACGGACAATGGATCCCAATTCCGTAGCCTGTTAATGGAGGAGATCTTTAAGATCTTGAGGGCCAAACACATCCACACAAGCCCCTACCATCCGGCCGGAAATGGGCTCGTGGAGCGCTTCAACGGCAGCCTCACCATGATGTTACGTAAGCTGGGACAAGAGAAACCTGAAGATTGGGACCTTTTCATTCCTGCAGCCTTATTCGCCTACAGGGAGGTTCCCCAGGCATCTACAGGATTTCCACCAGCTACACTTTTATTCGGCAGACCTATTAAGGGGCCGCTGGAAGCCTTACTTCGGTCCCTGACAGACCATAAGGCTGACGAGACAGTCGTCTCAGCAAGCAAATATGTATCAGAGCTCAAGGAAAGGTTACAACTAGGATGGGACCTAGCAACAACGAACCTTAAGAAAGCACGCGCAAAGCACGCTCAACGATACAATAAAGCAGCGAAAGAGAGAGAACTCCAACCAGGGGAGAAAGTTTTGTTGCTACTTCCAACCGGAAACAACAAACTTCGCATCGGATGGCAAGGGCCGTTTACCGTCCTTAAAAAGATCTCCCGCACTAACTACAAGATCTCTATTAAAGGAAAGGAGAAGGTCTACCACGTAAATCTGCTAAAGAAATACTTGGAAAGACCGGTGCCGTCCTCCGAACATCTCCTGGCGGTCGCCATAGCGACGGAAGATGAGGAAGATGACGATAGTTGCATGGGGTATCCATTGCAACAAACAGAATCTTTCAAAGATGTCAAATTCGGCGAAAATCTCTCGGAAGCACAACAGACAGAAACCAGGGCGCTACTGAAACAGTACACTGCAGTCTTAACGGATGTCCCTGGTCGAACAAATCTCATAGAATTCGATATGAAACTGACCAACGAGACCCCTGTTCGAACCAGAGTTTATCCCATTCCGTACGCTAAAGCTGATGCACTACGCGGAGAGATAGACAAGCTGCGTCAAGCAGAAATTATCAGTGAGTCTACCTCTCCTTATAGTTCGAGTGTAGTACTGTTACAGAAGCCCAATAAGGAAGTTCGGCTGTGCATAGATTACCGTTTACATAACACAGTAACGGAATTCCAGCCCGAACCTCTACAGAGCGCTTCTGAGCTGTTCACTAAGCTTAGCAAGGCAAGAATTTTCTCAAAGATTGACTTGAGTAAAGGTTACTACCAAATACCAGTCAAGGAGGAAGTTAAGCCTTTGTTAGCTTTTAGCACCAGTGAAGGACACTACACTTTCAACGTAATGCCGTTCGGATTGCACAACGCACCAGGAGTCTTCACCAGAATGATGAGGAAGCTTTTAGAACCCTTGCAAAGTCCCCATATCCATAACTTCATGGATGACATATTAATTGCATCGGAAAACTATGATGAACATATTGCTACGGTTGCTATGCTCTTCAGGCGACTACAGGAAACTGGTCTCACAGCCAGACCTAGCAAATGTCTCATCGGATTTCAAAAGCTAGACTTCCTGGGACATACCATTTCTCAAGGCTGCATGTGGCCAGTTACCAAGAACACTGAGAAAATAGTTGCAGCAAAAAGACCCCGAACGAAGAAAGACACCCGTTCTTTTCTATCACTGTGTGCTTACTATCAGAAATTTATCAAGAATTTCAACGGGCTAACGGCACCCCTTACTGACCTTACAAAAAAGGGCGCCCGGACAAGGTTATTTGGGATTGGAAGTGCGAACAAGCTTACGTCACTTTAAAAGGTCAATTGTCTGAATACCCCATTTTGAGACTACCTGACCTCAAGAAACCTTTTATATTGCGGGTCGACGCTTCGGGTCAGGGCATCGGGTCAACACTGCTCCAAGCAGATGACACCGATCCGAATCTGTTATTTCCAGTTGCGTATGGCAGCCGTAAACTGAATGCTGCAGAACGTAACTATTCCACCGTCGAAAGAGAGTGTCAAGCACTTGTTCATGGCATAAGGAAATACCATGAATATCTTTACGGAGTAACATTCACGGTGCAAACAGACCACGCTCCTTTAGCTTTTCTTGGGGTGAATAAGGAATTCAACGCGAGGATCATGCACTGGGCCTTGCTACTAAGCGTGTACTCTTTCAAAGTGGAATACATTCCGGGAAAACAGAACGTGGGAGCAGATTTTATGAGTAGAAATTGGAGCACGGAAGAGGAGGTGGAAAGCGAAAACAACAATCACCTGCAAGTTACTGATCAAGAGAGCTCCATTGTCATAAATGAAACATGAAATGATTTCATGTCTTTAAGAGGGGACGACTGTGACGTATGAAAATCGGACCTCTCTTACTTTAATCCTTCAGTCCCCCTTTTCTCTCTTACAACTAAACAACTCGAGTCATTCCCACGATTGCTGGTTTGGTATGCCATAAGTTATCTGGACATCCGCCCTTTTGTTGTCTTCTCTCGAGGGCGATTAAAATAAAACTATTTCGGTATCTCTTACTGACATTCCCACAGAGAGGCAGACCACCAGAGATCAGGTTGCGATGTCAAGCCGAGATCAGCAACCTCTGTTTAACACCTGATAATAGAATGGACGAAGAAATTCGCAGGTGTGCGTTTGCCAGTCATGGGAACATGGGCCGATTCAGTATATTAACGCAGTTTTATAAAAACTCTTTATCAGTCTGGCCCCAGGAATTGGTGATATCTGCTAGCGCGAATCTTGGAGTTTTATATATAAAGAATTTCTGAGATTCACGGAGAGTGTCATTTTCCTAGTGTGGCGGTAATATATATATATTAGAATTTGGAGTGCCTTAATGTTTTCACTGGGATTTCTGTGTTTATTAAATAAGCATATAAGTAAATTTAATTTCTTGCTATTCCCCCAGTAAGAGACGCTTTAAATTAATTAATATACGCTAGGCGACTGATAATTAGAGATAAATATACTTTTATTCATCATGCGTAATTTTGTGAATTACTAAAGTTTTGTGGGTTTTAAATATAATTTAATACCGGAGTGATCTAGAGGTCTTACCTAACGAGTGTAGAATATAATAATGATATCATTGTTATAATGTTTGTTTTTTCTACATCTAGGCGATCAACCCTGCGATCTAGCGGTCTGAATAGCTCCAGAAACATTCTTAAAATATTATTGGGTCCTAGATTTGGACCTGTGCGGTTCTCTTGTGGTTTTTCTTACAGAGAGAAAGTCCCCACATATAAACATTTTAAAGAATATAAAAATCAGAACTGGACAAGAAATTACCCAGGTTGTTCACAGCAAATCTGATCCGCCTGTGGTGGCCAAATATCTATATATAAACATTGTTTCCAGAATATTGACTATCGTAGTTTTTTTCTTTTCTCAAGTGGATTTATCCAGAAAAAGGAATACTTGGGTCCATAACCGGCACCAAACCCCAGAGTGAGAGATAAAAACAGATAGGAGATCCTTTGCTTATCCTTATTGGTTTTCTAACAGTGTACCCACCAGACATTTTCCTTAAATATCGGTTATCTGTGTGCTGCCCATGGTGAACATTTTTTGATCGCAATATATATTTACCTGCATTACCTGACGTGAACTTTTTGACACATAATATTAGCATTATTTAAGCGGACGTTCCCCATTAGGAAAAATTAATCATTCTTGGAGGAACTGGGGTCCCTTGGATAGCACCACCCTGAAATATGTCAAAGATACACAGATGTGTTAAAGAGTAGTAGGTAAGTGTGATTGCTGAAATACTTGTGGCCACAGACTGACAGACTGTAAGAAAGAGAAATGAATATTTCATATTTTGTATAATCATTATACTCACATCAGTCTTTTCGGGTTCGCAAATACTGTTATATCATTTTCTTGTCTTCTTTGTTTCAGGATAGATTGACTAGAGACTTGGTTCTTTTACTTTATCGTCTATCCCTATATATATTATTATTAACTGTAATCTTTTGGGTTAATTACTTCTGTCAGGATCTACTTTGGGATTCCTTTACAGTAGAGGAGAGCCTATTGGGTTAATACATTTTCTTGCATTTTTTATGTCTGTAAACTATACCTTCTGATAGATAATATTGTTGTATGTGATTTCTTTAAGATAATAAACATAATAAACCTAAGTTATCGTGTTGGTCAAACCCCTGCCCAGTATATGTTATCCATAGCTTGGTTCACGTCTGTACGTATTATGTCACAGAATTGTGTATATGTAAGTGAAGTGTAACTGATATATATGTACCAGGAGAGAAAGGGAGTCTAGTTAAATATTGTCGTGAGATAGGCTGGGGTTAGAGCAATTACTCAATCCAGAGACTGTCCTTTCTCTTACACTCTCACCCCCTTGTGGAAAAAAAAGCTATTTCTTACCCCTTATTCTCACATAGTTTACCATTATCACCTCTGCTCAGACGGGACCTTAAACATCTTCAACCTATCTCAATAAAATCTACGACAATGACCTTACTTGCTACCTCATTTATACCTCAGTCAGAATTATTCTGGAATATTGTGATGACTACGTTAAATGTCTAGGGTTATGAAAATGATGAAGTATAAGTCACAACAACAACATACAGATAAACAATTTAATTTATTCCACAACACTTTACAACACTGTGACACTCACACACATATAACACTCTATAAGACTATCTTAAATGAGTCAAGTGTTTAAGTTTAAAAATATATGTATTAATTCTTTCAATAATGGGTATCCTGATTCAACTACACAGTGAACCAGGAATCACAATCAAATGTAATTACAAATAGTATGTACACAGTTTATATATGTGAACTTTGTATTGACATATTTTATTATTATTATTCTATGTGTGTAATTTGTGAAGTAGTAATATGAGGTAATACTGGTTTTGTTCAAGCTTGGTTGTTGTTTTTCATCATGACTTCAAGTGTTTGATTATTGTGGAAATAGTATTGGGAAAAGTTCACAGTTCCTGTCATTTGAACCAATTAATTGTCCCTCTGTGTTTAATAAAATGTCAATTTTTGAGGGGGCACATAATGTTGAGCTACTCTGGCCACAGAAGCTTATCTTTCGTGATGGCGGCAGGAAAAGACTCCTCTGCTCGATTGCTTCACTGTGTTCTGGAGACACCTCACTGGTCGCTATCTGGACCAAGGAGTATGCTGTCAGCCTCTGGATTCAGCAAAACTCAGACCAGGTGCTGCTTCAATAACTAGGACCACAGTCCCTGAAACAAGAAGGTTGTACCTCCTACTTCAGATATAATTTATAATCTATTTCCACACTGAACACAATACAGAACAAACACTGAGTTCAGAGCGGTAGGCCAACTGCTATCTTCATCTTAAACAATTTACACCAGTATACTCCTCCCTAATGGTTACTACGCCTCTGCAATTCCAGCATTATTTCCTTCTAGTCAATAAGATAGGTGTTAGTGTACTATTTGGCAATTCCATGCAGTTTTCTTTTCTCCGACACATTCTGTTCAGGTTGGAGCACTATCTAGGCCTTGCCTCATGTTTGCTACTGAACCACGCACATATACAGACATAAATTATCAATTTACATTCAATTTTCATTAAAAAGATATCGAATATATCAAGCTTACCACAATTCATGGAAATAATACACAGATACGTTGACTGGCGATGAATATGGCACAAATTCCGATCTGCCTCTGTCCCAGACTTTTATTTAGAAAAATATGATCTGGATCTCAACGCACTGTTTTGTAGTAAGTTTATTTTAAAATGTGGCACTGAACTGACGCTCCTAATTGACTATATTGGCGGGTGTAACCAATCGGGCCATGTTTACACAGCTTTTAAAAAAAAAGTACTCCTACTCACATTTCCCCTAACAACCAAAATTAGTATTTGTAGTCCGACTAATCGTGTTTAGCCTTACATTTACTTCTATCCAATCAAATATGATTTAACATGGTGGCCTATTTCCCGTAAATGGTGGTTTCAAAACATGCCACTGTGCGATTATGATTTGGTGTTGTCTGACACCCTCACTATTTTCTTTTGGCTATAATTTGTTAATTCCTAGACTATTTGCGTAACACTCAACATATTCTTTGTCAGCAAGTCCTAAGGAACCCAAATATATAAGTTTTAAGGGAGCTAAGTGGCGGCGTTCAAAATATGTATTTTCTTCTAGGATAGTCGTGCTGTTACCACCTCCTCACTTCCAAACTTTTAGGGTGTCTGCTGTACTGTCAGGCTTTCAAACGTAAACCAGTATAATGTCATGTTTCCTAATAAGCGTTTTTCAGGTTTTTAAACCTAACTCTCGTAGTTGTAGTGTTTTTTATCACGGTCTATTTGAAAAAAAGTTAGTGCTTCTGGCCTTTCGCGCGGGGAGGGTGGCATTAATTGTATATCGCGAGACGCGTGTTAGTGTTGCATGCGTTCCTGCTTTCAGCCCTCCCTTTCTCTATCCTAATTCCATCTGTCCTTCCGTTTATGTTAACGTAGTGTATAAAATGAAATTAATGGAAGTATTAATTTAGGTCATTAATCAGCTTGCGTATCTCAAGGTTTTCTTAGAAATGCAGTACACGTTTTATTGTAGAAAGCGTGTAGTGATGCAGTAGGCTTTACTATCAACGTGAAACGTTACAATTTGCAGACGAAGTAGAAAACAAGGGGGATTTTTGTACGCCATTGTGACAGCACTGTACTTTTACCATTTATCTTTCCTTTTATTGAATTTATGTGTTAGGCTTTACATTTACCTTTTAATTTATATATGTGGATTTAGAATGTTTTACGACATGAGAGTAGACTCTTATCGAACTAATATACAGGGTATCCATAAAAGATTGTACCCTTTTCAAAAAAATTATTCTCGGCCCCATGACGTGGTACGAGGATGCTTTCTATCACAAAAGTAAGATAATCTCTGCAAGGTTTTAAGCATACCATACAAAGACTCATAACTATTTTATTTTCCCACTCCGTCCAATCGTTTGTAAAGTTTCAGTAAGAGATACAAAGAGAAAGTTAAATTCTACCGAGAGAACAGAAGATCATGAGACAAGGCACGAAGACAAATCGAGAACAGCGAAATATGACAGACCAAAGTTGCGATGTGTAGTTAAGACCATTTACAAATATATCAGACAACGCAGTTCTTATGATTTTACCATTTGTGACTACGTATATGTGAGAATACTGGTTTGCCAAAAATTTTGGCACAGTATCAAAAGAAAAATAACAACAACAGACTTGACGCATCAGCAGACATTCCGCTGTCAGTTACCGGCTTTGACACCTAATTTCGGGGAAATCGCTGAAAATGTGCCGCAGCATGTCTGTCATTAGTTTCAGTGTGCACGGTTTTTTTCTGACGTTCTTTATTTTTTTTTACTTTTAAGATTTAAAAATAACGATCATTAACAATGCCAAAAAACATGTACATCAGCGTTAGGCAACCTGGGAGCTGTTGGGATCTGCTTCGTTATTGTTGATCAGAATCGACATCATTGCACTCCGGGCAAACCAATAGGTGCTCAGTCTCCCTCAGCGAATGTCGAAGGGTATGAATGCTAATTGTTCCTGTTGCGCGCTGGTTGTATCTACCCCGGATGCATCCTCTCATACGTTCATCGGTGCAAGTCGTACGCCTAATGCCAAACTCCAGCAATCTTAACGTTGATGATTCATCGATTGCAGTGTCATTCTCTAACAGGCGATCATTAACTGGCCTCAGTATCTCTCCCTTATCCATATCCAATGCACCTTCTATGGGCGCACTTGAAGCTAGTCTGTCAGCTCTTTCATTGACGCGTACCCCCGCATGACCAGGACAGTAGATCCACACCAGCTCTTGAAGCTAGTCTGTCAGCTCTTTCATTGACGCGTACCCCCGCATGACCAGGACAGTAGATCCACACCAGTTCTTGAAGTTAGTCTGTCAGCTCTTTCATTGACGTGTACCCCCGCATGACCAGGACAGTAGATCCACACCAGCTCTTGAAGCTAGTCTGTCAGCTCTTTCATTGACGTGTACCCCCGCATGACCAGGACAGTAGATCCACACCAGTTCTTGAAGCTAGTCTGTCAGCTCTTTCATTGACGCGTACCCCCGCATGACCAGGACAGTAGATCCACACCAGTTCTTGAAGCTAGTCTGTCAGCTCTTTCATTGTCGCGTACCCCTGCATGACCAGGACAGTAGATCCACAGCAGTTCTTGAAGCTAGTCTGTCAGCTCTTTCATTGACGCGTACCCCCGCATGACCAGGACAGTAGATCCACACCAGTTCTTGAAGCTAGTCTGTCAGCTCTTTCATTGACGTGTACCCCCGCATGACCAGGACAGTAGATCCACACCAGTTCTTGAAGATTCAAGGCTTCTATGGATCTACTTCAAAAACAATTATCTCTCTAAAGATCTACTTTGATAAAACCAGGTCTGTTTTCAGGTTTCAGAGTAGGCCTATCTGGATTTTGGAATAAGGGCAGCCTGTCTGTAACGTCATCTCTGCCGCGTCAACAACTTCCTGCAATTCCATCAACAGAGAGCTCACCTTCATACAGACCTCCCTTTTTTTTGCAGCATAAATTAAATCACATAGAGTTTCAAAGATGCCCAACATATGAGGAACAGAGAACGCACACATATGGCCGTCACCAGTTACCATTCCTGGAAAAGCTCTACGAAGATACAAATAGCCTGAAGCTGACCATTGCTTTCTTTGTAAATAATAAAGTAGACGTATGAGAGTGTACGACGAAGAAGGAATCAGAAATACGTCCAAATAGTCAACATAATATTTCCCATTTGACTCTCTTGAGTGCATTACGTGAATTTCCTGCCTGCTACAACCCATGGCGGCTGATGTGTTTAGATCTAGGCCAACATTTGCATGTGGTGTGTGTTGATGCCCCTTTTTTTCGCGTCCACGCCCAGTCGCTCAGTTTATAAACTGAATATGACGTCATTTCTGTTTATTTATGTACGTGTAACATAGAAAGATGGGTTAATAATGAGGTCGCGTTTTTGGGATTGGGTAACTGTAATGCCATTTTTTGTCGCTTTCTTCGATAAAGCGGAAAGATTCATTATCTATCTATCTATCTATCTATCTATCTATCTATCTATCTATCTATCTATCTATCTATCTATCTATCTGGGAGCCGCGCTGGTGTAATGGCTTCGGTGTTGTACTGGCGACCAGGTGTTCATGGTTCAAACCCGGGCGTCGGCGTTTGAAGAAATGTTTACGGCCGGAAATTTGACTGAATAGCCTGAACGGCTCCTGTGATAAACCCTCTGTGGATGGGAAGGAGCGAAGCTCCTGACCGGGTTGGAAGGAAAGTCCTCAGGTTCCCCAGCCTCGCAATGACATGTCATTGGGCCGAAGGGCTGAAAGCCCATTTGCCGCTGGTTAAGGAAAATAAAAAAAAATCTATCTATCTATCTTTCTATCTATCTGTCTATCTATTTATCTGTCTGTCTATCTATCTATCTGCGTGCCTGCCTGCCTGTCCGTCCGTCTTTTTATCTATCTATCAATATATCTATCTGTGTGTATATATAACTGTTTGACCGTGTAAATATAAATAATTTCGTTCGTTTACTCTCTCTCTCTCTCTCTCTCTCTCTCTCTCTCTCTCTCTCTCTCTCACATCCCTCTTGATATGTTTGTTTTTCCCCATTGCCAATTTCTTTAGATCGTGTAACTTAATGTATTCAGATTCGTTAAAGCAAACAAGGCCAAAGTTACAGCCGTAACAAGACCAGAGTTACAACTGTAACAAAGCCAAAATTACAACTGTAGCGCCAAGAGTAATAACGAGCAGTTCCAAAGTTGATGTTCACTTCTTATAACACCTGCTCACTTAATTTTGAAGGATTGTTTTATACTCATTTTTAACACATTACGATATTATCTCCACATAACCGAAAGATTACAGGAAATTTTGTATTTACTTATTATGAAATTATCGTCACTAGTTCCACATTAGTTGATCTTACTGTAAGACTTTGTTGTTGTTTTCCAGACAAGAACTCGCTAAATCTATCTATGAAGTTAATCCTTGAGCATCAGAAGTGATCTTACTTTAAGGGCAATTTTCCAACCCCCCCTGTAGACCAAATTAGGACAGTCCCAACTAAGATGGTTTGGCCATGTATGTGTGACGGTGTTGCCTCCTCTGCTTTGAAGTAGTGGTCCAACAGCGGCCAAAACTCAAGAGTTGGGCTTCAAAGGTATCTACATTCGCACAAGATTACTCTTGGCAGAGATGTAGATAGAAGGGTAATGACACTTCTATTACAAAGGGAGTCTTCACAAGATATTCAGATAAGCGAAAACAATGCTGCTTTGGCTGAGCACGTTAATTCTAGAATCTGCCGACAGCTTTTGTGAAGGAATTAAGCACTTATTAATTTCAGTTCGTTCAAGCCCCCACCCCTGATTTACTCAGTGGAATTCTATTATTCTGGTATAGCTCTGTTTAGAGTGTGTGTAGTAAATTGACTGAGACAAACATGCACGTTCCTAGAACGTCAAGGAGTAAAGGCCAAGCTTGTCCTGTGTCTGTCTATAAGACCCTCTTATGATGGCGTCTCGCACAACGTCAGTCCACTTCTACCTTCACTTGGTTCCAGAGATAGTATTTTCTGCTGGTACCACCAGTAAGCCAATCCTGGCTCGCAGAACTTTTGCTCAGATGACTAAAAGAGACTTGAATCGGCCTCTTACGCGCGTCTGGGGTGTCGTTAATTTAATAAACTCCATCTCTGACTGTGTGTTTTCAGTTTCCACAGTCCTGGTTTCCTTGTTAATATTGATAGAGATTTCCTGGGCTATTTTGTAAGTCCGTCCAGATTCTCCAATAAAAGGTCCAAGCTGATAAAAGGAAATTCTGAATTCTAGGCTTCACTCTAGCAAGGTCTGGTATCTTGGCAAGCGATCTTCACAGTGGAATAACACTGAAACGTGTCAGGTTATATTCCCGGTCTCCCACGCATCTGTTTGTTATGGAGTTAAATAAACGCTCCAATCATTTTCAAACAGGCGGGTTAGGGTGTGGTACTTTCAAAATATTCCACGTGAAATAAGGTGCGTAAAGCAAAAGGTCACGTATTACAATATATGGCAATAAGACATACGATGCCTTGCGTATAGACTCGCTAACCTCATATGACATTGTGTTCCAAAAGTAACAATTCATTCCTTTATCAGAAAGTAATCTCTTATCTGTGTCTGTCCATCAGTGGTGTCCCAGAATTCCCAGCTTTGGTGATGCGCGCACCCGTCTTATCGGTGATTAGGCAGATAGCGCTGGGCGATGTACGTGTTAATCCGTAGCGGCCAAGCTTGATACAAGGGAATTTTACCAACCTGCCTTTCGTAATATTATCTCTACCTCTCCTTTCAAATGTGATGTGTTTATCATCCACAAAGAGTGTCAGATAACATACAAGACACAATGTACTGAAAGTAGTGAAAGAATACTCGAAAATATAAACTATTTGCTACATAGTATAGAAAGAAAGAAAGAAAGTGCGACAATTGAAAGCACACAATGAAATCTGTACCACAGATGCACCGATTACTGCTGGAGTGAAACAGAGATCGACAGGGGTCGCCCCATTCTGTCACATGCCCCCTTTCCTAAGAGATTTGTAGAATATCTAGCTATGAGGCGGTCACTTCTCGATGGGTTCTACAGTCTACCGGGTTCTCTCTCTCCCGTAGAGTTTTTCCTCTCTTCCCGTATCTCGGTGGCGAGTGACTGAGTTTCTCGCTTGGCAGTGTGTGCAGTTTTCAATGTACTCACGCACATCTGCCCACCGTCTTGGCTGAAAGTAAACCTCTTGAAGGTTACTCATCGTAGTTCCTACTGAAACATGTTCTCCCGATGATGAAAACTGAGCCCCTTTCATGGCGGAGGGTCTTAAGGGGAGAGGCACCACGAGTTGCTTCCCTTGCCTCGTCCGTCGAAAAATAATTCCATCCTCTGTGTGGAAAGTTTCAAATGAAGTATGGGTTATCTTGCTCTGACTCTGTTCAGAGTATGGCGCTAAGGTAATGTCTTCCATCTGCGCCTGACGTAACTCTGGTTTACTACACAGAAATGTCGAGTTGAGGTGTGAGTTATCCGACTTTGGTTGTTGGTTACTCTGATCAGACTCTTTCTTCGTAGTTTCATCCTTCTGGGTGATGGCGAACAGAGCAATCTCGCATAAACTGTCGAACATTATGTCGCAATCCTGGCCAGAAGTAATTCAAGGAGACCTGTTTTACCAGGGCATATGAACCTTTAAAGGGATGGGACATGGTTAAATGCATTTCCTGCATTAGGCGGGTGTCATGAAATATTCTAATCCACATATATAAATTATTAGGTAAATATGAAGCCTAACAAATAAAATTAATAAAGAGAAGAGCAATGGTAAAATGACAGTGCTGTCCCAAAGAATGTACTCGAAATCCCCCTTGTTTTCTGCTTCGTCTGCAAATTGTAACGCTTTCACGTTGATAGTAAAGCTTACTGTATTATTACCCGCCTTCTTCAATGAAACGTGTGCTGTAATTCTTGGAAAAGCATTGAGACGTACTGCGTAATGACCTAAATTAACCCTAACATTAATTATACTGCGTTACCAAAACGAACGAACAGATGGACTAAAGGGATAAAAAGAGAAGGGAGAGGCAGAAAGCCGAACACTAAACCCGCTTCGCGCGATACACAATTACTACCATCACGCGTGTAAGTCTACATGCACTAATTTTTTTTCAGACGGACAGTGATAAAATACACTACCCTTTCCCAGAGTTAGGTTTATAATTCATAACAGACTCTTATTAGAAAAGACAACATTATATGGGTTTACGTTTGAACACATAACAGTACCCAGACAGCACATCTTCTAAACAGGAGATAGAAGAAATTGCATATTTTGAACGCAGCCACGTAGCTCCTTTAAATTAGTATTTTTTGGGTTCCTTAGGGTTTGCTGACAAATAATATGTAAAACGTTACGCAAATAGTCCAGGAATTAATAAATTATACCCAAAATAAAATATTGGGGGTGCCTGACAGCATAAAATCATTTCTGCTCATAAAATTTTTTTTATAACGTGTTTGAAAAAACCTTACGTTACATAAATAGCCTACCATGTAAACTCCAAATTGATTGGAGCGCAACAAATGAAAGCCTAACCACGATTGGTCGGGTTATAAATACTATCTTGGTTGTTAGGGGAGACGGGAAAAGATAACATTTTTTCAAACACTTGTCGAAACGTGGCTCATTGGCCAGTCTCGCTGATATACACACTTGGGAGCGTTAGTTCGAGACCACTAATTCAAATAAGCTTGATAAAGCGACAGTACGTTGAAGCCAGCTCACATTTTTGCTAAAATAAAAGCCTGGAACATAGGCAGAACGGAATTTGTGCCAGTTTGTGCCAGAATTCATTGCTAATCAACGTATCTGTGTTTATTTCCATGAAATTGTGGTAAGCTTGAACCATTCAGTATCTTTTAATGAAAAATTGAATGTGAATTGTTGATTTATGCCTGTATATATATGTGTAGTTCAGTGGCAAACGTGAGGTAAAGCCTATAATGCTCCAGCCTGAACAGAGGGTGTCGGAGAGAAGTAAAACGGCATGGAATGGCCAAATAGTACACTGACACCTGGATGATGGACTAGAAAGAAATAATGCTGGAAGTGCAGAGGCGTAGTAACCATTAAGAAGGGTAATACTGGAATAAAGTATTTCAAATGAAGCTGACTGTTGGCCTAACGCTCTGAACGCAATGTTTGTGCTGTATTGTGATCAGTGTAAAAGAGAATATAAATTAGTTATGAAGTAGAAGGTACATCCTTCTTGATTTCAGGGACAGTGGTCTTGATGGTAGTGAGCAGCATCTGGTCAGAGATTTGCTGAATCCAGAGTCGGACAGCATACTCCTTGGTCTTTTTAGCTATCAGTGAGGTGTCTCCTGAGCCCAGAGGAGAATTCGAGCAGAGGAGTCCTTTCCTGCCGCCATCACGCCAGATAAGCGAATTGGCCAGCTGAGCTCAACATTATGTCCCCTCATCTTGAAATAACTTTATAAAAATACCATTCAGAGGGGAATTTACTTGTCTTAAAATCAGGAACTGTGAACATCTCCAATAATAGTCCCTAAAGACAAACTATTGAAGTCATGATGACAAATACCAACAGAGCTTGAACAAAACAAAACCAGTATTACCTCATTTTACTACTACACAACTGACACACATAGAACATTTGTAATAATATATGTCACTACAATATTCATATTAAATACATTCTGTACATAACTTGTAATTTAAATTGATTGTGATTCCTGGTTCCCTTGTAGTTGAATCAGGACACATATTCATTCATGCCAGTAATGAATACATATTGTTATTCGAAAGTTTATCAGTGACTCTTTTAAGATATCTTTGTAGAGTGTTATATGTATGTGAGTGTCACAGTGTTGTCAAGAGTAGTGGATTACATTAAATTGTTTATCTGTCTGTTGTTGTGACTTACACTTCTTCATACACATACCCTAGACACATAACGTAGCATCACACTATTCCAGAATAATTCTGACTGAGATAAAGAGATATGTGGTAGCAAGTAAGGTTATCTATAATACACTACTTTTAATAGATATAGATACCTTCACAGCTGATCTCAGTCAGTACACTAAGTCCCCTATAAATATTTATAACATCCCACTTCACCACATATATTGGGGTCGCTCTTGGGATTTTGAATCTTTAACTATTAAAAATATTGGGGGTAATTCACTTCAGGGAATATAAGAATTAAAAGGTATCCTTGGGTGGAATTAAATAAGGTTGAGCTCACGGTGCCTGTGTTGTCCATTAGAGATTGAATTGTTGGTTAGACATTGTATAAATTTACATAATAGACAATGGCGGACCTGGCCAAATTTCGATCTGCTGCGGTTCAGACTGCAAAAGAGTTAGGATTAGATGGGCAAGTTATGGTTGCCTATGTCACAACGGAATGTGACAAATTTATTGAACGCGAAGAAAGAAGATTAGAAAAAGAGGCCGAAAGAAAGTTAGAGGCTGAGACTAAGAGGTTGCAAGCTGAGGCTGAGACTAAGAGGTTGCAGATTGAGGCTGAGGCTAAGAAATTGGAGGCAGAAAGAGAAGACAAACGATTGGCTGCAGAAAGGGAAGAGAAGAAATTAGCTGCAGAAAGAGAAGAGAGGAAATTAGCTGCAGAGAGGGAAGCAGAAAAGGAGGAGAAAAGATTACAAAGGGAACATGAGTTACGACTAAGGGAGTTTGAGTTTCAAGGCCATGCTCCTGAAAATGGTGCCAGTCCTTTTGCCTCTGATGCTACGGTTACTCAAGGAGCCTCAATCTCAGCTATGAATTTTCATTTAGATCATTTTGTTGAGAAAGACGATGATATTGAGAGCTATATAAATAGGTACGAACTATTAGCTACCACGTATGGGTTGGAGAGAGAAAGGTGGAGCTTAAAGTTATCTCAGGGACTTCGTGGGGCAGCTTATGAAGTTTTTGCAAAAATGAGCAGAGGTGATCAGGAAAATTATGACATGCTAAAGCAGGCTCTTTTTGTTAAGGTATGAAAAGAATGCAGAGTTTTACAGGAAAAAATTTAGGAATGCTAAACTACTGTCAGGTGAAACCTATCACCAGTTCTCTGCACGAATAGAGACATACTTGGAGAAATGGACTTCTCTGGGGAAAACCCAAGATCTTAAGGAAATGGTCCTTATAGAGCAACTAAGAGAGTCCATGGCTCCAGACCTGAGAAAGTTTCTCATGGAACAAGGTGCAGAGAGGCTGGGTGAGTTGCTAAATGTTGCTGAAAGGTATCAAGCAGCTCAAGCAGAGGTAACAGGTAATAAAAAGAAACAGGTGGACAACTTTAGGGCACCACAGAACTTTAATAAATTTGATCCTAAGGATCAAAATAAAGGTAAGCACCAATTTGATAGGCCACGGTATGACAATAAAAATAAATTCCCACAATTCGATGAAAGGAAATATGATGAAAGAAAATCTTTCAACCAAGGAAAAAGGTGGTGTAAAAATTGTCAGATGGACAATCATGACACTGACCGTTGCAGAAGGAAACCTGTGTATATGGCAACCCTTCAGGTCAGGTCGACCTCAAGACAGGAGGAGGATATTATGTTAGATACCACTCCAGAAGAGATGAGGAAGGCACAGGCTGGGGATAAAACACTCAAGCCTTGTTTCAGAAAATTGTCAACTTGTCATACAACTCCAGGCAAGGGAGATTTTTACATGAAAAACAAGTTGATGTATAGGAAGACTGGAGCTAGATCCAATGGTCACGGACAGCTGGTTCTTCCAAAAAGATATAGGACAGAATTAATAAGGAGCCTACATGTGAAACCAGATGGGGACCATGAGAAAATAGGTACCATCATTCAAAAGGTGGCTCACAATTATTATTGGCCCAAAGCAAGATGGGACATTGAGAACTTTGTAGAAAGGTGTAGTATAGCACATGAGGGAACACCCACAAGTGGGAACATGGATCAGGACCTGGACACGCCATGGGGCAAAATCAGGCCTGACAATAAAAGGAAAAATAAATTTGATAAAGTGGACCAAATGGAATGGGAAGCCCCTTTTCACGGACAAGCTTCACTTAACTGTTTTACAATGGCCACTATGCGGAGAGTGCAAAAAGATGTCTTACCCCAGGATAAGCCGACAATCCCTCAATCGGACTTAAACAAACTGGAGGAAGCCCCAAAAGAAAAATTGGTAGCGGTCGTTTTGTGAATGATAATTCTGGGAGGAAAAATCATCACTATAAAGCTTCAAGTGGAAGAGACCATACCGGTGCATGGACAAATAGGTCCACACAATTAAAGGTCCATATGTAGCTTTGTTAAGAACGTGGACTGATGAAAAGGCAGAGGAAAACATTACATCTTCATACCAATATGTGAATGAGCTGACCACTCGGTTAAAAACTGGCTGGAAACTTGCCAATGAAAATTTGAAACAAGCCAGGAAGAAACATGCTGCCTATTATAACAGGAAGGCGAAAGACAGAAATTTGGCTGTGGGAGAGAAGGTACTGCTTCTTTTGCCCGGGAGTCAGAATAAGTTACAAATTGGATGGCAGGGTCCATATACAGTTCTAGAGAAGGTGTCTAGAACAAATTATAAGATAGATAAGAAGGGGAAAGAAAAAATCTATCATGTGAATCTCCTGAAGAAATATTTGGAAAGAGAACATCAGGAAGAGACACACTTGTTGACCTTGTCCATCGCCATGGAGATGAAAAAGGAACCACTTTCATCATTTGAATATCCATTACACCCCTGTGAGACAGCAGCACAGGTGAAAATCAGTACACATTTAACGAAAACTCAGAAAGAGAGAGTGCAACAGGTTCTAAATAATCATGCAGAGGTGTTAACAGACCGACCAGGGCATACAAACCTATTGGAATATGATATGAAATTAATAGACTCCACACCTGTCTGTATGAAACCATATTCGATTCCGTTTGCTAAGGAAAAAGCTTTGAAGGAAGAGATAGACTATCTGTTGAAGGAAGGAATTATTTCGCACAGTGAGTCTTCGTATAGTTCCGGTGTTGTACTTTTAAGGAAGCCCTCTGGAGAACATAGACTCTGTATAGATTACAGGAGACTGAATGCTATTACAGAAGGACAGGTGGATCCATTGCCGGATACAAATCAGCTGTTTGCCAGACTAAATAAAGCTAAATATTTCTCAAAAGTGGATCTGAGTAAAGGATACTATCAGATTCCAGTAAAGCCTGAGGTTAGACCATACCTAGCTTTTAGTACCTCAGAAGGACACTATGAGTTTAATAGATTGCCATTTGGATTGAAGAATGCGCCTAGTGTCTTCTCTAGAATGATGAGAAAATTATTGGATCCTCTGAATAATCCCTGTATAACAAATTTTATGGATGATATCCTTATAGCAACAGAAACATTTGAGGAACACATTGACTCTCTGAACATGCTGTTTGATCGACTTAGGGAGGCAAATTTAACAGCCCGACCAACCAAATGTTGCGTTGGATGTAAAGAATTGGAATTTTTGGGACACACAGTTTATCAGGGAAACATGACCCCTGACCCAAAGAATTTAGAGAAACTACAGAAAGCCCCGAGACCACAAACCAAGAAGGACGTGAGATCCTTTGTCTCATTATGTGGTTTCTACCAGAAGTATATCAAAAACTTTAATTCCATATGTGCACCTTTAACGGAATTGACACGTAAAGGACTTCCAGATCGCATTACATGGACACCACAATGTGAAATGACTTACCAAGAATTGAAGGAAAAGCTCACAAGTAAACCCATTTTGAAATTACCTGACTTAAGTCAAGAATTCATAGTAAGGACGGATGCAAGTAATATTGGGCTAGGTGCAACTTTACTACAGAAATCAGATGCATTGGATGGGGAATTAAGCCCAGTGGCATATGCTAGCAGAAAGTTGAATAAAGCTGAAATCAACTACTCAACTAGCGAAAAAGAATGTCTTGCAGTAATATGGGCAATAAAGAAATTCAATATTTATCTATATGGGAAGGCATTTAAGTTGCAAACTGACCACAAACCTTTATCGTTTTTAGCACAGGCTAAGCATGAGAACTCTAGGTTACTCCGATGGTCTTTGCTTCTGGCTCCATATAATTTTAGCATTGAATATATATCTGGAAAAACCAATCTGGGAGCGGATTTTTTAAGCCGCCATCCGTGTGATGAGAATCACCGTAAACCCCAGAAATAATAATAAATTTCTATATGTGTATATGGAATAAAGGACTGACATATAATGTCTGTTTTAAGAGGGGAGGTGTCATGAAATATTCTAATCCACATATATAAATTATTAGGTAAATATGAAGCCTAACAAATAAAATTAATAAAGAGAAGAGCAATGGTAAAATGACAGTGCTGTCCCAAAGAATGTACTCGAAATCCCCCTTGTTTTCTGCTTCGTCTGCAAATTGTAACGCTTTCACGTTGATAGTAAAGCTTACTGTATTATTACCCGCCTTCTTCAATGAAACGTGTGCTGTAATTCTTGGAAAAGCATTGAGACGTACTGCGTAATGACCTAAATTAACCCTAACATTAATTATACTGCGTTACCAAAACGAACGAACAGATGGACTAAAGGGATAAAAAGAGAAGGGAGAGGCAGAAAGCCGAACACTAAACCCGCTTCGCGCGATACACAATTACTACCATCACGCGTGTAAGTCTACATGCACTAATTTTTTTTCAGACGGACAGTGATAAAATACACTACCCTTTCCCAGAGTTAGGTTTATAATTCATAACAGACTCTTATTAGAAAAGACAACATTATATGGGTTTACGTTTGAACACATAACAGTACCCAGACAGCACATCTTCTAAACAGGAGATAGAAGAAATTGCATATTTTGAACGCAGCCACGTAGCTCCTTTAAATTAGTATTTTTGGGTTCCTTAGGGTTTGCTGACAAATAATATGTAAAACGTTACGCAAATAGTCCAGGAATTAATAAATTATACCCAAAATAAAATATTGGGGGTGCCTGACAGCATAAAATCATTTCTGCTCATAAAATTTTTTTTATAACGTGTTTGAAAAAACCTTACGTTACATAAATAGCCTACCATGTAAACTCCAAATTGATTGGAGCGCAACAAATGAAAGCCTAACCACGATTGGTCGGGTTATAAATACTATCTTGGTTGTTAGGGGAGACGGGAAAAGATAACATTTTTTCAAACACTTGTCGAAACGTGGCTCATTGGCCAGTCTCGCTGATATACACACACTTGGGAGCGTTAGTTCGAGACCACTAATTCAAATAAGCTTGATAAAGCGACAGTACGTTGAAGCCAGCTCACATTTTTGCTAAAATAAAAGCCTGGAACATAGGCAGAACGGAATTTGTGCCAGTTTGTGCCAGAATTCATTGCTAATCAACGTATCTGTGTTTATTTCCATGAAATTGTGGTAAGCTTGAACCATTCAGTATCTTTTAATGAAAAATTGAATGTGAATTGTTGATTTATGCCTGTATATATATGTGTAGTTCAGTGGCAAACGTGAGGTAAAGCCTATAATGCTCCAGCCTGAACAGAGGGTGTCGGAGAGAAGTAAAACGGCATGGAATGGCCAAATAGTACACTGACACCTGGATGATGGACTAGAAAGAAATAATGCTGGAAGTGCAGAGGCGTAGTAACCATTAAGAAGGGTAATACTGGAATAAAGTATTTCAAATGAAGCTGACTGTTGGCCTAACGCTCTGAACGCAATGTTTGTGCTGTATTGTGATCAGTGTAAAAGAGAATATAAATTAGTTATGAAGTAGAAGGTACATCCTTCTTGATTTCAGGGACAGTGGTCTTGATGGTAGTGAGCAGCATCTGGTCAGAGATTTGCTGAATCCAGAGTCGGACAGCATACTCCTTGGTCTTTTTAGCTATCAGTGAGGTGTCTCCTGAGCCCAGAGGAGAATTCGAGCAGAGGAGTCCTTTCCTGCCGCCATCACGCCAGATAAGCGAATTGGCCAGCTGAGCTCAACATTATGTCCCCTCATCTTGAAATAACTTTATAAAAATACCATTCAGAGGGGAATTTACTTGTCTTAAAATCAGGAACTGTGAACATCTCCAATAATAGTCCCTAAAGACAAACTATTGAAGTCATGATGACAAATACCAACAGAGCTTGAACAAAACAAAACCAGTATTACCTCATTTTACTACTACACAACTGACACACATAGAACATTTGTAATAATATATGTCACTACAATATTCATATTAAATACATTCTGTACATAACTTGTAATTTAAATTGATTGTGATTCCTGGTTCCCTTGTAGTTGAATCAGGACACATATTCATTCATGCCAGTAATGAATACATATTGTTATTCGAAAGTTTATCAGTGACTCTTTTAAGATATCTTTGTAGAGTGTTATATGTATGTGAGTGTCACAGTGTTGTCAAGAGTAGTGGATTACATTAAATTGTTTATCTGTCTGTTGTTGTGACTTACACTTCTTCATACACATACCCTAGACACATAACGTAGCATCACACTATTCCAGAATAATTCTGACTGAGATAAAGAGATATGTGGTAGCAAGTAAGGTTATCTATAATACACTACTTTTAATAGATATAGATACCTTCACAGCTGATCTCAGTCAGTACACTAAGTCCCCTATAAATATTTATAACATCCCACTTCACCACAGCGGGTGTGATATGGTAATGGGACAACTAGCTGTCTCTTATTCCCCACCGTTTATATACCAAACCTTTCTCCCTGTAATATACTCCTTGTGGAGTATGGGTGTAATTACCATACAGCTTAGAAAAGCAAGGCTTGAGGGTTTGATCTGTCCTTTGTGCCTGCTTCAGCTCTGAAATATTCAGGCTGTGTAAAAATGACAACTGAGGGGCTGCTGAGGCGTGTCCTGGGTTCTCTATCTTTTGTGTCGGCCTGGAGTCACCTGAGGGATCTCCAAGAAACACATATTTTCTCCCTAAAATGAGACGGTAGACTAGATCGTCTAAAACTGCGGCATTGATTTTTCCCCGGACATATCGGGTTGAGACATCAATTTCCGCAACCAGAAGAAGCATTCGCTTTATACTTTTCCGGGGCCTCTGTATTTCTACAGTTTCACCAGTATATTGGTAGGCCTTCACCAAGGATCGGGAAACTAGAGCCGAGTATTCGAGACCCGAATCATACAAGCAACGTATGGTGTGATTACCAACTGTTACTTGCTCGGTAATAGATGCGTAACTAGGATTTTGTTCATTTGCCTGGCGGTCATGGTTCTCTATCGGCTCCCTGATCAGGCAAGCGACATTATAAGGGCCAGTTTTCGGCCTCTTACAATCCGATGTGAAATGCGTGTCAGTTTTGCACGATTTACACTATCGTCTTCCAGTTCCCTGGGCTGAATTGCTCTGTTTCTGCCTCTGGTGATCTTGTGGTTGTTGCTGCTGTTGGTGGGCTGTTTTGTGTGTTGTGTTGTTTGTACTGTTGGAGTTATCCTCTGGGTGATCCTTTTGTTTGGGGTGACTATCGTGGTGGCGCCTTTTAGACGGATTCACTTCCAACTGGGCGCTCTGGTACCTATCAGCAAATAGTACCACCTGCTCAAGAGTTTTGGCCCCTTTTCCGCCAGGAACCGTCTCAAGTCAGGGGTGAGCGAGTCCTTGAACTGCTCCACGAGAATCATCTCGTTTAACCATTCAAAAGATTCATCGAAGATGCTGAGGGATCCCCACTTCTCCAAGTACGTTTCTAGTTGTGTAGCAAATTGTCTAAAAGATTCGTCTTTTTGCTTCTTAGCCTCACGGAGTTTACAACGAAAAGTCTCTGCGTTAAGCATAAAACGCTGAAGCAGAGCCTTCTTCAACATGTCGTAGTTGTTCTGTTCTTCCACGGGCATCTTGAGAAATACAGCATAAGCAGATCCCCTCAGACTCTGGGATAGCTTCATGTTGTATCTCTCCCTCTCCAAACCATAAGTAGCTGCTAAGGATTCAAACCTAGAGAGGTAGATGTCTATTTCCTCTGAAGCCTCAGTGTAAACATCTAATTGGAATGAAACCGCACTAGGCGCCACGGCCTGAGGAATGTTTCCCCCATCGCTACTTTGAGAGCTGCCAGACCCGCCATTGTTAGAACTAGAAACCACTCTTCTCCCTTCGATTTCCAATTTCTTCAATCTAATAGCGTGGGCTCTGTCGGCGTCCTTTTCGGCTCTTTCGGTCTGTTCCTTTTCCTTAGCGAATGCCCTTTCGATTTGTTCCTTCTTTTCTTGAAATGCCCTCTCCTTTTCTCTTTCCGCGGCTTCGTTTTCTGCTTTGGCTTTTTCGTGCTCCCTGGCCATCCTTCTGTCTTCCCTCTCTAAAGCCTTCTCCTTTTCTGCCCTTTCCTTATCTTCTTTATCTTCTTCTTTTTGTTCTCGCACTGAAGTAAGAACAAAGTAAGTTCTTTGCCTGAAAAACCAAGTTCGCGGCCTAGATTAAGGTAAAAGGCATGGAGGTTTTGGGACTCTGCCATTCTGAGCGAAAAGTCTGTTTACAAAGTTACACAAATGCACAACAGCTACTACTAGTAAAATCACAAATGTACAACACTGATTTAGCCGCACCAAGTGAACTTCTTAGTTCTTTAACTTTTGTTACAATTAATTTTTTTTCTTTCAATTATTCTTTATACAGTTACTTTTACTCTTATTTATGAATGTAATGTATGCTCAGTTTTACCACAAACACACTATTGACACTATTCTTTCAGTAAATCTGAAATTTATGTCAGTCAAATTCTAGGGGAATAACTAGACAAGTTCTATAATCCCGGCGCGCATCGCCCAACTGTGACCTATCACGCTTGTGGGACTGCGTTCAATCCCAAGTCGAGACCCCAATTGTGACGGTATTGCCTCCCCTGCTTTGCAGTAGTGGTCCAACAGTGGCCAAAACTCAAGAGTATCTAATATGGGCTTCAAAGGTATCTACATTCGCACAAGATTACTCTTGGCAGAGATGTAGATAGAAGGGTAATGAGACTTCTATTACAAAGGGAGTCTTCACAAGATATTCAGATAAGTGAAAACAATGCTGCTTTGGCTGAGCATGTTAATTCTAGAATCTGCCGACAGCTTTTGTGAAAGAATTAAGCACTTATTAATTTCAGCTCGTTCAAGCTCCCACCCCTGATTTACTCAGTGGAATTCTATTATTCTGGTATAGCTCTGTTTAGAGTGTGTGTAGTAAATTGACTGAGACAAACATGCAGTAACTTTAAAATGATTAAATCAACGTTAAATTTGTATAATTGCAAATAACAAAATTTAATAATCACTTAAGTTTTAACAATTTGAAAATAATTTAAATAGTTCAAAAGAAAAGTTTCATCATTGATTTATAGTAGAGATGATGGGAAAAAATTAACTTTGGCAGCGTAAATTTTTCACTTAGATGCCAATAGTAGTTTCTGCTCCCGCTGATGGGTTCTGTTTACACTGCTCTCGCTCGTCGCTGGTCAAGGTTAAAGGCGCCGCACGTTTCTAGAAAATCAAGGAATAACGGCCAAGCTGGTCCTGCGTCTGTCTATAAGATCCTCTTATGATGGCGTCTCGCACAACGTCAGTCCATTTCTACCTTCACTTGGTTCCAGAGATAGTTCTTTCTGCTGGTACCACCATTAAGCCAATCCTGGCTCACAGACTTTTTGCTCAGATGAATAAAAGAGACTTCAATCGGCCTCTTACATGCGTCTGGGGTGTCGTTAATTTAATAAGTTCCATCTCTGACTTTGTGTGTTTTCAGTTTCCGCAGTCCTGGTTTCCTTGTTAATATTGATAGAGATTTCCTGGGCTACTTTGTAAGTCCGCCCAGATTCTCCAATAAAAGGTCCAAGCTGATAAAAGGAAATTCTGAATTCTAGGCTTCACTCTAGCAAGGTCTGGTATCTTGACAAGCGATCTTCACAGTGGAATAACACTGAAACGTGTCATGTTATATACGAGGGACGGTCAAAAAGTAATGCCTCGTAATTTTTAATTTCATTCAATAGTCAAGAAAACAGATAAAATTCACATTGAAATGTAGCCCCAAGTCTGAACTTCAAAAATGTATTTCTCAATGTAGTCTCCATTATTTGTTACAGTTTTAGTCCATCTTCTCACAAGGGCATGTATCCCCGCACGGTAAAAATTTGTGTCCTTTTTCCTAAACCACTGGCGTACGGCGCGTTTAAGGGTCTCGGTGTCCTCAAAGTGATGTCCGAAAAGATCTGCTTTCAGTGGTCCAAACAGATGGAAGTCAGAAGGTGCAAGATCGGGACTGTAAGGGAGATGTGGTAATAATGGCCAGCCAAATTCTGCAATCGCATCAATTGTGCGTTAAGCAGTGTGGGGCATGGCATTATCGTGCAACAGAAGTGCAGTTCTCTGATCTTTTAATGGGTAAAGTCGCCGAAGACGACCTCAAAGCTTCTTCAAAGTTTCAATGTAACGGTCTGCATTCACAGTGTTTCCCTGTTCCAAGAAGTCAAGAAAAATCACACCCTTCTCATCCCAAAACACGGATGCCATAACTTTCCCTACAGATGGTGAACTTTTGAACTTTCTTGTCGGCGATGTTGTGTGATGCCATTTCATTGACTGCCTCTTGGATTCTCGTTCAAAATAATGAACCAAAATCTCATCACCTGTCACAATATTCGATAAAAACTCTTCTCCTTCAGTTTCGTAACGGTGCAGGAGGTTGATGGCTATGGTTTTCCTTGTTTCTTTATGTCTGTCTGTCAACATTCTGGGTACCCACCGTGCACAAACTTTGGAATAACCCAGGTCTTTAATGATGTTCTGGACACTGCCTTTACTAATGGACAGCATGGAAGAAAGTTCATCCAGTATTAGCCATTGAGGATTGACCTACTTCAGCTTCATCACAACGATGTACCCAACGTTGGACAGTGCTAACATCCACTGTTGAATCTCCATAAACATTCTTCAAACGTTCGTGGATGCGAATTGGGGTCTCGCCTTCAGCATTGAGGAATTCTATGACATAATGTTGTTTTAACCGAACGTCTTTGGCAGCCATTTTTAAACTGTTACAGTGGTGCAACCTGTTACTGAAACAGGTTGGTAATGCTATGCAGTGCAGAAGTTTGAGGAATCCTGCTAAATTTACAAATTGCACACCGATGCAGTATTTACATACATAAAAAATAGGAGGCATTACTTTTTTACCTTCCCTCATAGTATAGAAAGAAAGAAAGTGCGACAATTGAAAGCACGCAATAAAATCAGTACCACAAATGCAATGATTACTGCAGGGGTGAAACGGAGATCGAGAGGAGTCGCCCCATTCTGTCACAGTCTGCAGAATGGGAGAAGATCGGCTACCACGACAAGTAAGGGAAACTAAGAGTCAGGGATCTAGACCTCCAGGACGACCCAGAGTCCGCTTGGAGGACAACATTAGACAATCTTTGAAGGACCGAGGACTTGAATGGAACCAGGCCAGGAGGAAGACAGCCGATAGGATAGTATGGCTCTCTCTCTTCCAAACCTCTACACCTCACGATAGAAGAGGAACGACTAAGTAAGTAAGAAAGGGCATTTTTTATTTAAAATTATGTACTGTTAAATTATCCTAGCAAATGAGAATGTGTAGTACTTTCCATATTCCTTGTAGTCTGCATTATATTATGAAATTATCTTTGTAGAACTGAGAGGTTATGGTAATTTCATTGAGTTCCGCTTTTTAGCTGTTAATGTATTTATGCTCACAGAGTGGAGAGTTTACAGTAGACGGACTTCAGTCCTTGGTACAGAAGGGATTTACAGTACAACCACAAAAGGTTAGTGAATGTAAACATTTTATTCTCATGTGTGAAACATCAGCGCAAAATCACGATTTTCTTTGGATTGTGAATAATTTAGATATTGGGAACAGAAAATTGAGAGTTCATATTATAAAAGAGAGAATTGATTTTATAACAGAGATAGAGATACGTCATTCTGTGAACACATTGTGTTAATTTTTTTCTCAATCCGAATATGTGATGACGGGAACAAGTTTTGTCTTTAACTTGCACCGTATGTCACTCTCTTGTCAACTTCAAATCTTGCTTACGATTTTTCAATCACTTCCAGATGAGCAATAGCTCTGAAACTTGGCATAGTTGTGTATTCCCAATGACAATACAATAATCAGTCGTAAAAATAATTAAAATTAATATTAATTGTTTTTTTAATTGTATCGTCAGTGAAATGAGCGATAACTGCAAATAATCTACATGTATTCTTTCCAGCAAGATTGTCTCTCTTGAGATAAATATTTAAACTTCTCCCGCACCCCCTTTCCACACACACACTATCGCACACGCGTGCACAGACATACACACAACTGACAACTACATTTTAAAAAATGTAATTTACAACTCTTATCAAAATTTTAAAAAAATATATATATATATTAACTTTCCGTGTAATGTACTGAATAATGAAATCCGCCTCCTGTGCTCTGGACTCGTTTATCGCAAACTGATAATGTCATTAGCGGATCTATTACATTTGACTTAAACTTAAAAAAACAACAACATAAATTACCACGCTAAAAAGAAGAAAATAAAAAAATATTTTAAACACAGGCTTTTAATGCACTAACAATAGCTCTAAAACTTGGCATAGTTGTGTATTCCCCGTGACAATACAATAATCAGTCGTAAAAATAATAAAATTAATATTAATTTTTTTTTTTTTTATTGTATCGTCAGTGAAATGAGCGATAACTGCAAATAATCTAGATGTATTATTTCCAGCAAGATTGTCTCTCTTGAGATAAATATTTAAACTTCTTCCCCCCCCCCTTTCCACACACATGCTATAGCACATGCGTGCACAGACATACATACAACTGACAACTACATTTAAGAAAATGTAGTTTACAACTCTTATAAAATTTTAAAAAAATAAAACCAAAAAAAATATTAACTTTCCGTGTAATATACTGAATAATAAAATCCGCCTCCTATGCTCTGGACTCGTTTATCGCAAACTGATAATGTCATTAGCGGATCGATTACATTTGACTTAAATTTTAAAACAACAAAAAAAATAACACTAAAAAGAAGACAATAAATATATAAAAATAAATGTTTTAAACACAGGCTTTTAATGCACTAAAAGCCACAAATAATTTTTCAAGGAGTTTATAGCTTGCAGTCAAAAAATGTAACATCACATTGACAAAAAGCCTGTGGCGCTGATTCTACATGAAATTAACTTCTGCTTTATACTTCATTACACACTTATGGATAAAATATATGATATGCACTTAAGCGCCCCACGCTTTTTGTCAATTTGATGTTACATTTTTTACTGCAAGCTATAAACTCCTTGAAAAATTATTTGTGGCTTTTTAGTGCATTGAAAGCCTGTGTTTAAAATATTTTTTTTCCAGTGTCACTATGTCAAACTGCCCAGTATCTGCTGTCTTTGTCGTTATTGTCTCCTTTTCCGTCAGTTTTGCCAGCTGTTACAATGTAAATTAACATTTCTCTTCTCATAACATGTGGACTGCTTTATTATATTGCCTGACATGTTTCTGTTGGGCGTTTACATTTATATATGTAACTTCAGTGGTCATCATGAAGAACATGACTTCTCCAAAATGCACCATCGAAGTAAATGGGACAGTTTTGAAAGAAATTAATAGATTCAGTTACTTGAGTGCGTCAGTAACATCTCAGAGGTGAGAAATAGAACAGTTGATGCGACAGCAACGTTCTATCAAATAAAGTCTTTAATGCAGCAAATTTTTCCTAATGGAGGTAAGAAAGAGTGTTATTCAGTGTTACATAGCCAATCCTGTCATATGGAAGCAAGTCATGGGCAATCAGTAAACAAGCAGGGACATCCCTGGGGCCACAGAAATGTGATTTTAGCGATAACTTTTGCAAATATCATGGACAAATAAGCAGTGGCGTGCGAGGGAAGGGGGGGGGCGGTCCACCACGGGTGACAACCAGGAAGGGGGCGCCATCGTACACTATTACGATCGTACTTACTGTAAAAAAATATTCTTGCAAGTGTGTTTCTTTATGATCGGTGGGTGCCAAATGTATAATCCGCCCGGGGGCAACTATTTTAGGGACGCCTCTGCAAATAAGAAGAGCAGTGAGGACACCCTGAAAGAGGCCAGTGTGGAAAAGAAACTTATTGCATGTACTAGAAGAAAGACAATGTAATTTCAGTAGAAGGATTTAGAAGGATTGAAGTGGTATGACAAGCCCACTAATGTAGAAGTGATAACATGAACCTGACAAGCGCCATTGGAACAAGAGTGAGAAGAAGACGCTGGAAATGGAAAGGACACACACTGAGGAAATCTGTTGATAGCATTACAAGGTAGTCCTTGCTCTGGAATCCCCAGGGTAAGAGAGGTAGAACACACGGAGAAGAGAACTGGAGACAGACATGAAGGGGGCATGGAAAGATCTTGAGCTGATGGCACAGAACAGAAAGATATATCATAAGTATTTTAGGGCATATGCTCCTTGGGGAGCTAAAGTGTGACGAAGAAGAAGAATCTCATTTCTGTGTGCGTCTTATGAAAAGAAGAAAGCTGACGATATTTCTACAACAGGAAAGATCAAAGGAAAAAAGATGCAGCGGTCGACAAAGAGAGAAGATGCTCGACTGTTCAGCTTTGTGACATCATCTATTCCAAGATCTACGCTTTTTTTCTTTGGCTTTTCTGCCATTCCGAAACTCGTAGAGCTGCATTCACGAGCTCCAGTTTCTTTCCGGATATTCCGTCCTGGCTTTTCATGTTTTTAAAGGACAATCACATCTGGTTTTAATTATTTTCATGGCTCACCAGTTTTTAACGGACACAAATAACACATAAATAAAACAGTAGTACTCTCAGACTCTGCAGATGTAGATTGGATTTTTTTTTAACTGCCAATGGCTACATTTTTATTGTCTCCATTTTAGGGAACGGTTGAAGCTGACACAAAGAAAACCATCGTTTTCACTTGGCTACCACCAGAACACTTCAATGTAAGCATGTCTTTATATGTACATTTATTTGTTTCAAGTTGTTAAAAGCCAGCATAAATTAACACAGTAGTCTGGATACAGTTAACAGTATGGCAAAGCCATATAAAAAAAAATAATAAGTCACGTGGTTTTTTTTTTATTCTGAAGAAAGTACTATGATCTCTTTAAAGCCTTCAACATAAATTTAAAATAAAAAAAAAAGAGGTGAAGGTGGTTCCATGGCAGATATTGCCGAAGAGGAGTAAAATGTTAGAGACTTCATTATGCTAGGTCTCAGCTTTATGAGATGGTGGTAACCAGTTCGTTTCCTCATTGTATAAACATTTTAAACAAATAAAGATTTGCTTTCATAGCTAGGCGGTGTTGCTGTTTGGATGATACTGGGTTCGATTCTCCGGCGAGCCTATCACTTCTGTTGTTTTTCTGTTGTCTAGTTTTCTACTTATTTATTTCTGACGAGTGCATGAAACATACCTTTGTCTGTGTAATATTTATTTATTTACCTTTCCTCGTTGCCTTTGCCTTCCCTGACTCAAGAGGCAAGTGCCCATTTACAGTTGGGTACACTGGAGCGTGAACCTGACAGTTTTCGATCCCGAAATCCAGTAACTGCCGCTAGAGGGAAGCGCTCTCGCCACTTATCTAATCCGACGCTTCGTCACAAATCACGTAGAGCATAAAGTTTTAAAAACTGAAGGGTTATGCCTCGTATATCGTTTGCAGATGAGAAAATTGACAACCGGTCAAGCAGAATATTGCAGCAAAAATAAAGTACTAACACTCGAATAAGTCAACAAAAATAAAGTACTAACATTTGAAGAAGTCAATCATTCAGTCATTCGTATTGTAACAGCAGAAAAGATTGAAGGAAAAAGAGAGATAATACGGGGCAGTTGGACATCATGGCAGGGAAAGAAGGCAAAAACAGAATTGATAAACGGTACTGGAGATAGGAAGCTGGAGAGAGACATCATCACCATGGCCTGGTACTTTAAGAGAGAATAATTTATATCCCTATTCGAAGACGCAGCAGTAGAGACCGCAGTCAGCGACTCATATCTTGACTGCCTGCGTCAGGACCAGCGAACCAGAGCTGGTCAAGACCGCACTCCACCTCCACGTGGTGGTCCTGGAAACAGTCTGCAGCTGTGCAGTCTGGCTGAGCGAGTGTGGATCGAAATGGGAAGGCAAACCCGGTCCTAAAAAATGCCGTGCAGAAGTCGGATGTGTCGACCGAAAGGTGCAGATATCACAGCTTAGGCGTAAACAGACACAACGCAACCACCGTCCTTTTCAGGACGAACGAAGAAGAAGAAGAAGATATCCCTATTCGCTATCTGTGGAGCATGGAGCTATTGCTGCAGCTAGTCCCCATGAAGCCTGTACCAAAACATGTATGCGCATTTGCAATTATAGTTTCTCTGGCAAGTTGTTTCACTTGATGTGGTTGCCATTCCCATGCACAGGTGTCAGGAACTCGCGGCTCGCGAGCCACATACGGCTCTTTGGGCCATCTCGTGCGGCTCTCGGCTCTCTACTACTTAACTCTTAGTGAATGATGGATACCATGTGATTTTTTTTTTTCATGCGGCTCTTCAATTTGTTAAAATAGAGACAAAATAAAATATTTGGCTGTTTGTCACGGAAAGGTTCCCGACCCCTGTCTATGCATTACCTCATATTAATTGCCTCTTCCGACATGCATCATGGAGCAGTTGCCCAATTTTTTTTTTTTTTTTTTTTTTTTTGTGGGTATCCTCAGAGACCCTAGTGAAATACACGGGACTTTTGAATAGTCTTACCAACTCTTTGCTATCAGTGTCAAACATGATCAGTAACCAAAGCACAGAAGAAGAGGAAAATCACTTCAAAATGAGATGCTTAAGAAAAGCCATTAATGTTACCAGGAGAATCAGAATGATAAATGATGACATCAGAAAAATTGTAGGTACTACATCCTGCATCAAGTAAATAGAGAGACAGAAAATTAAGTGTGTTGGACATCTCAAAGCAGTGGAGCCCGATACGTTAGCACTACTCGCCTACAACAGTTGAAGATCTGGTTTCAGAGAATGGGGAAAACCAGAAGGCAGAGAGATAGACAACATCATATACATTTTACAACAACGTTAATTAATAGTGAGTGATTATCTTGAGTTACAAATAGAAAGTTCGAGAACAAGAAAAAGAGGCTCGACCAATAAATTTAAGTAAAAAAGATTTGGGTCAGCGAATCAGAAGAGTGGCGAGAAAAACACACCACGCGAAATTACCAGAGGTCATTAGATGACAGTGAGTCCTGAGTTGGCCAGGAGGAAGACAGCCGATAGGATAGTCTGGCGCTCTCTCTTCCAAACCTCTACACCTCACGGTAGAAGGGGAACGACTAAGTAAGTAAGTAAGAGTCCTGAGTTGTGCTTCAGGAAGAAGGTGTGATTGCTGTGCGGACAAGATGAACCTTCTGTGGTTTTACAGATAGGGTTGATATAAAAATATATTTAGATGTCCAGCCATCACTAGCGAGTGCTATTCTATCGGGAGATAGTATTTGTTTCTGTAGTTCACAGTTAAGGTGTATTTCTGAAAGGAGATCAGTGTTTATGCTGTGGTTTTTGTAAGTATTGAACCATGATTATATTTTACACAGAGTAGAATTTTGTTTACAGGAGAATCTTGCAGAAGCACGATTTGTCAGTTCATTACGAGAACTTTACGACAATATACTAAGAAAAACGGATGGTTATAACGACTATGTGTAAAGTAACCAAGAGGCTCAAACATTTGAAGGAAACTAGAGATATTATATAGGAGCCATATTGAACAAGGTTTGAAGTGTCCAGAATTGTATATGATAATCAAGAAAAAGTGAATGTCGACTTTTATAGAAGAACTTCAAATATGCTCTCTCATTAGTAAGTATCAGAAGGGTGTACATATAATTATTTATGCATGAGATGAGTTTTGTTGCTAGGAACAGTTATAGAGACCTGTCTGACCAGTTCGTCGAGGAAGATATTTAAGTAACAAATAAAGTATGGAATGTTAATAAAGAGCATTGGTATATGAGGAAATAGGAGCAGGTTTTGGGAAGACTAAGGAAGTCTACGGAGAAAAGAATAAGTTAAAGAGGAACACGGAAGTTACGAGACATAGAGTTCATGTATGAGTTAACCTGAAGTACCAATGACACAGTAAAGGCTTCTATGAGAACTCTATCATTTGAATGACCCATTATACTTGTTGTTTTATTAAGTTATTAAAGGTTTTTGAAGGAACAGAATGAATTTGATTCCATCTTTATGAGTTGCTGATCGTATGCCATGTACATTTAAAGTACCACTATACGAAGTCACTATTAACATCAAAGAAGGAACTGAACGAACCTGAAGTATACAAGAAAAGGATTAGAGTATCATCCAGGAATTTACACCTCTGGCGAAGATGGGCAGTAATGATATCAACTAAATAACTCGGAAGATAAAAGAAAGAAGATAAAAAGAGAAGTTGTAAACTTAAATTACGTCACTAGGCCTGCCATCTGCCACCTAGTGACTCCAACATTTAACAGTCACCAGTGACCACACTGTCACATCCCTGATGTGTGTCACATGTTGGAGTTAAAATGTCTGCCACTGAACCGGAAACTGGAAGTCATATTCAGACTCATTGGCTCAAGGATGCAGACTTCATCTCCCCACTACGCTTTACGGCACGAAAAAGTAAGTAAATGTAAAGACGAGAGCAGTTCCTCTCAGTGGTATAACAATTCCCAAAACGATCCACTCTGATGCAAGGTACGCTGTCCTGAGAAAACAGAGCTTCCATGAGATGGCAGAGAACATTCCCGGAATAAGGACAAAGAAAAATTAATAAATAAAAATAACCAGACCAGAGTGCAAAGAAAATCCCAAACCATAAAATATATAGAGGAACACCAATCAAACAGTTGCTGAACCTATGCACACACACATATGAGGAATTACAGCAGCTGAAAATCGTGGTAAAGGAATATTTCTAACATTTTTAAGCATCAGTACACAGGGGAAAAAACTGTCTATAGCATCAGAGAAATTCTCAAGCACCTAATAGCAGAAGTGAACATGCTGAAAATTCCGGCAGAAGTCTTTGTTACAAAAGAAGGCATTCAAAGTTAATGTGTTTCTCACATTCACTATCAGCAGTAACAACACTCGGTGCCACAGACACACAAGACCTAAATGTCCTGAGAGCAACACTTTGAGAACTATGTCGGCAATTCAAAAGCGCTGTGATACGGTGGATCCCATCTTACTGCCGTATCCCTGGGGATGAAGAAGCCGACAGACTGCCATAGGAAAGGGGGGGGGGGGGGAAATTACCTCAGACTTATACAAACGTAATATATGGAGAGGCCAAGAGACTTTTTCAAGAACAGATACAGAAACACGCGGGAAACAGAACATTCAAGCATCCAGAAAAACGATGCCTATCACCAGCTCAACAGACGAGAATAATTAAGAGTCTTCAGACTCCCGCTCATGCCTCAACAAGCAGAAATACCATGTGTTCAATAAGCTAAAGATAAGATCTACCGATCAACGTTCCTGTGGAATTGTTAAACGACTGCGCAAAATCTGCTACACGAATGCCCAGCAAATGAGGAAAGAACCAGTACCTAGTGAAGTGAAGACGTTAGCAATCTGAGGCTGACCACTGCTTTTGTTTTTCCAAGTATATTCAAGTTGACGGTCTAAAGGTGATCTGATAAGACTTGTGGGATACAGAGATGGATGTGCTGCGTACTAATTGCGTGAAAAGAAACAGGCATACAAAACAAGAAAGGGACTGAACTACACTGGAGCAGGAAGAGAAAAGGTGACACAGGAGCATACTGACATAGTTTGATGTCAAACTCTACAGATAGGAGCACTGGACTGAATGGACAAAAAAAAACATGAAAACGTTAGTCAAAAGTTGAGCTAGGTTAAAGTAGTCCCAAAGCAGATAATGCCGTAAGGGGGGTGAAGTGTTAAAGACTTCACTAGTTCTAGCTTCAAGGGGTGGGGTGAGCAGTTCTCTTCCTCGTTGTCTTTGCATTCTCTAACTCAAGAGCAGATTCTGGTGCTCATTTACAGCTGGGGAGACTGGAGCGTGACGTCACCGTGTTTTGAACCAGGTACCTTTGCCGCGAGAGGCCAGCGCTCTAACCACTGTGCCAATCAGCCATAGAGCTAGAAGAGTACTTGAGCTGAAACGTAGAATTTTAGAGCACGGGTGTGAAATAAAGAAAGATAGCTGATAACGTTTATGGAGAAGATGAAAATAGAAATACGGGACGTCATAGACACTTAGAAACTTGCTGTTATAATAAACAGAGCTTGTATTTATTGAAAATAAACAATGGGGGGAAAAAAGACAAATATCATGAAAATAAATGTGGCCTAATGATAGCCACATTACATTGCAGAAACATCCCTACAAGTTGTGAACTCATGACATATCTAGGCAGCAATGTAGACAAAGTCGGAGGAACAGACGGTAGTAATTAAATAATAATACAATAGGCGAAAGGAGCCGTCATTGCACTGGGAAATAAGTCTGTGTGTGCGTGCGTAAAAGAGAGAGAGAGAGAGATCCAACACACACACACACAGAGAAGAATATTAACTCAAATTTCAGGTCATTTCCGGATAAACGCCTCTCAAACATGAAGAACAACAAAAATGACAACCAAAAAGTTGGACTTTCATAAATGGGTGCTTGCATAGAATAGACAGGTGGGCGGGCGAAGGTAGACAGATAGATAGACAAACATAGACAGGCAGATACAGGCAGACATATATAGGCAGACAGGCAGACACAGAAAGGCAGATACAGACATATAGACAGACAGATACATACAGACAGGCAAATAAAGAGCAACAGATATAGACAAACAGACAGATATACACAGATACAGACAGACAGACAAAGACATGCAGAGACAGACAGGCAGATACTGACAGACACAGACAGGCAGATATAGACATGTAGATACAGACAGACAGATATAAACAGACCCAGACAGATACATACAGGCAGACACATACTGGCAGAAAAAGACATATGCAGATATAGACAGACGGGCAGATACATACAGACATGCAGATATATACAGACAGGCAGATATAAATACACAGACGGGCAGATATAGACAGACAGGCAGTTACAGACAGACACCGTCAGGCAGATACAGACAGACACATAGAGACAGGCAGATACATACATACAGACAGACACAGGCAGGCAGATACATACAGACATGCAGATATAGACAGATGGGCAGATACATACAGGCAGACACTGACAGGCAAATGCAGACAGACACAGACAGCCAGATACATACAGACAGACAGACACTGACAGGCAGATACATACAGACAGTCAGATGCATACAGACAGGCAGATATAGACAGACACTGACATGCAGATACATACAGACATAGACAGACACAGACAGGCAGATATAGACAGCCACAGACAGGCAGATACAAACAAGTAGATACATACATACAGACACAGACAGGCAGATACATTCAGCATACAGACACAGACAGGCAGATACATTCAGACAGGCAGATACATACAGACAGGCAGACACATACAAACAATCAGGTACAGACACAGACAGGCAGATACATACAGACACAGATGCAGGCAGATACGTACAGACAGACACAGACAGGCAAATACAGACAGACATGCAGATACATACAGACATGGACAGGCAGATACAGACACAGACAGGCAGATATGTACAGACAGGCAGATACGTACAGACATACAGGTAGAGACAGACAGATATATACAGACACAGGCAGGCAGATATAGACAGACACAGACAGGCAGATACAGACAGATAGATAGACTTATGGACGGATATAAAGACAGACAGATTTTTAAAAGCAAAGAAAGAAAGGGAGGGAGGGGGAGAAGGAAGGAGGGGAAAACGAAGGAAGGAATGAAATGAGGGTAAGTAAGGGTAACCGCCGTCAACAAAGCTGAATATGACATGGAAGACATTTAGGATCTATTCATGCCTTGCTACCCTTCAACCTGTTATGTCGATTAGCGTTACAAAAACGCGTTTTTTTTTTTTTTAATAATTTTGTTAGGGTATAATTTGTCAGTGTGGCTAGCACAGTTCAGACTCTTGAATCCTGTTATTTTTGCAGTTTTTGTTTTTTGTGTTTTTTAAATAATGAGTTACAATCAAAGTATTAACAGGTTTCAAACATCGCAGCGAATTAAAATTGACACGATGTTAGCTGCTTTAGCTCAAACATCTTTAGTATCAATTGGGGAATAATTATTGCCAGTGTACTAATGTTTTTGAGACTGCTAGAAAATATTTTATTTAACTGATGTAAACAGATTTTGTTTAAAAGGTTATTGCAAATTCGCTGAACGTTACCGAGCGTAAGGACGGCAACTCTAACAGATTTTAAAAAAACTCTTTTTTTCAAATCTTTTATAATTTTTTTTAAAGTTTCAATTCCAAATTTATTACAAAATAATTCCTAAAGCTTGAAACTAATTATATTTAGTAGTTCCATGCAAAACTAGTTTGTAATTTTGACATGGCGTCACAGAAACACGTATTTGTATGTGCATACTGCGCACTGGTACTCTCATGCCTGCACATACAAAAAGCAATTAAGCTAATGAACCCATCCTTGTAATTTAACGTTTGTGTTCCTGTAATGAACAGCCGATAGGATAGTCTGGCGCTCTCTCTTCCAAACCTCTACACCTCATGGTAGAAGGGGAACGACTAAGTAAGTAAGTTTAAAAAAACCATAGGAATGATTTTCAGTAGAGGGCATGTAATTAAAAACAATATAATTGACATAAGCATTAATGAGCAAAAAGTATGCACAGCAAAATCAACTAGATTTCTTGGTATGGTACTAGACCAGCAACTAAACTGGAACAAACACATAGACCTATTAGTGCAAAGCAGTAGGGGACTCATTAACATGCTAAGATACATGAAAGGGAGTGGTTGGGGAGCCTGCAATAAGACAATGATAACCTTCTATAAATCATTTATTAGGGGCAAACTTGACTATGCCAGTGTTGTCTATGCATCAGCCGCCCCGAGCAATAAGAAAAAACTAGACACAGTCCCAAACCAGGCACTGTCAATAATAGCAGGTGCCTCAAAGGGGACATCAGCAGAGGCACTAGAAGTAGCGCTAGGCATTATACCCCTGGAGCTAAGGAGAAAAGAACTGAGATTCAGCTACTGGGCAAAAGTGGCAAAAGATCCAACTCACCCAGCACACAAAACCTTTGATAGGGGTAACCAGTACATAGGCCACATTCCATTAAACCATAATAGATACCCGTCAGGGTGGAAAACAATGGATGAAGTGGATCAATACCCAGACCTGTTTAATGCGATAAACAGTAGTGCTCAGTACAAAGCAAAGATCCCACCATGGGAACTGAGAGTGCCAGAAACTGACTCTCACTTATCAAAGATCATAAACAGTAGTGCTCAGTACAAAGCAAAGATCCCACCATGGGAACTGAGAGTGCCAGAAACTGACTCTCACATATCAAAGATCATAAGCAAATCTAACGACATAATCTCAGCAAAAAGTAAAGCACTAGAGTACATAGAACGGTATATAAATAATAGCCTAACTATATATACTGATGGGTCAAAAGATGAAGAAGGACAATTGGGAGCAGGAGTAGCAATACCAAAATTAAAAATTTACAAAAGATACAAAGTAACAAGTAATACATCCATCTTTACAGCAGAATTAGTGGCAATCCTAAAAGCTTTAGAAATAGCTGCAGAAAACCCACCCAAAAAAGTAACCATACTCACAGATTCCCTTTCAGCAGTTTTAGCTATCAGAAACAGAAATGGTTGTAGTAGGCCAGATATTATAGAGGAAATACTACAGGTTAATACATATCTTCATACTACAGGATGCAGGGCAACACTAACATGGATACCATCACATGTGGGGATAGCAGGAAATGAGCTTGCAGACAAAGAAGCCAAAGGCGGTAGAACTAGCCATAACAAAATTGAAGTAGGCCTAGGGAAGTTCGAAATAAAGAGTTTAATTGCTCAAGCAATAACTAAAGAGTGGATAACAGCATGGGACCAAAGTAAAAACATACCAGATTAGACAATTGCATATTTTAGATTTAAAAAAAAAAAACCAGTATGAACTATAACTACAAAAGGAAAATACCTACTAGAGATAATATAGTATAAAATAAATACAAACAAAAACATATTACAACAAAGGAAACACGTCCTGATATAACCAACAACTCCATGCACATGGTAGATGGTTGAAAGGGGCGTGCTACAAAGAAAAGTAGCAAACACGTTAAAAAGAAAAAAAATTATACATCCACGTTGCTATTTTTTTTTTCTCTACATTAATGAAGAAAAATATCCCATTCAACCTCTGATGGGTTATAATTAGGATATAGGCTATATTGTTTTCAATTCCAAATAATATGAACAACTGCCGATATGAAAAAGTGGCATCACATTTGTAAAATCAAATCATTGTAAATAGGGGCAATCACAATTGTGCTTCTACATTAAATAAATAAACAAACAAAAATAAACAAACAAACAAACAAAATCAAGAAGAAACTCTGAACAAGAATAACATGTGGAGGGGTGTAAAGGCCTGGTGGTTCCAGTTATATAACTGACTTTAACAGATATTTAATTGACTTTCATCTTTTAAAAGTCATATGCATTGTAAGAACAGCATCAGACCTTCACATTCCCAGCCACTATATATTAACATTAGTCCGTGTTAAATATTGTTTGACTATATTATGCAGTTCCCTAGGTCTGTCTATTCTTAACACCTCTTCTATATTTATAGGTAAGTTGGATGCTTGCAAATAATCTAATATTGGTATTCTCATTTGTTCATACCTCTTACATTTTAACAAGAAATGTTCTATATTATTGTCTTGAAGACATCTTGCACAGTAAGGTTCTTCTATTCTGAAATAGCCTTTTCCGAGCTGTAGTCTGAGAAGTTTCTTATTACTGGGAATTTTCAATTCCCTAGATATCTGACATTTTCTTGTTGGAGCCTTGAACATCTTATATGCATGTCTTCCTTTCAGATTTGTATCCCACTCTACTTTCCATTCATCTGTTATTAAATCTTTAATTAAGATCTTAATCTCTGATTTACTCGTCCCTACATTTATTAGATTTTTATCAGATCTACCTTTCTTAGCTTCTTTATCTGCCTTTTCATTTCCTTCTATGCCAACATGTGAAAACGTTGCTATGGGTTCTCATTTCAGCCGAAGAGCGTCGTAGAGGAAACAGTGACCTTGACCTTAAAAGGCGACGTGATAGAGCAGATCCCACTTGTGATTAGGGCTTTGGTTGTGTCAGAGTAAATGTTCCTGATATCACCTCTTCTTGCAGCTTTCATAAACATTTAAATTATTCATTTAAATTGCTCATCTTGTTATATAATGCATTGTTTTCAACTGTATATTAAAATACAGAAAAATATTAAAATACAGAAACTCAGTTCATAGTAGTTGTAAAAGAAATGCATTGCTTTTAAATATAACGTATTAGCACTGTCCCTATTTACAGATTGCTGTTACTGTTACAATCCAAATTGTTTGTTTTCCCTCATAGAAAATTACGGTGAGTATTTATGTGTTTTGGGGAGTGGGGAAGCCATCTGAAGCAATTCTGTTTGTAGCCAGAATTAAATGGGCCAACAGAGTATTCTTTGGGCTACCCAGCCAGTTCTGGGCTGTACAATAAGCATTCAAGTTCCTTGGGACTGGGAAGTCTAAAAAACAAAATTGTTTTGTACTCCAGGATTTTAAA
Source organism: Oreohelix idahoensis (assembly GCA_024509875.1). Classification (NCBI taxonomy): domain Eukaryota; kingdom Metazoa; phylum Mollusca; class Gastropoda; order Stylommatophora; family Oreohelicidae; genus Oreohelix; species Oreohelix idahoensis. Next base: position 294,864 of record JAMPIV010010514.1, on the reverse strand, counting down.
CTTGACTAACAGTGTATTATTTAGGATTAACCAGCTTTCTAAAAATCTTACAGTAACCCTTTGGATTGCCTTGGGGTAGGGGAAAACCTTCTGAAACAAATCTATTATGTAAGCCAGATTTTGAATGTCACTAACAGTGTATTATTTTGGATTATCCAGCTTTTTAAAAATCTCACAGTAACCCTTCGGATTGCCTTATGGTAGGGGAAAATCTTCTGAAACAAATCGATTATGTAAGCCAGATTTTAAATGTCACTAACAGTGTATTATTTGGGATTATCCAGCTTTTTAAACATCTCACAGTAACCCTTCGGAATGTCTTGTGAGTGGGAATATCTTCTGAAACGAATCTATTATGTAAACCAGATTTTAAATTTCACAAACGTATTCTTCTTTGTTATACAGGCTGTTCTGGATCATAGAATAATGATCAAGTTCCCTGGGTAATCTGGAAACTCTTCTGAAACAATTCTCTAATATTTCATGTTTAGTATTGACTAGTATTGTATTATTTGGTGTTAGTCAGCCTGTTTGTAGTCATACAATATCCATTTGTTACCTAGGAAACAAGGAAAACTTTCTTTAACAAATCTTCAAGTATCATGTTTTAATTTTAATTAACAGTTCATTCGTTCATTTTATTCAGCCTGTTTTTGCATTATGCATCAACCATTCAGGTTCAATGGGTAGATGAAAAGTAAGTCACCCCTCTCCTCATCCACAAATCTAAATATCTCTGTATATTCGCCCGAAATAAACTGTTATTTCTGTACACATTTAACATTGTTATTTTCTTTCATTTGTTCTGATTTATGTGTTTGAATGCAAGACAATAAATCAGTTGGTGAATCTTCTGCCTCATAAGAATTTTAAATTGCTAAACAAAGAGAATAAAATTCTGTTATTGTTGAACAGAATCGACATCATTGCATTCCGGGCAAACTCATAGATGATCAGTCTCCCTCAGTATATGTCGAAGAGTGTGTATGCTAACTGGTTGTATACACAACAGATGCATCTCCTCATACGTCCATCTCTGCTAACCTTACGTTTTTTGCCAAATTCCAACAGTCTTAACCTTGATGATTCATCTATTGCAACGAACATCAATTGTTCTCAGTATCTCTCCCTTATCCATATCCAGTGTCCCCACTGTGGCTGCTCTTGATGCTAGTTTGTCAGCTCTCTCATTACCCGTACCCCTGCATGCCTACGACAGTAGATCCACACCAGCTCCTGCAGATTTGAAGCTTCTATGAATGTTTTCCATTCATGCTGTAGTCAATCATCTTGAACCTTTCGAAAAGACAGAGTCTGACACAATGCATACCTGTCAACATGTACGAATTTTCCGTACAATGTACGTATTTTTGATACTTTTAGCAGTGTACGGCAGAACAGACTCGTTGTACAGAATTCCCCCCCCCCCCCCCCCCAAAAAAAAAAATCGAAAAAATGTTTTTTTTTTAAATTATAATAAAATTATATAAATACTTTCCAACCCAAGTTATTTTAAATCAGAAAATATTTTCTAGCCCAGGTTTTTTTAAAAACCATTTTTTTTTTTTTTTAAGTCCGGGAATCTCGGCGTCTGTTTTTAAACTGAGGTCTTTCCCAGCAACCAATCAAATCCTTTTATACCCAACAATTCGGCAAAAACTTTGAATTCGGCCTCAAACACTTTCGGTTTTCAGCGTGACATGACGTATTTTTAAAGTTATCTGTTATGAACCACGCTTGCCAAGACACTTCGACGCCGTTTTGTTTTAAAAAAGCTCAGTACTTATAACTTGGTTAAATATTGCTGTTGTTTTCAATCAATACCCTTTATCTCCCCAAGGAGCATAGGCCTTCAACAAACACATGCCAAGTCTTCCTGTCCTGTGCCATCCGCTCAAGTTTTTTTCCATGTTTGTTGAAGTTTTTGTGGTAAAAAGTTTTTTACGGGATGGGCTAACCAGCCCCATGCCCAACACTCCTTAGTTGCTTTTTATGACATGCATGGTAGGGTACAGTGTGACTATTCTTTGCTCCCCTTTCAGGCCCCGGTAACACATGGGAGTTGCTGTTGTTTTGCTTTGTTGCAATTTAATCGCTGTCTTAATCTTTTCAGTTATATCTTGCCCTTCAATATATTTCCGATAAATTAATGTCATAATATTCTGTTTAGGCCCTACATAACTAGAAAAAAAAAAGTTTGTTTGCGTTGAGTAGGCCTACTTTATCCCAGCGGTCGAGATTAACTGCTTTATTTTTTAATAAAGTGGCGATCTTTTATCACTGGTCTAGGCTACGAATTTTTAAATAATAATTTTGTAAATTTTTGGTAGTACGTTTTTTCTTCCTAGATTTGATATTCTGTACATAATTTGGTTAATTTTCTTTTTCCGCTGTTAGCTGTTTGCTTTGCTTCGTTGCATTTTTTTTTTTTTTAGTCGTTCTCTTAATCTTTCGTTATATTTTGACCATTTAAATATTTCCAATAAATTAATATCATAAAATTCTGTGTCGGCCCTACATAACTAGAAAAAAAGTTTGTTTGCGTAAACTTCGATGCTTTATTTTTCAATAAAAAAATAACACAGACTGCAGGAGGTACTTGAATGCAGACACACTCACTTCTTTTTTACAGTGTAAGATTAACATTGATACATGCTGTGCAGACTTTAAGCCCACAAATGCAATTCTGCAAAGTGCTAAAAGTGCCTGTGTTGATTATAATACAAAACACTGTGCATCGATCACTAAGTTTTTTTTATATGTAAAGAACAGCATGAGACTATTAGCATGTTTTATATCACACTAATTCAAATGCTAATAGATTTGTATGTGTTATTTCTCGTTTTAAAACTGTATTGTGTATAATTTATTAATATATTTTTTGCGTAAGGATTTTTGGGTGTTTGTAATGATTTTTTTGGTCCCGCATACAGGTTTTTGTCTCAGGAAGTTGACAGGTATGACAATGACTGCCTTTGTTAATGAAGTTTCGGTCAGCCACCTTAAGGCTACAGTAGCTGCCTCTACCTCCATTCTCAAAATAAAGTTCGGTATTCTATCTAAACCTTCTGTAGCTCCCGGGGTATCTGAGAAGGCAAATGAAGAGTTAGACTACTGATCACCTTCATCAGGCATGCCATAAGAGCTTGTGTGTGGAACTAGCCACATCATGATGTAAATAAAATTGCTGAATAAAGCACTAATGCAAGAACACATAAATGCTTTAGTCCAGACTTACTGTAAGATGACCAGCTGCAGTGGTGACGACATGCTCCAAAATTAGCTAATGAGGAAACTGATCATGATGCTGTTATGGATATTTACTTGTTTCTAAACATTGCTATCGAGCTGCTCAATAATAGCTATGAAATAGAAGTATTTGGAATGTGACCCCAATATGAGAAAGTATACATGCACAAGATTGGTCATTTTTTTTCATCAAAAGTAATCTACTTCTTCATTAGTGCAATGGCAGTCTTAATACTCTTCAACAAAGTCTAGATGACAAGTTACCACGAGATGACACGTTACCACGAGATGACAAGTTGTCAGCAAGACACGAGGTACAACCACAGTAGTGAGTAACTCAACTCGAAGACTGACAGGGTTACACTCTCCAACAATTTTATCTTCTTCAAATACCATGGCTGGTGGCGTAGGAGATCATATCTCTCCACAACTTCCTGTCTCCAGTACAATTTATCAATTCTGCTGTTGACTTCTTTCCATGCCTTGATATCAAACTGTCCAGTATTTGCTCTCTTTGTCTTCCCCTATCTCTTTTTCCTTCAATCTTACCTGTTGGTTACGATATATTCCAGCTTTCTTCTTCTCATAACATGCCCAAAAGAAGTGGATAGCTTCTTTCTAACTTGTGGTAAAATAAGTTTCATTTGCGCATTGGCCTCTTTCAGAACATCTTCATTACTCTTTTTGGCTGTCCATGGTATTTTTAACATTCCTCTGTAAAACCACACTTTTATAACATAATAATTTAGACAATATTCTGAACACAATCAAGGTATAAATCAAATACTTACAGTGCATTAGCAACTCCCGATACTTTTCAGCACAGCAAAAATACTAGAAACTTTTGTGGCAAACATCAAGCATACTTGGAAATGCAAGAAACTCTAATCAGACTTGCTTTGCTATCACTTGCACGACTTTTGAAAATCGTAGAACAACAGTGTTCTGAAAATTGCAACTTCTGGCGCTACTATCTACCTGCAGCAAAACATCACATCGACACGCAGGCCTCTTCACTGCAGAACAACTAGGCCTTCCATACACAATTCTCTGTCGTTACTTTCCTCACAGTCCCAAACTCTATCTTGTCCAAAAGCCCAAAGCACTACTCACAGATCTGGCTTCTACGAACCGTCAAGAACAACTTCTATAATAACGTCTGATTTCTTCCCCCTCGCATCTCGTGCGACCACTGACTTAAGCTCAGTCGTTGGCTTACACATCAGACAAAATTCACGAATGTTTACCATCGTTCCCTCACCGACAAGCTACTCCATGTAGAGACAACACTAAATTTAGTTTTAGCTCAATTCTTGCTCACGCATCCACAACTTACTTACTTACTTAGTCGTTCCCCTTCTACCGTGAGGTGTAGAGGTTTGGAAGAGAGAGCGCCAGACTATGCATCCACAACAACACAAACAAGTAACTTAGCTCCATGTCACGCATAAGCTCTTAACAAATACACTTTTAAAAAAATCTAGTTATAACGTTTGTTCAACAGTGATACCATCAGACACTTCGACTGTTAGTATAATTGTGGTATGAGTAGTTTTGATACAGGTACACATATGCCAAGACGTGGTAACACGAGCAATAATACTTCATTCATCAACAGTCGTCTCTGTCGCATCTTCCGCATCAAATGGCGAAATGTAAAAAGAAATATGGACTTGTAGAATAAAACCAACCAAAAACCAATACAGTGGGATGACCTTATGTGGCAAGATGGATGTTAGATACAGAATTAGATATAGTTCCCAGACATTGAGAAGAGTGCTGGTGAACTAGTGGTAGGAATGGCACAGACCAAGTTAACTGCAAAGTTTTAGATGGTGGCTGTAGAAGAGAGCTGTGAAGTAAGTAAACTTCTCGCTAGGCCTACCCTATGCTGCAAGGGTGTTTCTAGTAATAGTTGGTGTGAAATACAGCTCGTTTAACAAAGTCTCAGATAAATATACGCTCCGAACTTGAACCACTCACTATTAGTTGAAGACTCCAAATGTTCGAACAATGACTATACCATGTAACGGTCGTTGTCCATGTACAAGGTCAGACTAACGTCTGGACAGACCGCCCGCAAAACTACGGAGCTCTAACCCGACACAAGACAAGCTTGGACAAATGCTTAGGTGGAACAAACTAATTCCACAGATGTGATCGCTTGTGCGAGTTCTGACCAGTGTCTTAGAAAACAGTCCGAGGAGAATGGTGGCTGAACGGAATTGTGACCGAAGAACTGTTATGCTTCAAATTTAAACTTTCGTTCCAAAACGCTTCCTAGTATACTTTGATCCTTTGCCGCCGACTCTCAAAGAAGACAGGGATCATCACGTGTGGTGGTGTCTTGTAGGGTAGCAACAAACTGCTTCCACTTTGCTCGGTCGGCGGCCATCCTTCGTGCAGTGTACTAGTTGTACCATCTTTGGTTCATTCTTTGCATCTCTGCCTCCACAGTTCTCCGCCAAGTTGTTTTGGTCGGCCTCTCTTTCGCTTTCCTTCATGGGTCCATATCATAGCTGATCTTGTGATGGCATCAGGGTCTCTTCTGAGGACGTAGCCAACCGATCTCCAGCGTCTGCCAGCTATGACGGTGTGCATGTCGTCTTGGCTGCTCACAGTAAGCAGTTCTTGGTTGGTGATGGTATTCAGCCAAAAGATTCGGAGAATTTTCCTTAGGCAGATTGTGTGGAAATAGGACACTTTCGACATTTCCTTCTCTGTTACTCTCCAGCATTCCGCACCATAGACAAGCATAGAAAGCACATAGCTCTCATATAATCTTAACTTGGTGTCTGTCCTGTACTGAGAGGACTTCCAGATGTTGTTTAGACTAGCAAAGGCTATTCTCGCTTTATTCATTCTGTTGTTGATGTCTTTACTTGTTCCGCCGTCTGGTGTTTACTATGCATCCTAGTTATGTAAATGTGCAAGTCTGTTCCAGCTTCTGGTTCCTTATTGTTGTATACTGTGGTTTTCAAAATGACTGAAACTTCTTTATTTGGATATGCAGAACCAGAAATTACAGCGATCCCCCTGCAATATTCTTGGTAAGTTGTCTTTTATGAAGAATTCTGTATTTCACATCTTCATATGTGTTCTTTATTAACGGTCATGAACTTAAAGGTTACTCATGCCTCATCACTTTCCAAAGTTATTATTAGTTAAAACTATCAAATGCCATTTCATAAGCTACAAATGCATTGTTAAATGGTGAATTCAATTTCAGGCTCTGTCCCACTGATATAAGCTGTTTAGCTATCTGGTCTGTACAAGATCTGTTTTGTCGAAAACTAGCATCTTCTTTTGTCTGTGACCTATTTTAAACTCTCAAGTATGATTCTATTTAATGTTTTCCCTGCCACAGATCATCCCATTGTAACGTATTCAATCTTTTACATTTAGGTTTAGGTTTTTGAACCCCGCACTTGAAAACTGGTCTTTTTGTGTGCAAGGGATATCCGGTTCAACCCCATGTGGGTGTCGTAAATTTATTTTGAGAGAAAGATTCTTATAAATGGTGGTCCGGTTTAGAGTGGAGAATGGTGGTGAAAAGCTCAGTGATAGAAAATGTAGAGAGTAAATAGTTGCTTCACAGAGTGCTGGGGAGAGTAAAGACAGACTTATTTACGACAAATCGTTTCTCTCGATCTTTTTTCAGACTCTCCTGGTCAAACAATTATTTGCCAGTTTCCAGACACACATCTGCGCTCACACCGATTTGGTGCTTCAAACACACAGACGCACGTGAATACAAACTATATTAAACAAATAGGGGAAATGTTGGGCTTTGGGTATTCCAACACAGTACTAAATAAGTTTATGATGTTTATTAACCTTAAAAATCAAATCACAAACAAATATCAAGTGTTACATAAAATTATCATAAGTACAGAAAATGCAAATAACAAGGTGGGGTGGGGGTGAAGAAGATTGGTATCGACTACGCCCTGCCCGCTTATTAGACAAAGATAAACCCAGTCCAAAGATAGATAATTATCAGGAACATAGGTAATGTAACCCACCAGTGAATTTAATTACTCTGAAAGAGATGTTACAATATTAGGTATGGGTGGTAGAAAAAAATCCTGTTATTCCCAATTGTTTTTCCCTTTACTAAGCAAATGAAAGGGAAGGGGGGGGGGGGGTAAACAGAGTTAACAAAATATCCCACTTAAAGGAACAATGCAGGGTATACAGAAAATGTATTACCCGGTAGGCAAGTTAACAAAATGGTTTGAAAAAAATTAAATCTCCTGTCATTCATGCATGCGCGTGAGGATCCACACTCATATATTCACACACACTTACCGATTGCAGCATCAGACAATCCATAGAATTATATAAACAGAAATTACACTCTAGACATGTGAAACTGTCTAGTACTTCGATGTCCCGCCCCAGATGTTGCGAGGTTTGCTGATAGCAAATATTCCCCACTTATCGCCGGACTTGAAGCCTAAGAGTTCTTGTGTTTTATTGTATATAAAAAAAGAGTCTATGGGATGGCACTGACACAGTTCGACACAGGGGTGAAAATGAAGTGGTGGTAAATTTCCTTCAATGCGTGATGATAGCAACTGTCCGGTAAAGTTTTTAATCCAGTGAGGAAAAACTAGGCTCAGTCACAGTCAGGTAAATCGGTACTCTCTCATAGTAGAGCAGTAAATAAAATATCGCTACTGGCAACTGTTCATCTTCCAGTTTAACTTACAGGTTGAAATTTAATTTGATGATTTATTTAAATGTTCTTGGGTAGGCTTTCTTTCATGTAATTATGATAGCTAGGTCGCATCGGACCGCCACAAGATTAAATTTAAAAAATGTTTCATCAATATGTCTGGAAGTTTAAGAACCGAGTCTGAAACTCTCTGTATGATTTCTTTATGCTGGGATTGCAAAGGTGATCATTCTATAGAAAAAGATAGAAAACCCATGACAACATAATCATACCTCAAAAATCAAATAATATTCTAACGCGCGATAAATTTACCATTAAGGCTATTATATACACTCGCGTATTTAATTATGTATTTAAGAAAACACGTCACGAGTCTAATGGTTAAAATACACATCTATATATATATATAGGACTTAACTAAATTTATTAATTATAAATTCCTTCGCGACTTTAAAAGTTACTTTAACATTAAAGCATCTATTATTTTTGAAAATATTATAATAGATATATCATTAAATTTACGACTGGAACTTTTGGGATGAGTTTAATTTAATAGATTTAAATAAACACAAAATCCAGTGAAATAAAAATGAAAGCACTAGACCACTGATCACTTTAACAAATATATTACACCGTGCACAGAAACAGAAATCACTCCAATGTAGCCACCAATTCAGATGGAAATCTAGCAGAATTTCTACTATAGCTAGTGAATCTTAAATCTCTGGCGACCGAATGATAACATGGCTTTCTACGTGGTCTGTATATATCTAGCTGAAATGTAAGATGAGTGGGACATGTGAAAATTTGACACCTTTTTAGATCTCAGGAGACTTTTGGGGATCTGACCGCCAGACTAAAGAGAGAAGCCGCCCCTGGTCTGACGTATCTCCGCTCGCTGCTTGCGCGTCGGCTTTCCCGTTCTCTCCCACTGCGATCGGTTTCGTGTTTAACACCGAGATGCAAAATACCGGCAGGAAACTTGCGTCGCTCGTTTCAGGGACCACTACTGCCTTTGATAGCGCCGATAGTCTTTCCTGAGATCCCTCAGTCTGTTTGGTCGTGTGCCGCTACTTTCTGTTTGATTCTGGCACCTCCCCCACTGGGCCAAGTTAATGAAAATACTGCATATGATTGCTCAAGAGATGTCCGTGGGCTTGATTTAATCTCTCCTTAAATCAATGCGATGACCAGAATGAACAGTAGATAAACTGTCCACATATTAATCAGCAAACGTGTTGACCATCTGTGTGGAACGGTTGCATAGCTAATGAGTCCAGGTAAAAAAAAATCCCGTTTGACGAAAAGTTACCACAATATTCGGGGCCACTGATGTTATACGAAGGGGTCGTTACAAAAGGTCGTACTATATCATCCAACACTTCAGGGTCATTCAGGGTCAGCTGAGTTCGTCTGTCACAGTGGGTTATAATTTGGGTATATAGTATTCATCTTTCCATATAGTGCATTACTTTGTTGTTTGTGTTGACTCTTCCAGGCTGTAACTTATCTGCCATTTGCTGTGGAAATGTTTAATGTCTATGGGGTCTGTAATTTTTCTTCTTCCGTGATACCATGTTGCTCTCTCTCTCACTATTGACATCTTTTTTTCTGCTGGGCTTTTGTTGGTTTTGGATTGGTGGTTTTTGTTTGTTTGTTTGTGTTTTATTTTTTTATATAACTCTTCTACTGGTATTGAATGGACTTATTGGTTTGGTTTTTTTTTTTTTTCCTTGTCATTCTAATTTGTTCTAGTTGTTGTATGTTGGTTCTTGTTCTGGTAATATAAAATTTTATTATGTTGTGTAGCTCCCTGGGTAGGTCAACTTTCAGTACATTTTCCAGTGACAGTGATGTCGAGTTTTGGGTTCTCAAGTATTCCATTGGTGGTTTTCTGTGCTGTTCGTATTTTTTGCATGTTAACACATAATGTGCTATGGTGTTTTTCTCCAAACATGTTGCACAGTTCCTCCACCATGAAATAGCCTGTTCCTAGTTGAAGTCTAATTAGTTTTCTGTTGCATGGTATTATTGGTTCTCTAGATATCTGATATGTCCGGGTTGGATCTTTTAGCAGTTTTTAGCTGTGTCTGCCTTTCTGGCTTTCTTTCCAGTTTTCTTTCCATTCCTTTGTTATAATATTTCTAATTGTACTTTTGATCTCTGTTGTGCTAAACCTGAGTTTATGTGGTTTGGGCTGGTTCTTCCTGCTTTTGCTTTCCTGTCGGCCACCTCATTTCCTTCTATTCCCACGTGAGAGGGTATCCATGCAAGTAATACTGAGCATCCCCTATTAATTAGGTGTGTACTAAGTTGTGTCGTAAATTTTGATAGGTATTATAGATAGGTTTGGTACTTCTGAATAGAACAGGCAAAGTGGGAAATAATGAGATTTAAAGTAGGAGAAATAGAGCTCACGAGTGAATAGTTATAGTTATTGTTGATCATAATCAACGTCATTGCACTCCGGGCAAACCCATAGGTGCTCAGTCTCCCTCCACAAATGTCGAAGGCTATGAATGTGCGAATAGTTCATCTTGTGCGCTTGTTGTATACACGCCGGATGCATCCTATCATATGTCCATTCCTGCTGATATTACGTTTGATGCCGAATTCCAGCAATCTTAGCCTTGATGATTCATCGAATGCAGTGTCATTATGGATAAGGGTTGTTGTTGTTGATTTTAGGATCTTGCACAAACAACTGGATTTTGTTTTGTGCATGGGATACCCGGTTCAACCCCACATGGGTTATAATCTAGGTATATAGTGTTCCTTTTTCTATAAAGTACATTACATTTGTTGTTTTCCTTGAATGCAAATTCTCTGGCGTTGTTTTTTTTTTTTTTTTTTAGTATATCTCCCATCACCTTGTTGAGTTTTTGAATGCTTGTACTCTGATTTATTGCATGCTACCTTCTTATTTATTGCCCTTGATATTAACTCATCTATTAAATTGGGAATGCAGTGCTTTGCAATGTTTTGTAACTTCGCCCATTAGAGAATGACACTGCTACATAAAACTGACAATGAGGAAATATTGGTTCTGGTAGGTGTACGCCTACATTTTCAAATGATTGTCCCAGTGCTTCGTTGATTGTTACAGCAGAAGCTAAAATCACAGCAAATTTACGACGTCTCAGGTTAAAAGGATGGCTCTAAACTGAAGCGTGGAATGAAAACTCCGTTGCCTGTGACAATCTCGGCATCAATGAAGTTGATTTGACGGTCCTTTACAGCTTATCGTATGCCTTTCATTCCTGGAGAAAATCTACGGAGATATCAACAGCCTCAGGCTGACCACTGCTTTCTTTGAACTTATTCAAGTTGACATCTGAGGGTGAACGAAGAAGAAGAAGTATGCCTTTCAAAGAGACCATTATCAGTGCCAAGGAAACTTAAAGCATATTCGTTATTGAGAGATAACACTAAAGAGCCAGAATAATGCAGACCTTGGTGACGTAAGAGTGGTACTCCACAAACTATGTCAACAGTTCAAAAGAGTTGTAGTACAGTGGATCACACATCATTGCAACATACCCGATAATGAAGAGGCTGACAGATTGGCATATGAAAGTGGAAAGCTACCTCAGCCTGATACAAGTATGACTTTTGAAAAGGCAAAGAGTTTTATCAGAAACAGATAAAGGAACGAATGGGAAGCAGAGCAGCCAGGCCACCAAAAGAAAACAACAACAAAATTATGCATATTATCAGCTCGCTGAAGAGAACAAGTGGTAATCTACAGACTCCGCACGGGCCACAATAGATTGGTATACCACCTATTCAACAAGCTAAAGATAGGAACTACCAATGAATGTAACTGTGGCACCGATAAAATGACTGCTCAGCATCTGCTTCACAAATGCCCAACATATGAGGAACAGAGAAAGCACATGTGGCCATCACCAGTACCATTCCTGGAGAAGCTCTATGGAGATAGAAATAGCCTCAAGCTGCCTACTGCTTACTTTGAACATATTCAAGTTGACGTCTATGCATGTACGAAGAAGAAGAAGATTAAGAGATTAAAAGAAGCCAAAGATATAGCTACACTGTGGATAATTATAGAACAAGCATGGAACTGCACCCATCAATTTACGCTGGCTTTGTGTACTACCAAAAAGGCCTTCGAGAGTTTAGGCAGAATGTAGCCGCGTGCGAAGCACAGGCGACTTTTATTAATGTTTAAGAAGACTAACGATAATTTAGCAGATGACATAGAACGACAATTATTAGCACCAGTTAGGTTTTCATTTTAAATAAAAGTATGCAGTGAGGTTATTTCAGTACAAGCAGATCATTTTGACCCGCTATTTGTCAAAGTGATTAATAGATAGGTCGCACCAAGTTTGCATCAGCAGTGGTTCTCAAAAGAAATAGGAAAGGTCCCTAATTAAGTTTGATGCTAGTAACTACAATAAATTTAGAAGCATTCATAAGCACTTGAAATTATAAAATAAGTCAGAAAGAATTGAATAAAATAGGATGTCTATCAATAGATAAAGCAGCGCGTACCTGACTAGTTTTCTGATGGCACATGCAGAAAACACTGTTGAGGTGTCGGCACCACACGAGCCCTCTTTGTCCTCTCACAATGATGAGGCGGTGGTTGATGCTGCGGCAGGCTCATCTAGCCTCCCTCTTCCTGCTTCGGATGACTCTGAAGTTTCGCCAGTCCCATGGTGTCCAGATATTTTTCCGGAGCCTTGCTCCCGGAAGGTACGTTCCACGTGGAAGACCTTTACTGTTAGTCGACGGACGTGGAAATCCGGCAGTGGGTTTCAGTGCTGTTACACGGGGCGGACCTAGCCAATCTGACGGACAGGGCAGTTATCATTAATGTCCTTGCCCGGTATCCTTGGCGGGACATGCGCCAGCGCCGCGCCTTTATTCGACAAGTTGCTTATGACTATTTGTTTTTTGTGCCTAATCGTTATTAATTATTTTTATTTCTTTATTTTTTTGTGTAGGCCATGCGTTTGGCGTGTTTTTTGTTGTTGTTTTTTTTTTGGTGTTTTTTTTCCAATTGATTTTGTTTAATTAATTTTTTGTATGGCATGCTCCCATTTCTTTTGTATTTTTTAGTTTCTTTTATAGGAATTTATGATATATTTAGTGAGATTTTTGTAATTTATTGATATTTGTGATTGGATATTGTTTTTTGTTTTGTTTTGTTTTTTTATATTTTTATGTTATGATTGTTTTATTTGTAATGAGTTCTTGTGTTTTATGTTTTGTTTTTAATATGTTTTAAGCTTCTGTAATGGTAACATTTTTTTCTTGAATTGTTACTTTTTAGTAATGATTTTTTCTGTATTTTGGTATACATTTTTGGCAGTGTTACCACTTTATAAATTTTTGTTTGTTGATAAAGTGGTACGTTTTTAAGTGTTTTTAATTGAAGTAACATTTATTTTTCTTTTTTTAAATTCATCGCTTTTATGGTGTTTTGAACCATATCTTGGTTGATTCTTATTTTGAGTTATGAATTTAATGATGTAGCCTACTTTCATGCCTAATGTGATGATGTACATTGATACACCGATAGAATTATTAATTATAAGTATAAAAATAAGGTAGAAATGAAAATAGTGGAGTTAGGAAGTTTCGTCTTCACCCTCGCCGCAAGCGCGTTGATTTTAGCAGACAGTATTGTGAAAAAAAGATAGTACCATCGTTTTCTAGTGTCCTTGAAAAACTATTTATAACATGACACGGAAAGCCTACTTGTTCAGACGGAGTGAAAGAGGGGAGAGACAGAAAAATGATACCATCTGCACGCGTGGTTTGAATATAAAACCTAGCGAAAACGCGATAGTGTTGTTAGCCGTTTGAAAATACGACACAAATTCAAAATATGTTCGGCAATTGGGTCACGCAAACAACCTTAGCTCTTATAAAACTGACGTATTTCTGACGTAATACGGGAGACTATCGTTTTTAGTTTGAAAATAGCGGTAGAAAGAAGTGAACAGGTGGTAGTTTATAGATTTCAAGACTAACATGGAAAAAATTATGGAATTTTGAACCATTATACATAGGCTCATAAAACTTATATATTCGGGTGCCATAGTGTCTCCTGACAAATAATATGGTTTCATTTACCCTATAGTCCAACTAACAGCCAAGATATGGTCATAATACTAGATAGTTACAGACACAATGACTAACACACTAGTGTTCTGACATTCGCTATCGGTAACGTATTTTTGCACGAGTTGTTGAAAAGAGGCATGAGAGGGTAGGGCAAAGTCCAAAAGAGGGGAACGTTAGGACTGAGAGGAAAATGTAATATGATTTGGAGGGGAGTTTGAAAGGGAGAAAGAAATTATGGGATGGCTCAAACTGAATATTTTTTTTGTAGTGTTAGGCCAAAACCAAGTCTATTTTTGACGAATGCCAAGTTCGGACGGACAGACCGACAGAAGTACACTAACATTGGACCGAAATTGGACCTTAGATTTAAACATTTGAATTGACAAACTTAGTAGTTAGATCTCATTGGTCGAAACCGTTTAGATTACTGGGAAAGTTGAAGACTCGGTGCCATTTTCACGAAGACTGTTCATAGAAGCAGGACGCTTGAGAGCTGAGAAGTGTGTCGTGCCTTGAATATAGATATAATTTATAAAAAGTATAAGGGCGCGATAGTCCAGCGGGCAGTACATCTGAGGTTGTGCTAATTCAACGTTCCTGTGTGTGTATTCTTTGAATTGTGATAAGACCAAAATTATTAATATTATTTATACTATTAATTATGTTGTTTGACTTGGGTAATGAAGAAAACATGACGACTATAAGTAAAGAAGTCATTAGTAGGCTTATACAAGCCTATTTGTTGCTCCACCGTGTTATCAAGCTACCAGAGAGGTAGTAGTAAAATAATTATAGGTTGTCACCAGGAATCACCTCACCTATCACATTGTATGGAAAAAGATCATTGAGAACGGCAGAGGCGTTGCAGACATTAGGGAGAGGAATATGAAAACTTGTACAAAGTGTTACCTCATTTTATGGAGATGTGCTGAGTTGGTCAGAGAGATCTGATCCAGGTCTTTTAGGTTAAATATTGTATTGTTTGTAAAATTGGTGGATTAGGTATTATGCTAAGACAGAACATAATTTTCATGTTACAGGGTTTTTGTCTGGCACTAATCAGGTGCCAGATTCCTGTGTGAAAAAGTTACTCCAGCAGAGATAGAGGTACTCGCGGTCTACCCTATTTCTTTTGGGACAAAATCAACAGTGGCTGTTGGCAGATCATACATCTATGTTCAATCCTCAAGTGCCAGTTAAGTAAAGAAGCCCTGGCACGAGGAGAATTTATCAACTTTTCCACTTCATAAACCCTGAAAAGGAAATATAAATAAAGAATATCTGTCAAGAAGTAAAGTGAATCAAGAGAAAAGAAACATTGTGACAAAGACTGGGCGTGATGTTAACACCCCAACCAGCCAGCTCATAACACTTTAGAAATAGCTAGAAATGTTACAATACCATAAAAACTATAATATATATGATTAAGGACAAATTGTCCTCTTTTAGTTAATTAAGTATGCCTATTATTTATGTATATATATAAATTGATCTCATGTGATTTGACAGTCCTAACCAAAAGAATCTTAGGTATAGGACTAATAAAGTTATAGAAAAAATTGTATAGTACTAACTTTTAACAACCGGTGTTGGTTGATTTGATCACATAGATTAATATTGGTGTTTGTGTGTGTGTGTTTGTGTAATTAATTACCATCACACCACACTTGCATAACCCTAGACATTAAACGTAGCTATCAGACATACTAGTCAAGAATAGGTCTGATTGAGGTCATAAGGTGGTAGCAGAAAGGTGTCCTGATATACTCAACCCAAACTTTGTTATAATCAGGAACCTTCACAGCTGACCTCATTCAGTACAATAGAAACAAATACAGCAACATTTCATAACATCAAAAACCACTACATATATTGGGTAGCTCGTCTCCGGGATTTAAACTTATCATTTATAATAGGGTTTCTAAAATTCATCATCATGTGACGTATTCTTTCCAGAACGTTGTCTCCATTACAGCTGCTCTGAACGCATCACGATTCTGGGCAAGTCGACCTGCATCAGCCAAAGACAAGTTCAGACTCTCTGTGATGTCCTGGGTCCACCGTCGTCTAGGTCGACCCCTTCCCCTTTTTCCAGGGACCATGCCTTCCATCACTGTTTTTTCCAGACTATTATGTCTTTTTATATGACCGAAAAATTTCAGCTTCCTTATTGCGATGGTATTTAGGAGCCAATGTTCCTGTACATTTAGTGAGTGCAGTACTTCTCTGTTGGTCTTTTTTTCTGTCCAGGGTATTCTCAACATCCTTCTGTAGCATTTCATTTCGAATGATGTAATCTTTTTTGCAACTGTTTTATTGAGTGTCCAAGTCTCGCAGCCGTATGTTGCTACTGGGAATATACATGCTCTGATCAGTTGTAACTTTGTTTCTTTGCTTGTGCCTTGCCATAGGTTTTTCATCTGTATTAGCTTATGTGAAGCAATTGCAAGTCTTCTTTTAATTTCTACTGCACAGTCGCCAGAGCTGTTAATGATTGATCCTAAGTATTCGAATTCATTGACACTTTCCAGTTCTTCGTTATCAATTTCAATTTCTGGTTTGGTCTTTACTTTGTCTGTTGTCAATACTTTGGTCTTCTTGGTGTTTAGGTATAGATTCTGGGCCTCGCTGTGTTTTTTGGTGGACAGAAGTAATTGTTCAAGTCCTTCTGGGTTGGTCGATAGGAGGACTGTGTCGTCAGCATATCTGATTTCCGGGATCTGGTACCCGCCGATGTTAAATGAGTCAAACTCTGTGTGTTCTTGGTCATCTCTTACGTTTCTCATGATATTCTCGGCATAAATGTTAAACAGGTAAGGGGAAAGGGTACAGCCTTGTCTTACTCCTTTCTGTACTTCAAACCATTCTGATGTTTCCCCCTCTATTCTTACGGCTGCCTGTTGTTCTTGGTACAGCAGTGCGATGAGTTGTATAAGGTGGTTTGGAAATCCCATATTTTTCATAATAGCCCATAACTGCTGATGTTGTACACAATCGAAAGCTTTTGTGTAATCAATGAAACAAGTATGTAGGTCAACGTTGAATTCTCTACACTTTTCTATGATGATCCTCATGTTGAATATATGATCCCTAGTGCCTCTACCTGGTCGAAAACCCGCCTGTACTTCATTTATTTCTGTTTCTAGCTTTTGTTGCATCCTTTTCATTATGATTTGTAAAAGTATTTTGCTGGCATGGCTTATAAGAGCTATAGTTCTGTAGTTTGTGCACAGTTTCAGGTTGCCCTTTTTTGGCAAGGGTATGTAAATTGATCTTTTCCATTCCTTGGGCCAAATTCCGCTTTGCCAGATCTTGCAGCATAATGCATGGTATATACGAGCGCTGCCTTCTCTTCCTGCCTGTATCATTTCAGCTGTTATTTCATCACAACCAGGAGATTTTCCACTTTTTAAGTGTTTGATTGCATTCCGGACTTCCTCTATGGTAGGTTCTGGTTCACGTTCCGCTTCATTCATGACGTTGTTATCTGCCGCTTTGTTTATTTCCGTATACATTTCTTGACAGTACTCCTTCCATCTGTTCAGAATATCTTTACGTTCTGTTAGAGCGTCGCCTTTCTTGTCGTTTATTGCTCGAGTTGATGATTTAAAGTTGCTGTTTTTCAATGTTCTTACTTCAGAAAACATATTCTTACTCAATCCCTGTTCGCGCATTTCCTCTATTTTCCTGCAGGTGTCGTTTATGTATTGTTGTTTGTCTTGTCTGACTCGTTTTTTAATCTGCTTTGTGTATTCCTTGTACAACTCCTGATTTTCTGTATCTTTTTTGGACTTCATTTTTCTTCTCTCTACCACCAACTTCAGTGTTTCGTCTGAGATGTATTCTCGTCTCTTTATGCTTCTTTTAGGAATTAACCTCTGTGCATTTGTAATATATACATCTCTGATGTTATTAGCAAGTTCATCTGGTGTCATTTCCTCCTGTACTGCCATAAGAATGTCAAATTTGTTCTGAATATCGACACTGTACTCTTCTGGTATGGCGCTTGTGTCATAACGTATTACTTTGTCGCTTGTAACGACTTTTTTCAATTTGATCTTGAAGTTTGCAGCAAGAAGTTCATGGTCGGAGTCACAGTCTGCTCCTGGGAACGTCTTGATGGATGAGATACAAGATCGCCACCTTTGTTGTATTAAGATATAATCTATTTGGTTCTTGCTTTTTCCGTCCGGTGACGTCCATTTATATAGTCTTCTAGGGTGTTGCATAAAAAGAGTATTCGTGATGACTAGGTTGTTTTCTAGGCAGAATGTTGTCAAGCGTTCTCCTCTCTCATTTCTCTGGCCCAATCCATAACTTCCTTTCACTCTTTTTTCATGTTCTAATCTTTCGTTTCCAACTTTGGCATTAAAATCTCCCATTATTATCCTAATATCTTGCTTATTTGCTTTCTCTAATGCATTTTGCAGTTCATTGTAAAAATCTTCAATTTCCTGTTCTTCAGCAGCTGCTGTTGGCGCATATGTTTGTATAATTGTGATGTTCTTTCTTTTTCCTTTCAGTCTGATTGTGACAATGCGGTCATTTATGGGATTATATCCTAATAGTGAGGCAGCTGTCCTTTTAGACAGGTAGAAGCCTACGCCGCTCTGACCTCCTCTCTCTTTGCCTGAGTATATGAATGTTCCTCCTGATGGAATCGAAAAGTGTCCCTGGCCCGACCATCTGTGCTCTGAGATGCCCAGGATATCGATGTTTAGTCTTTCCATCTCGTTCTTCACTATGTACTGTTTTCCTTGGTATAAGCTTCTGACGTTCCATGTTCCTATTTTGATTATTTTTCTAAGACCGATGACATGGTTTTCCGTGGTAACACAGTCAGGCTTTTGGCCGTCATCACGATTACCTGTACTGACGCTGCCAACGATCTCTTCCCCAGTTAAATATGATCTGCCTGGCCTGGGGGCCTCACCACCAGATCTTTGTGTAGTATTCAGATTAGCCATTATGGATTTCTTGGCATTGTACATCCAGTAGTTTGCCATTGCTTTCTGGATGGTTCTGGCCGCTTACCATTACAGTCCATGGTGCGCCCTCAGCCCGATACCAGGCCTTTCCAACTCCTGCCCTAGAAGCCGTTGTCAAAATATTATTGATCATCCGCCCGTTCGGCCAGCAGTTGTGTGTACTGTTTAAGGGGGACCTCCCTTTTTCAATTTACTCATGTAGTTTGGCCGGCCAGTCAAAGCCGTTGCCCGGGGGGTGGCGCTGCCGTACACAAGCAGACTCGAGGAGCCATACATGAGCTGAACTGGAGTGGGGGAACCAAATAGGATCCAGGCCATCCTCAAAAAGAGGAAGTGACTGCCTCTCACCGTGAGGTACTATCCCTTACACACTCCAGCCCTACCCCCCTTCTAAAATTAAGAGATTCAATAATAAAAATATTTGAAGTGGAAGGAAAAAGGTTTATGAATTGTCACGGCCAGTAGTTAATTAAGTACTTAGAGTTAATATTGTTAATTAGAGTTTTTAATTTGCCTTAGAACATTGTTAGAATTTGTTTGAAACAGGATGGCAGATTTAGCCAGGTTCAGATCTGCTGCTGTGCTGGCGGCTAAAGAGATGGTTATGGATGGACCAGAGTTGGTTCAATACGTAACTTTAGAGGTTGATAAATTTATTGAACGTGAAGAAAAAAAATAGAAAAGGAAGCAGAAAGAAAGTTAGAGGCTGAGAAAGAAATTAAAAGGTTGCAGATTGAGGCTGACAAGGAGGCTAGGGCATTGGAGGCGGATAGGGAGGCTGAAATAAAGAGGCTCCAATTTGAAGAAAAGAAGTTGGAAGCCGAAAAGGAAAGAGAAGAGAAAAAGGCTGAAAGGGAAGCAGAAGATAAGAGATTACAGAGGGAGCACGAGCTATGACTAAGGGAGTTAGAGTTGCAAGGCCATGCTCCTGAAAATGGTGCCAGCCCCTCTACCTCTGATGCCACTGCTAGTCAGGGAGCCTCAACCTCAGCTATGGGGTTCCATTTAGACCATTTTGTTGAGAGGGACGATGACATTGAATCATTTCTATCCAGATTTGAGGTTTTAGCCACCACCTATGGGTTAGAGAAAGAAAGGTGGAGTGTAAAGTTATCTCAGGGTCTTAGGGGAGCTTCTTATGAAGTGTTTGCAAAAATTAGCAAAGATGACCAAGACAATTATGACATTTTAAAGCAGGCTCTTTTGCTAAGGTATGAAAAGAATGGAGAATTTTACAGGACAAAGTTTAGGAATGCCAAGCTACTGTCGGGTGAGACCTATCACCAGTTCTCTGCCCGTTTAAAGACGTACTTGGAGAAATGGACTGCTCTGGAGAAAACCCAAGATCTTAAAGAAATGATCCTTATTGAGCAATTGAGAGAGTCCATGGCTCCAGACTTGAGACAGTTTCTCATGGAACAGGGTGCAGAGAGGCTGTGTGAGTTACTTAATGTTGCTGAGAGGTATCAGGCAGCCCAGGCAGACGTAGCTGGCGCCGAAAAGAAACATGTAGACAATTATAAGGCTCCACAAAACTCTAGTAGATTTGACAACAAGATCAGGGTAACAAGGGTAAGCAAAATTTTGATAGGCCACGCAATGATTTTAGAAATAAAAACCCACAGTTCAATGAAAGGAAATATGATGAAAGAAAACCTTTTCATCAAGGTAGATTATATTATAGATGGTGTAAGAGGGAAGGACATGACACCAAAGTTTGTAATAGGAAACCTGCTGGATTGGCTGCTATGAAGCTGGGGGAAAAGGAAGTAAAGGTAAAACCTACTTTACAGCAGGAACCTTATCACCCCCCAGTGTGTGAGGATGTGGTATGTAATGGGGTCACCATTAGGTGCCTTTACGATACCGGTTTGGATTTTGATTCTGTTGTGAGTTCGCTATTGGTGAACCCGGATCAGTATACCACAGAAACAGTGGAGATACAAGGGGCGACCAAGGACATACCACTTATGACACTTCCCATTGCCAGGATAACGGTGAAAACTCGCTATGTGGAAGGAGTAATCAGAGCAGCAGTGATCGACGCACCCATCTACCCTCTGATATTGGGGTGTCGTTATGTCTTCCTGGGGAATCCCAAGAGACCTGTGGTCTTGGCAGCTGTCCAGACCCGATCACAATCCAGAAAGGAAGAAGATGAACCAATAAACACTCATCCAGAGGAGATGAGGAAGGCATAGGCTGAAGATAGGACACTCAAGCCTTGCTTTAAAAAATTACCTAAATGCCACACACCTCCAAGCAAAGGGGATTATTATATGAAGAACAAATTGTTGTATAGGAAGACTGGGACTGGAACAAATGGCCATGGCCAGCTGGTACTTCCGACTTCAAATCGGGGGAGAGTGTTGGAATTAGGACATGCGATTCCCTTCAGTGGTCATATGGGGATCAGCGCAACAGGACAGCGTATAGCTTGTCATTATTTCTGGCCAGGTATAACGGGGGATATAAAGAGATATGTAAAATCCTGCCCAGAATGTCAAAGGGTAGCTCCAAAGCACTGGACTGCTCCAGCAACTCTACGGGAAATGCCCATTGTGGGAACACCTTTTGAGAGAGTTGCAGTGGATATTGTGGGACCTCTCACTCGGACCAAGAGGAGGAACAGTTACATCCTTACTCTGGTAGACACTTGTTCTATGTGGGGAGAAGCGGTAGCCCTGTCGTCAATCGATTCGAAGCATGTCGCAGAGGCATTACTTACAATATTCACTAGGTTAGGATTCCTGCATCAAATCTTGACTGATAATGGCTCACAGTTCAAGGGAAACTAATGGAGGAAGTTGTCAGAATCTTCCAAGCCAGGCACTTTCATTGTAGTCCGTATCACCCCCAAGGGAACGGCCAGGTGGATAGGTTCAACGGGACTCTCATTTCTATCCTGAGAAAGCTGGCACATGAGAAACCTGTTACGTGGGACCAATTTCTGCCCGCTGCGTTGTTTGCGTATCGGGAAGTTCCACATAATTCAACCGGGATAGCAGCCGTAACCCTGTTATTTGGGAGGCCAATCAAAGGTCCATTGGAAGCCTTATTGAGGACATGGACAGATGAGAAGGCAGAAGATACTGTTACCTCATCATATCAATATGTGAACGAGCTGACCACTCGTCTTAAAACTGGCTGGAAACTTGCAAATGATAATCTCAGACAAGCCAGGAAAAAACATGCTGCTTATTTTAATAAGAAAGCGAAGGATAGAGAACTATTTGTGGGCGGGAAGGTGCTTCTTATACTGCCCGGCAGCCATAACAAATTACAAATTGGATGGCAAGGTCCATATACTGTTCTAGAGAAGGTGTCTAGAACAAATTATAAAATCGACAAGAAGGAGAAAGAGAAAATATATCATGTGAACCTTCTAAAGAAGTATCTGGACAGGGAAATCCAGGAAGGAACACACTTAATGTCCTTGTCGATAGCAACGGGGATGAAAAAGGAACCCCTCGCCTCTCACGAGTACCCCCTGAAAACATGTGAGACCCCTGAACATGTAAAAGTCAGTAAACACTTGACAAAAAAACAGAGGGAACAGGTTCAAAAGGTTCTGACTGATCATACGGACGTGTTAACGGACAAACCGGGGCACACGAATTTGCTGGAATATGATATGAAACTAGTAGACCCAACACCGATCTGTATGAGAGCCTACACGATCCCGTTTGCCAAGGAGAAAGCTTTGAAAGAGGAGATTGAGTACCTATTGAAAGAAGGAATTATTTCTCATAGCGAATCTCCATATAGTTCCAGTGTGGTTTTGCTGAGGAAACCCTCTGGGGAACATCGTCTGTGTATAGATTACAGGAAACTGAATGCTGTCACAGAAAATCAGGTGGATCCATTACCGAACACAAATCAGCTATTTGCCAGGTTGAACAAGGCAAAATATTTTTCTAAGGTGGATCTTAGCAAAGGCTATTATCAGATTCCAGTAAAGCCTGAGGTCCGACCGTATTTAGCGTTTAGCACTTCGGAAGGACATTATGAATTCAACATGTTGCCATTTGGTTTGAAAAATGCTCCGAGTGTGTTTTCTATGATGATGCGAAAATTGTTGGATCCCCTGAATAACCCATGCATCACAAATTTTATGGATGATATCCTTATTGCTACGGAAACATTTGAGGAACACATTAACTCTTTGACTATGCTGTTTGATAGACTGAGAGAGGCTAATTTGACGGCTAGACCAACAAAATGTTGTATTGGTTGTAAAGAGTTGGAGTTCTTGGGACATACTGTATATCAGGGTAACATGACCCCTGACCCCAAGAATCTCGAGAAATTAAAGAAAGCACCGCGGTCACAAACCAAGAAAGATGTGAGATCTTTCCTGTCCTTGTGTGGATTCTATCAGAAATATATCAAAAATTTTAACTCTATTTGTGCGCCTCTGACGGATTTAACTCGCAAAGGAAATCCTGATAGAATTGTTTGGTCAGCCCATTGTGAATTGGCATACCAAGAGTTAAAGGAAAAACTTACAAGCAAGTCAATCTTAAAATTACCTGATTTGAGTCAAGAATTTGTGGTGAGAAGTGACGCAAGCAATGTAGGCCTGGGGAATACTTTGTTGCAAAGGTCATCGTCACCAGACGGAGAGCTGAACCCAGTTGCTTATGCTAGCCGCAAGTTGAACAAAGCGGAGCAAAATTATTCAACAAGCGAGAAAGAATGTCTAGCTTTAATCTGGGCGATACGTAAGTTCCAGATCTATCTATATGGTAGAACATTTGTGGTCCAGACGGATCATCAGCCCCTAGTATTCTTATCATAGGCAAAGCATGAGAATGCTCGTTTATTACGATGGTCATTACTCCTACAGCCATATTCATTCACTATTGAATACATTCCCGGGTCACAGAACGTGGGTGCAGATTTCCTCAGTAGGCATCCCTGTGATCCAAATCAGAGTATTCAGCAGGCGTAGGAGGTAATTTTATCTATGTGTATCACTGTGTTTGGAACTAGCCTCAGGCATGTTCTTAAGTGGGGAGATGTGTGATGATGTACATTGATACACCGATAGAATTATTAATTATAAGTATAAAAATAAGGTAGAAATGAAAATAGTGGAGTTAGGAAGTTTCGTCTTCACCCACGCCGCAAGCGCGTTGATTTTAGCAGACAGTATTGTGAAAAAAGATAGTACCATCGTTTTCTAGTGTCCTTGAAAAACTATTTATAACATGACACGAAAAGCCTACTTGTTCAGACGGAGTGAAAGAGAGGAGAGTGTCGTGAAAAATTCTAATCCACATATATAAATTAGAAAATAAATGTAAAGTAGAACGAAATAATACAAAAGAAAGAAGAATGGTGAAAGACTAGGCTTTCACAATAGCGTACGCCTGTGTTGTAGAACGCCATAGTGGCTGAACCAGAGATCCCCTTTTTCTACTTCGTCTGCATAACTGTAACGCTTCCACGTACGATAGTAAAAGCCTGCAGCATCATACACGCGTTTCTAAAAATAAAACTGGTACTGTGTTTCTTAAAAAACCTTGAGATACGCAGACTGCATAATGACCTAGATATAATACTACATTAATGTCATTATACACACTACGTTAATATAAAAGACAGACGGGCTTAGAAGAGAGAGAGAGAGAGAGAGAGAGAGAGAGATGCACGGAGGAACGCATGCAATTGTACCACGTCGTCTCGCGATTAAAAAGTGAATGCCAATCCCACGCGAAAGGCATGAAGACCTGATTTTTTCAAATAAACAGTAATAAAAAACACTAACGATACGAGGTTAGGTTTTTGTGGTAAAGTGGGATGATATAAATAGATATGGGGGACTTAGTGTAATGACTGAGATCAGCTGTGAAGGTATCTGTATCTAATAAGTGTGGTGTATTACAGATGACCTTACTTGCTACCACATTTATACCTCAGTCAGAATTATTCTGGAATATTGTGATGACTACGTTGAATGTCTAGGGTTATGATAATGATGAAGTGTAAGTCACAACAACAACAGACAGATAAACAATTTAATTTATTCCTCAACACTTTACAACACTGTGACACTCACACACATATAACACTCTATGAGACTATCTTAAATGAGTCAAGAGTTAAAGTTTAAAAATATATGTATTAATTCCTTTTAATAATAGATATCCTGATTCAACTACACAGTGAACCAGGAATCACAATCAAATGTAATTACAAGTTGTATGTACACAATTTATAGATATGATCTTTGTATTGACATATTTTATTATTATTATTCTATGTGTGTAAGTTGTGAAGTCGTACTATAAGGTAATACTGGCTTTTCAAGCTAGGTTGTTGTTTGTCATCATGACTTCAAGTGTTTGCTTATGGTGGAAATCGTATTGGGAAAAGTTCACAGTTCCTGTCATTTGAAACAATTTATTGTCCCTCTTTAGTTAATCTACTGTCAATTTTAGAGGGGGGGCACATAGGATTGAGCTTCTCTGGCCACAGAATCTTATCTTCTGTGATGGCGGCAGGAAACAGTCTCCTCTGCTCGCTTGCTTCACTGTGTTCTTGAGACCTCTCACTGGTCGCTATCTGGACCAAGGGGTATGCTATCAGCCTCTGGATTCAGCAAAACTCAGACCATGTGCTGCTTCAATAAGTTAGGACCACGGTCCCTGAAACAAGAAGGTTGTACCTCCTACTTCAGAACTAATTTATAATCTATTTCCACACTGAACACAATACATAACAAACACTGAGTTCAGAGCGGTAGGCCAACTGCTAGCTTCATCTGAAACAATTTACACCAGTATTCTTCTCCCTAATGGTTACTACGCCTCTGCAATTCCAGCATTAGTTCCTTCTAGTCAATAAGATAGGTGTCAGTGTACTATTTGGCGATCCCATGCAGATATACTTCTCTCCGACAAGTTTTGTTCATGTTGGAGCAGTATCTAGGCTTTGCCTCATGTTTGCTACTGAACCACACACATATACAGACATAAATTATCAATTCACATTCAATTTTCATAAAAAAGATATCAAATATGTCAATCTTATCACAATTCATGGAAATAATAAACAAATACGTTGACTGGCGATGAATTATGGCACAAATTCCGATCTGCCTCTGTCCCAGGCTTTTATTTAGAAAAATATGAGCTGGATCTCAACGCACTGTTTCTTAGTAAGTTTATTTTAAAATGTGGCACTGAACAGACGCTCCTAATTGACTATATTAACTGGTCTAGCCAATAGGACCATGTTTACCAAAGCTTTTGAAAAAATTTACCCTTCCTACGTTTCCCTTAACAACCAAAAATAGTATTTGCAGTCCGACTAATCATGTTTAGCCTTACATATCATTCCCGCCAATCAAATCGGATTTAACATGGTGGCCTATTTCCCGTAAAATGGTGATTTCAAAACATGCCACTGTGCGATTATGATTTGGTGCTATCAGACATCCTCACTATTTTCTTTTGGGTATAATTTGTTAATTCCTAGACTATTTGCGTAACAATTAACATATTCTTTGTCAGCAAGTCCTAAGGAACCCAAATATATAAATTTAATGGAGCTAAGTGGCTGCGTTCAAAATATGCATTTTCTTCTACCTCCCGTTCACTTCGATACGATGTGGTGTCTCGGTACTGTCAGGCTTTCAGACATAAAACAGTATAATGTCATGTTTACTAATAAGCATTAAACAGGTTTTTAAACCTAACCCTCGTATTTGTAGTGTTTTTTATCACTGTCTATTTGAAAATAAGTTAGTGCTTCATGCCTTACGCTTGGGGGTGGCATTAATTTTATATCGCGAGACGCGTGTTAGTGTTGCCGGCGTTCCTCCGTTCAGCCCTCTCTCTTTCTATCCTAAGTCCATCTGTCCTTTCGTTTATGTTAACGTAGTGTATAAAATAAAATTAATGGAATATTAATCTAGGTCATTACGCAGTGTGTCTATCTCAAGGTTTTCTAAGAAATACAGTACACGTTTTATTGTTTTGTTGAAACGCGTGTATGCTGCTGTAGGCTTTACTAGTAAACGTGAAAACGTGAGAATATGCAGACGAAGCAGAAAAAGGGGGATCTCGAGTACAGTCATTGTGACAGCACTGTTCTTTACCATTCTTCTTTCCCTTTTATTGAATTTATGTGTTAGGCTTTACATTTACCTTTTAATTTATATATGTGGATTTAGAATGTTTCACGACAAATTCTCCCCTCTTAAAACAGACGTTATATGTCAGTCTATAATTCTATATACACATAGAGAAATTTATTATTATTTCTGGGGCTTACGGTGATTCTCAATTTACGGATGGCGGCTTAAAAAATCCGCTCCCAGATTTGTTTTTCCAGAAATATACTCTATGCTAAACTCAAATGGCTGCATAAGTAAGGACCATCTGAGTAACCTAGAATTTTCATGTCTAGCCTGCGCTAGAAACGACAAGGGTTTGTGATCCGTTTGCAACTTGAATGCCTTCCCATACAGATAAATATTGAATTTCTTTATCGCCCATATTACTGCAAGACATTCTTTTTCGCTAGTTGAGTAATTGGTTTCAGCTTTATTCAACTTTCTGCTAGCATATGCCACTGGGCTTAATTCCCCATCCAATGCATCTGATTTCTGTAACAGGGTCGCGCCCAACCCTATATTACTGGCATCCGTTCTTACAATGAATTCTTGACTTAAGTCAGGTAATTTCAAAATAGGTTTGCTTGTGAGCTTTTCCTTCAATTCCTGGTAAGCCAATTCACATTGTGCTGTCCATGTAATTCGATCTGGATTTCCTTTACGTGTCAAATCAGTTAACGGTGCACATATGGAATTAAAGTTTTTGATATACTTTTGGTAGAAACCACATAATGAGACAAAGGATCTCACGTCTTTCTTGGTTTGTGGTCTCGGGGCTTTCTTTAGTTTCTCTAAATTCTTGGGGTCAGGGGTCATGTTTCCCTGATGGACTGTGTGTCCCAAGAATTCTAATTCTTTACATCCAACGCAACATTTGGTTGGTCGGGCTGTTAAATTCGCTTCTCTAAGTCGATTAAACAGCATGTTCAGAGAGTCAATGTGTTCCTCAAATGTTTCTGTTGCTATAAGGATATCATCCATGAAATTTGTGATGCATGGGTTATTCAGAGGATCCAACAATTTTCTCATCATTCTAGAGAAGACACTAGGCGCATTCTTCAATCCAAATGGCAATCTATTAAACTCATAGTGTCCTTCTGAGGTACTAAAAGCTAGGTATGGTCTAACCTCAGGCTTTACTGGAATCTGATAGTATCCTTTACTCAGATCCACTTTTGAGAAATATTTAGCTTTATTTAGCCTGGCAAACAACTGATTTGTATCCGGCAATGGATCCACCTGTCCTTCTGTAATAGCATTCAGTCTCCTGTAATCTATACAGAGTCTATGTTCTCCAGAGGGTTTCCTTAAGAGCACCACACTGGAACTATACGAAGATTCACTGTGTGAAATAATTCCTTCCTTCAACAAATAGTCTATCTCTTCCTTCAAAGCTTTCTCCTTAGCAAAAGGAATCGAATAGGGTTTCATACAGACAGGTGTGGGGTCTATCAGTTTCATATCATATTCCAATAAGTTTGTATGCCCCGGTCGGTCTGTTAACACCTCTGTATGATTATCTAGAACCTGTTGCACTCTCTCTTTCTGATTTTTAGTTAAATGTGTACTGATTTTCACCTGTGCCGCTGTCTCACAGGGGTGTAATGGATATTCAAATGATGAAAGTGGTTCCTTTTTCATCTCCATGGCAATGGACAAGGTCAACAAGTGTGTCTCTTCCTGATTTTCTCTTTCCAAATATTTCTTCAGGAGATTCACATGATAGATTTTTTCTTTCCCCTTCTTATCTATCTTATAATTGGTTCTAGACACCTTCTCTAGAACTGTATATGGACCTTGCCATCCAATTTGTAACTTATTCTGACTACCGGGTAGAAGAAGCAGTACCTTCTCTCCCAAAGCCAAATCTCTGTCTTTAGCTTTCCTGTTGAAATAGGCAGCATGTTTCTTCCTGGCTTGTCTCAAATTTTCATTGGCAAATTTCCAGCCAGTTTTTAAACGAGTGGTCAGCTCATTCACATATTGGTATGAGGATGTGTAACTGTCTTTTTCTCTTGTTGATGTGATCACTGGCCCAAGACAGTATACATGTTGTTAGGTGTGTAGTGCGAGCGTATGATGAACTAAGTGTGGGTGCGAATGAAGGCGCGAATGTGTTTAGGCTCGTATATATGTAGACCCTGCAACCCATACACTCACATGCAGTAGTCAAGGATGCTTGGACACTGCAGGCACGTTTCAAGACATTTATTGACGAGAACACACATGGTATCAACAGGAACAGTCAGTGTAACAAGGTCATGCTGACCGGAAATCGATAGGTATACATTAGGCATTCAACAAGCTGGTAAACATTTGAATATTCGTGCATGGTCAATACAATGTTCTTCAATAATGACAGTTCGTGGCGTCGCCCTGGTATCACTGACTAAACGCGTCAGATACCTTAATCACTTTGACACATAGGTGCAACTTGGCATTCCCCGCCAATTGCACTGTATTAGGCTGTAGTACATTAGCCGAAAACCCAGTCCTCGTTCTGACGTCAGCTGTGTACTTCTGATAAGCAGGTTACCATCAACCCTGCAGTAATGCTTATTGTAGACATAAATACCGCCAATCTGCGGTTCCCACAATATATCTTCGTCACTGGATTTCTGGACAATATAAAGACTAATAGTCTTGGATGGCTACCTCGAGCACAAAATATAAGTTCTGAAATGGAGGATCGGTGAGCTGCAGTTCACAGACTAGGCAATCTTCTAACATGTTCTGCCACCGAAAGCATAGTAATGGAAAAAGTCGGTATTACCTGTAACCGAATCCACAGAACTTAACAAGGAACTCTGCTGTCATTCCAACGCACAGAGATTCACTGGGGAAAACTGCCATCACAGTCACTTCGAAGATTCTCCCCGAAAAACACAATGGACCCTTGGTGCCTTCAGAAAACAGGACACTTCACGGCTTGCCGGAAGTCTAACTCAACTCCCGCTTAAAAAACCCTGCCTATGGGCATACGCCAGAACTGTCTACCTTTGACCCTAAAGGTCAAACACAATGAATGAATAAACAAGGGAAGACAACCCCTAATCAACCTGACATCGCAGGTAAAGACACAATTATTCTTATGATAAAAACATAAGCAAATATCTTGACAGATGACTCCGTCAAAAATGACAGCAACATATTACTGCAACCCCCCTGTTAAAAAAAAATGAAATTTTTTTTTTTTAATATGTCCATGAGCAAGATTGCACAAGTATCACTTATGTGCTCATGAAAAAATGAACCTAATATCAGGTACAATAGACGCATAAACAAAGCGTCTGAAGAGGATACAAATCATCTCCCAACATAGGAGAAAATATTTCCTTTAAGCCAAACAAACTAAGGGGGTACCATTAAAGAAACCTAAGTTGCTGGCAATACCAATCATATATCAAACATTACTAAATACTATAATTATAGCAATATACAAATGTCATGAATTACAATGCTATATTAGCAACATATCACTGATGGATGGACAAAATGAAATTTGTTAAATTATCTAAACATCATCCAAATACATTTGTATTACAACATATTAGGATATTAAGGACAGACCTAAGTCCGAAAGTGTATCAGGAAAAACTAGGACACAAGATTTAACTGGAATCATGTGGGCATCTGGACAATATGTCCGCCATCACATTATCCGAACCACGGATAGCTCGCACCGTGAAATGGAAAGGCTGAAGAGCAATAGCATAACGAGTAGATCTCGAGCTCTTCAAATCCTTACTTTGCATAGCCGTAAGAGCTTTTTGGTCGGTTTCCATAAAGAAATGCGCGCCCAGAAGGAACCTTTGTAGCTTAAGAATGGACCAAACCATAGCCAACAATTCACGGTCTAAAACCGAGTAATTCCTTTCTGCCGCATTTAGCTTCCTAGAAATATACATTACAGGATGCAGAGTTCCTGAATATTCCTGCATTAGTGCCGCTCCAATCCCAGTGGAAGAGGCATCACTACGAAGAACAAAAGTCTTATCAATCGTTGGTAGTCTTAAGATAGGATGAGATGAGAACAAATTCTTAACCTGATCCAATGAAGATTGGCATTCCTGGGACCAACGCACCATATTAGGAGAACCTTTTTTCAATAACGATGAAAGTGGTGCCATAATGGAGGACAGATTCTCAATGAATCTTCCATAGAATTGTATCAATCCCAAGAGACTACGCACTTGTTTTTTTGTCTTCGGAACCGAGATATTTAATATCTTCGAAATGTTTTGGTCCTCTGTCTTCAACAGACCATGACCAACTCGATGACCTAGGAAGGAAATTTCACTAAACCCAACAAAAGCTTTAGAGGGTTTTGCAGTCAAACTATGCTCACGTAGAGTAGATAGCAATTCCTTTAGACCCAAATAGTGTTCTTCCCAAGTATCGCTGAAAAGACAGATGTCGTCTAAATATGCGATGACATCTGCACGATCTGATAGAATTCGTCGCATCATGCGCACGAAAGTCGCTGGGGCGTTCATAAGCCCGAAAGGCATAAAATTCCATTGAAACAGACCCCTAGGTGTCGAAAAAGCAGTGAGAGGTTTGGCGTGTTCCGTCAGTGGGACTTGCCAATAACCTTTCGACAAGTCTAGTTTAGTAAAGAATTTAGCTTTAGAAAGTCTAATAAGTAGATCATCTAATAATGGCATAGGTTCAGCATCGAACTTCGTAACTTGATTTAATTTGCGATAGTCAACGCAAAGACGTATGTTATTGTCTTTCTTTCGAACAATAACTATCGACGAAGAATAAGCTGAAGTGGATGGTTCAATTATTTGCAGTTGAATCATTTCATCCAATTCTTTCTCGACTTGTGCTTGAAAATGAATAGGTATTGGGTATGGTCTTACTCTGATCGGATTACGATCAGTAAGTATGATGTCATGTTCTATGACATCTGTGTGTCCAGGAATGTCGGTAAGGACATCCTGATATGATTGTAGCGTAGAGGATACTTGACGTTGCTCCTCAAAAGACAAGTTCGAAGAGATTGTAACGTCCCTCCACGATTCCGTTGAATTCAGTGGAATCGCAGGAAGAGGTAAGTTAACGTCAGAAAAAATAGTTTCCTCATCCTGTATAACGGACAGGGATGAGATGTGACCATGTTGGACTGGAGAGTCGTCCGTCGCCTGGAAAATAGGCTGCAAATAGTCTGGACGTTCAATAAACTCTGTTAGCATATTTATATGGAAGGTTTTATGCTTTCCATCCACATCGACGATATAGTCGACATCGGAAATTTTGGAGACTATAGTGTATGGACCTTTCCATGAAATGAAAAGTCTGTTCTCTCTTGAGGGAAGTAAGACATACATGGATTTTGTTGTTTCCAAGAAAAACTATTATCAGGTTGGTAACTTTTATTAAAGTTCCTATAGTCACTGGGATCAACATGTTGAGGACAATTAAATTCCCTCCAATTCTTTAAAGAAGAACCATCACGTGACGGACGCGTTTGGCAATGTCCACAATCACGGTTATTCCTCTTAATAAAGTTGCTTCTATTTTTCCCTGTAGCAATATGCTTAACAGGTACATCGTACTGACTGAGCTGAGTACGATGGGTACTAACAGTTTTGTTTTCTTTTACCCACTTATCAGGAATCTGGGAATTCGATGCACGGTTTCCCTGAGGAATCTTAACATGATACTTATCAAAGTCCTCACCGTGATCCAAACTTGATTTACCTTTGTTGGCCTGACGCCAACTCCCATTAGAGGCAGTATTGTTATTCCGTGGGAAACTATATTTTCCACAACAATTTTTGTTCCCATATTGCTTAATGTTACCATGAGCATTAAATGCATGGATGTTTTTTTACTCCCAAATAGAAATTTGTTGCGGTGTGCATTCCCTAACCCCATGAATACGACCGATTATAAGATCCGCAATAGGATTAGGAAGGAGACATGCATGGACATCTCCTGTGAAGAAGGGAGTGTCAATCCTAATAATAGCAGTAGGATATTCTTCTATGCTCCCATCAAATGTAACACATTTGACCACTTTTCCAGTGGCACAGCAAGGATCTATCAGAGACTCCCTAACCCGGACGGTAGTACATCCCGAATCGAAAAGTACTGAGACTAGCCTATCATTTATTAGACCTTTATGTAAGATGAGAGATCCTCTCCCATCATGCGCAACTGTAGCAGGTAGAGCAGGAAGAGGGTGACCACAACTTAGAGTAGATACAGTCGATGAGTCGAACAATGTTAAGCATTGGGGGCATTCAGTTGCTCTCCCAAAATCGAAAGCACAACCAGTGATAGCCCTAGAGTTACCACTATCATTTACTGTATTACAGGCTCCATCAAACTCTTGTTGTGCAGAGTTTGCCTGTTGGAAAGGTCTTTTTTTGTTAAATCAAGGTCTGCCTCGATTATCATTTCCCCTGTAATTATTTCGACTATCATTTCCCCTGTAATTGTTATCATATTGCCTATTGTAATCATCATTCCGGTTTGAATCCCGGTTTCTAAATTCACCATCGTCATAATCTTGACGTCGAGAATGATTACCTCGAAAGTTCGAATAGTTATTATTTGGATAGCCTTTGCGAAAGTGTCTCAAATTATTACCACTAAAATTACGAGAACTACCATCTTGTCTCCAATTCATAGACGAAGAACCATCATGTGTTGGATTACTCCGCTTCTGAGTGTAATTCTGATTACTTCCCCTATTCCAGTTTTGTTGAGCACCCTGAAATTTTTTTTTGAAATTAGGGCCATATGGTGTTGCCGAAGCAGCTGGCAACCC
Source organism: Oreohelix idahoensis (assembly GCA_024509875.1). Taxonomy (NCBI): domain Eukaryota; kingdom Metazoa; phylum Mollusca; class Gastropoda; order Stylommatophora; family Oreohelicidae; genus Oreohelix; species Oreohelix idahoensis. The sequence continues at coordinate 260,938 of JAMPIV010010514.1, read as the reverse complement.
TTCTTTCACTTTAGAATTGCTAACTGTAGCATGGGGATGCGCGGTGGCATACTGACAACAGTATTCCTCCATATCTTTTAAGTTTTTAGGCTTACGCTCATGAAGGAATGCAAGAAAAGAATCATTAACAGATGACAAAACCTTATCTCGCAATAATAAGTCCATTAGACCTTCATATGTTTTCTCAGTCTGAGACAACTCAACCCATCGTGTAAATGTACGACGTATTTTTGTAACAAAATCAGAGAAATCTACTCCATTTTCTGGCAACATTGTCCTAAAACGAAGACGATAGTCTTCTTCTTTTAGTTGGTATTTTTTAGCAATGCTGCTCTGACAACATCATAATTAGTCCTGTCATGTTCGTCTATTGTCATAAGAGTAGTCACTGTGTCACCTGTAAAAAATTCCATCAGTTGTTCAACATATTTTTCTTTTTTTATGTTATGCGTATCGCATAAAAATTGGAATCTATCTAGATAATCTGCTACGTCATCCTTTAAAGGATTGAAATGAGGCAATTTATTCCTATTAACAAACTCCTTTGTCGTACTCGAAGTTGTTTTCTGAGCACCCGTACTCGCCAATTTCAGTTTCTCTAACTCCAAAGTTGCGAGTCTTTCATCAAGTTCCATCTTCTGTTTTCTTTCCTCATGTTCCATTTTCCTAATTTCAGCCTCAGCAGCAGCTTGAAGTTTTCTCTCCTCTGCAGCAGCTTGAAGTTTTCTCTCCTCTGCAGCAGCTTGAGCTTGAATTTTTTTCTCCTCTGCAGCAGCTTGAGCTTGAATTTTTTTCTCCTCTGCAGCAGCTTGAAGTTTTCTGTCTTCCATTTCCATCTGGAATTTTCTTTCATCAGCAGCAGCTTTTCTCTCTTCAGCAGCAGCTTGAGCTTTTCTCTCCTCAGCAGCTGCTTCTCTTTGATACCTTTTCTCTTCAAGTTCTAATCTTCTATTCTCAGCATCTAGCTTCTTTAGTTCAGCTTCTGCTCTCCTTTGTTCAGCTTCTGCTTTCAATTTAATTTCCTCTTTTTGTTTCTTTTCTTCTGACTTTAATGCAATGGCGAATAGAGCAGATGAATATTCTTCCAATTCTTTACCAGACTTACCAAGGGTTAACCCTTGCTGGATGAAGAAATCCAATGTAGACATTCTGTCTAATGAGATCAGTAACCTGAAAAATTCAACAATTACCTTATCCCACTTCAATGGGAGACAAGTCTGAAATGCTAGACTTGTATACTCACTTCACTTTATTTCACTCTCTTAGTCTTAGACAAAGACCTTGTATGGTCCTCCTGTTTATAATGTAACAAAAAATCACTTGAGTACCTGTGGAAAATAATTCCTTTATATCCCACTCACTTTGGGCACAAGTCTTTTTTATAAAGAACTTGAATATGTATTTCACCTTGTCTCAATCTTTGTGGATAACAAGTCTTTTATCAAAGAACTTGTATAAATATCTTATATAATAATATTTTATTAACAATCTCTATATGAAGAGTGTACCTTATCAATAATAATAATACATGACCAAGTGTATGAATGTAGACTGTGTATGACAATAATGTAGAACAATCATAAATACAAAGACAAAAATACAGAACAATGACCAAAAACGTTCGCGGAAGTCAAATAAACAATACAGCAAAAAGTAAAGAAAATGTTACACAAATGTGTAATGATGACCGCGAAAAATAAACAAGACAAATGGCAACACTGTTATAAACGAAAAGGTGTAAAGAAATAAACAGAAGGAATGAGAGAAGAACAGATACAAACAAAACTAATCGAAAATCAAAGAACGGAAAAATAACGAAAACAACACTAACTCATATCGTCACAGCTAAAAAAAAAAAAATAGCAACAAAAGTCGCTAGCAAATTTCAATTAAGAAAATTGCAATCCCTAACGACACGCTCTCAATAGATAACCTCTATTACGTGGCATTTATCTAAAGGAGTCACCTTTACCCAACCAGCCCGCAAAAGAACACAAGAAAAATACACAACAATAGTACAATTAACATAAATAGCAATCAATTCAATGTGTTGCAAAATAAAGCTTAGTCACACATGATATTACAGTAACTAACTTGCTCCTTGCGAACACAGAAACAAAATGTCAAGCGCGCACTGAATGTCAAATCCACTGTAGCATAAAGTGGTATTCACGAACAAAAGTTACTATGACCTTCTCGACTTAGGACTTGCACATTGAATGTTTACAATTTCCACGTACTGTTTACAAACACTTGACCTCGAACAATGTAACTTGAATGCTCGGACATAGAAAAGTCTGTTGTTGACTGCAACGTGTAACAACCAGCAATACTGTTCACAATAGGGACTCGCCTTCTATGCAGCTATGGTCCACGTAGCAAACGCCTCGATGCCAACTTCAGTATTTTTCCTGTTGTTGTTCAAGCAGCATTATAACATAAATGCTAGCACTGTTTATCTGGGTCAACAGTTGATGACCTATTTCTGTCCTGTTGTAGCCAAAACTTGCAAGTGTAGAATTAGCGATGTGTGTTACAGCTGTCCAGTGTGTAGCTTAGACCCACAGATCAGAAATGTAATGTGTACTTGTCCTTCTTGTAAATTTCTGGACAACACTGGAGACATCATACATGTAACAGCAACTGTAAATAGCCTGGTAGGGTGTCTGTTTAAGGCTGGAGTGCTGTATAGGATGATTTATATAGCCCCATCAGCTGGTCAACCAGAAATGTAAATTTCTGGATCCATTAATGTCACCAATAATGTTAATTGCTCGCTCTGTTCTTTTTAAACCCACAGATCTGGTCCACCAGAAATGTTACTGTCTTTTTCTCTTGTTGAGGTGATCACTGGCCCAAGACAGTATATATGTTGTTAGGTGTGTAGTGCGAGCGTATGATGAACTAAGTGTGGGTGCGAATGAAGGCGCGAATGTGTTTAGGCTCGTATATATGTAGACCCTGCAACCCATACACTCACATGCAGTAGTCAAGGATGCTTGGACACGGCAGGCACGTTTCAAGACATTTATTGACGAGAACACACATGGTATCAACAGGAACAGTCAGTGTAACAAGGTCATGCTGACCGGAAATCGATAGGTATACATTAGGCATTCAACAAGCTGGTAAACATTTGAATATTCGTGCATGGTCAATACAATGTTCTTCAATAATGACAGTTCGTGGCGTCGCCCTGGTATCACTGACTAAACGCGTCAGATACCTTAATCCCTTTGACACATAGGTGCAACTTGGCATTCCCCGCCAATTGCACTGTATTAGGCTGTAGTACATTAGCCGAAAACACAGTCCTCGTTCTGGCGTCAGCTGTGTACTTCTGATAAGCAGGTTACCATCAACCCTGCAGTAATGCTTATTGTAGACATAAATACCGCCAATCTGCGGTTCCCACAATATATCTTCGTCACTGGATTTCTGGACAATATAAAGACTAATAGTCTTGGATGGCTACCTCGAGCACAAAATATAAGTTCTGAAATGGAGGATCGGTGAGCTGCAGTTCACAGACTAGGCAATCTTCTAACATGTTCTGCCACCGAAAGCATAGTAATGGAAAAAGTCGGTATTACCTGTAACCGAATCCACAGAACTTAACAAGGAACTCTGCTGTCATTCCAACGCACAGAGATTCACTGGGGAAAACTGCCATCGCAGTCACTTCGAAGATTCTCCCCGAAAAACACAATGGACCCTTGGTGCCTTCAGAAAACAGGACACTTCACGGCTTGCCGGAAGTCTAACTCAACTCCCGCTTAAAAAACCCTGCCTATGGGCATACGCCAGAACTGTCTACCTTTGACCCTAAAGGTCAAACACAATGAATGAATAAACAAGGGAAGACAACCCCTAATCAACCTGACATCGCAGGTAAAGACACAATTATTCTTATGATAAAAACATAAGCAAATAACTTGACAGATGACTCCGTCAAAAATGACAGCAACAGGATGTAATATTTTCCTCTGCCTTTTCATCAGTCCACGTTCTTAACAGCGCTTCGAGTGGACCTTTTATTGGCCTTCCAAATAATAATGTTGCCGGGGCCATACCGGTTGAACTAAGGGGTACCTCCCGATAAGCAAAGAGGGCGGCGTGAAGGTACTGGTCCCATGTATCTGGTTTTTCGTGTGCCAACTTTCTCAGGATCGACATCAACGTGCCATTAAATCTTTCCACTTGGCCGTTCCCTTGGGGATGGTACACACTACAATGGAAGTGTTTGGCCTGGAAGATCCTGAAAACTTCTTCTGTTAGTTTCCCCTTGAACTGAGAGCCATTATCAGTCAAGATTTGATTGGGAAAGCCTAACCTTGTGAAAATTGTGAGTAATGCCTCTGCCACATGCTTAGAATCAATCGATGACAGGGCTACCGCCTCTCCCTACATAGAACAAGTGTCCACCAGAGTCAGAATGTAGCTGTTCCTTCTCTTAGTTCGAGTGAGAGGTCCCACAAGATCCACGGCAACTCTCTCAAAGGGTGTTCCCACTATGGGCATTTCCCCCAGAGTTGCTGGTGCAGTCCAATGCTTAGGTGCTACTCGTTGGCACTCTGGACAGGATTTTACATATCGTTTGATATCTTCAGTTATCCCTGGCCAGAAATAGTGACAAGCTATACGCTGTCCTGTTGCGCTGATCCCCATATGACCACTGAAGGGAATCGCATGCCCTAGTTCCAAAACTTTAGTCCTATATGAAATGGGAAGGACCAGCTGTCCGTGACCATTGGATTCAGATCCAGCCTTCCTATAAATCAGTTTGTTCTTCATATAAAATTCTCCCTTGCCTGGAGGTGTATGAGATTTGGGCAACTTCTTGAAACACGGCTTGAGTGTCTTGTCCTCCGCCTGTGCCTTCCTCATCTCATCTGGATGAGTATTTATTGGATTATCCTCTTCCTTTTTAGACTGTGATCTGGTCTGCACTGTTGCCAATATCACAGGTCTCTTGGGATTCCCCAAGAAGACATATCTACACCCCAATATCAGAGGGTAGATTGGCTCATTTATCACTGCTGCTTTTATGATTCCTTCCACGTATCGCGTTTTCACCTTTATTCGGGCGACGGGAAGTGTCATGGTAGCTACATCCTTGGTTGCAGTTTGAATCTCCACTGTTTCTGTGGTGTATTGATCTGCCTGCACCAGGTGTGAACTCACAACGGAATCATAATCTAAACCTGTATCATATAAACACCTTATGGTGACACCATTACAGATTACATCTTCACACACTGGGGGGTGGTATGGTTCCTGTAGTTCCGCAGGTTTGACCTTTTTTTCCTTCTTTCCAGATGTCATAGCAGCACAATGAGGAGGTTTCCTTCTACAATGGTCAGTGTCATGATTGTTCATCTTACAATTTTTACACCACCTCCTTCCTTGGTTGAAAGATTTTCTTTCATCAGATTTCCTTTCATCGAATTGTGGGGTTTTATTTTTATTGTCATACCGTGGCCTATCAAACTGGTGCTTACCTTTGTTGTGATCTCTAGGATCAAATTTATTAAAGTTCTGTGGTGCCTTAAAATTATCTACCTGTTTCTTTTTATTACCTGATACCTCTGCCTGAGCTGCTTGATACCTTTCAGCGACATTTAGTAGCTCACCCAGTCTCTCTGCACCTTGTTCCATGAGAAACTTTCTCAGGTCTGGAGCCATGGACTCTCTTAGTTGTTCTATAAGGATCATTTCCTTAAGATCTTGGGTTTTCCCCAGAGAAGTTCATTTCTCCAAGTATGTCTCTAACCGTGCAGAGAACTGGTGATAGGTTTCACCTGACAGTAGTGTAGCATTCCTAAATTTTTTCCTATAAAATTCTGCGTTCTTTTCATATCTTAACAAAAGAGCCTGCTTTAGCATGTCATAATTTTCTTGATCACCTCTGCTCATTTTGGCAAAAACTTCATAAGCTGCCCCACGAAGCCCTTGAGATAACTTTAAGCTCCACCTTTCTCTCTCTAACCCATACGTGGTAGCTAATAGTTCATATCTATTTAGATAGCTCTCAATATCATCGTCTTTCTCAACAAAATGATCTAAATGAAAATTCATAGCTGAGGTTGAGGCTCCCTGACTAGCAGTAGCATCGGAGGTAAAGGGACTGGCACCATTTTCAGGAGCATGGCCTTGAAACTCAAACTCCCTTAGTCGTAACTCATGTTCCCTTAGTAATCTTTTATCTTCTGCTTCCCTTTCTGCAGATAATCGCTTGTCTTCCATTTCTGCAGCCTGCCTTCTTTCCTTGGCTTCCCTTTCTGCAGCCAATCTTTTTTCTTCTGCTTCCCTTTCTGCCTTTTTCTCTTCCAACTGGAGCCTTTTAATCTCCCTATCTGCCTCCAATGCTTTAGCCTCTGCCTCAATCTGCAACCTCTTAATTTCTTTTTCAGCCTCTAACTTTCTTTCAGCCTCTTTTTCTAATCTTTCCGATTCTAATTTTCTTCCGGCCTCTTTTTCTAATCTTCTTTCTTCACGTTCAATATATTTGTCACATTCCGTAGTGACATAGGCAATCATAACTTGCCCGTCCATTCCTAACTCTTTTGCAGCCTGCATAGCAGCAGATCGAAATTTTGCCAGGTCGGCCATTTTCTAATAGGCAAATGTAAACAATATCTAACTAAACAATTCAATCTCTAACTAAATATCCAAGGACAACCACAGGCACTGAGAGCTCAACCTTATTTATTTTCACCCAAGGATACCTTTTAAATTTTTATTATTCCCAATATATATAATAGTCCACCCGTGTGTTACCGGGGCCCGAAAGGGGAGCAAAGAATAGTAACACTGCACCCTACCACGCATGTCGTAAAAAGCGACTAAGGAGGGTATGGGCATGGGGCTGTTTACCCCATCCCGTAAAAACTTCGCACAGTGGGCTGATCACCTGCTTGCCAACCAATCTGATTACGGAAACAATGATAGATTGTTTGGTCTGTTTTTGTTCCACAAAGACGCCACTAGGCGTGGTGGAAACAGCGATAGATTGATCAATTTGTTGTTGCCCTAAGACGCCACTAGGCGTACTGGCCACATACTGCTTTGCCGGTTGATGGCTAAGGATGGAAGAAGAAGAAGAAGATATAATAGGAGAAAGTTCAATATCCCGGGAGCGAGACCCCAATATATGTGGTAAAGTGGGATGATATAAATAGATATAGGGGACTTAGTGTAATGACTGAGATCAGCTGTGAAGGTATCTGTATCTAATAAGTGTGGTGTATTACAGATGACCTTACTTGCTACCACATTTATACCTCAGTCAGAATTATTCTGGAATATTGTGATGACTACGTTGAATGTCTAGGGTTATGATAATGATGAAGTGTAAGTCACAACAACAACAGACAGATAAACAATTTAATTTATTCCTCAACACTTTACAACACTGTGACACTCACACACATATAACACTCTATAAGACTATCTTAAATGAGTCAAGAGTTAAAGTTTAAAAATATATGTATTAATTCCTTTCAATAATAGATATCTTGATTAAACTACACAGTGAACCAGGAATCACAATCAAATGTAATTACAAGTTGTATGTACACAATTTATAGATATGATCTTTGTATTGACATATTTTATTATTATTATTCTATGTGTGTAAGTTGTGAAGTCGTACTATGAGGTAATACTGGCTTTTCAAGCTAGGTTGTTGTTTGTCATCATGACTTCAAGTGTTTGCTTATGGTGGAAATCGTATTGGGAAAAGTTCACAGTTCCTGTCATTTGAAACAATTTATTGTCCCTCTTTAGTTAATCTACTGTCAATTTTAGAGGGGGGGGGCACATAGGATTGAGCTTCTCTGGCCACAGAATCTTATCTTCTGTGATGGCGGCAGGAAACAGTCTCTTCTGCTCGCTTGCTTCACTGTGTTCTTGAGACCTCTCACTGGTCGCTATCTGGACCAAGGGGTATGCTATCAGCCTCTGGATTCAGCAAAACTCAGACCAGGTGCTGCTTCAATAAGTTAGGACCACGGTCCCTGAAACAAGAAGGTTGTACCTCCTACTTCAGAACTAATTTATAATCTTATTTCCACACTGAACACAATACATAACAAACACTGAGTTCAGAGCGGTAGGCCAACTGCTAGCTTCATCTGAAACAATTTACACCAGTATTCTTCTCCCTAATGGTTACTACGCCTCTGCAATTCCAGCATTAGTTCCTTCTAGTCAATAAGATAGGTGTCAGTATACTATTTGGCGATCCCATGCAGATATACTTCTCTCCGACAAGTTTTGTTCAGGTTGGAGCAGTATCTAGGCTTTGCCTCATGTTTGCTACTGAACCACACACATATACAGACATAAATTATCAATTCACATTCAATTTTCATCAAAAAGATATCAAATATGTCAATCTTACCACAATTCATGGAAATAATAAACAAATACGTTGACTGGCGATGAATTATGGCACAAATTCCGATCTGCCTCTGTCCCAGGCTTTTATTTAGAAAAATATGAGCTGGATCTCAACGCACTGTTTCTTAGTAAGTTTATTTTAAAATGTGGCACTGAACAGACGCTCCTAATTGACTATATTAACTGGTCTAGCCAATAGGACCATGTTTACCAAAGCTTTTGAAAAAATTTACCCTTCCTACGTTTCCCCTAACAACCAAAAATAGTATTTGCAGTCCGACTAATCATGTTTAGCCTTACATATCATTCCCGCCAATCAAATCGGATTTAACATGGTGGCCTATTTCCCGTAAAATGGTGGTTTCAAAACATGCCACTGTGCGATTATGATTTGGTGCTGTCAGACATCCTCACTATTTTCTTTTGGGTATAATTTGTTAATTCCTAGACTATTTGCGTAACAATTAACATATTCTTTGTCAGCAAGTCCTAAGGAACCCAAATATATAAATTTAATGGAGCTAAGTGGCTGCGTTCAAAATATGCATTTTCTTCTACCTCCCGTTCACTTCGATACGATGTGGTGTCTCGGTACTGTCAGGCTTTCATACATAAAACAGTATAATGTCATGTTTACTAATAAGCATTAAACAGGTTTTTAAACCTAACCCTCGTATTTGTAGTGTTTTTTATCACTGTCTATTTGAAAAAAAGTTAGTGCTTCATGCCTTACGCTTGGGGGTGGCATTAATTTTATATCGCGAGACGCGTGTTAGTGTTGCCGGCGTTCCTCCGTTCAGCCCTCTCTCTTTCTATCCTAAGTCCATCTGTCCTTTCGTTTATGTTAACGTAGTGTATAAAATGAAATTAATGAAATATTAATCTAGGTCATTACGCAGTGTGTCTATCTCAAGGTTTTCTAAGAAATACAGTACACGTTTTATTGTTTTGTTGAAACGCGTGTATGCTGCTGCAGGCTTTACTAGTAAACGTGAAAGCGTGAGAATATGCAGACGAAGCAGAAAAAGGGGGATCTCGAGTACAGTCATTGTGACAGCACTGTTCTTTACCATTCTTCTTTCCCTTTTATTGAATTTATGTGTTAGGCTTTACATTTACCTTTTAATTTATATATGTGGATTTAGAATGTTTCACGACAGTTTTGAAAACAGGTTTAAACTCTTATTGGGAAACCTGACATTCTACTGATTTATGTCTAAGCTCCTGACTTTAGTCTGACAGTACAGAAGACATCCCTTGGTATGGAAGTGAACGGGTGGTAGAAGCAAATACATATTTTGAACGAAGCCACTTAGCCCCATTAAACTTATATATTTGGGTGCCTTAGGACTTGCTGACAAAGAATATGTTATGTGTTACGCAAATAGTCTAGTAATTAACACATTATAGCCAAAATACTATAGTGGGGTTGTCTGACAGCACAAGATCATATTTGCTCATAATGGCATGTTTGAAAAACACTGCTTTAGGGGAAATGAGGCCAACAAGTTAGATACGATTTGATTGGCTGTAGTAATATGTAAGGCGAAACCTTATTAGTCGAACTGCAAATACTATTATTGTTGTGAATGGCAACGTGTAGGATGGGAAAAGTTTTCAAAGTCTCTTGTAAACATGGTCTCATTGGTTAGAACGATCGATATAGTCAAATAGAAGCGTCAGTTCAGGGCCAGTTTTGAAAATAAATTTTGTGAGAAGCAAGTGCGTTGAGCTCAAGCTAATATTTTTCTAAATAAAAGCCTGGGATAAGGCAGATCAAAATTGTGCCAGAATTCATCGCCAGTCAACGTTACTTGTGTATATTTCCTTGAATTGTGGTAAGCTAGACATATTTCCTATATATATATATATATATATATATATATATATATATATATATATATATATATATATATATATATATATATATATAATATGAAAATTGAATATGAAATGATAAATTGTGTCTGTATGTGTGTGGTTCAGTAGCAAATAGAAGGCAAAGCCTAGATATTGCTCCACCATGTAAAAGCTTGTCAGAGAGGAGTATAACTGCATAGGCATATATGGGATTGCCAAATAGTAACATGACACCTATCCTATTGTATAGAAGGAATTAACGCTGCAATTGCAGAGGCGTTGTAACCATTAGGGAGAGGAATACTGGTGTATAGTGTCACATGAGAAGCTAGCAGTTGGCCTACAGTGCTGAACTCTGTGTTTGTAATGTCCTGTACTTCAGTGTGGAAATATATTATATATTAGTTCTGAAGAAGGAGGTACAACCTTCTTATTTCAGGGACCATGGTACTGAAGTATTAGAGCAGCACCTGGTCTGAGTTTTGCTGGATCCAGAGGGCTGGCAGCAGACTCCTTGTCTAAGATATCGACCAGTGGTGTATTTCAAGATAACTGAGAAGCAAGCGAGCAGAGGAGACAGTTTTCCTGCCTCCGACATATAAGTTAAGAATTCGTCAGCCAGAGCAGCTCACCCTTGTATAACCCACCATAAAATTGACTGTAATATTAAATCAAGAGGGACAGTTATTATTTTACCAATAAAAAGAAACTGTGATCCCTTCAATATTATTTCCACCAGTAACAAACACATGAAGTCGTGATGACAAACAACAACCTAGCTTCAAAAGCCAGTATTACCTCATAATACTACATCACAACCCTACACACATATTGTAATAATATTATATGTCAGGACAAAGATCCTTTGTATACATTTTGTACATAAACATTGTGTTTACATTTGATTGTGATTCCTGATTCACTCTGTAGTTGGATCAGGATATCTATTCTTGAAAGAAACTAATACATAATTTAAAAGTTAACACTTGACTTACTTAAGCTAGTCTTCTAGAGTGTTATATGTATGTGCTTGTCATAGTGTTGTAAAGTGTTGTGGATCTTAATTAAAGTGTTTATCTGTCTGTTGGTTGTTGTGAACTTACACTTCATCACTATCATAACCCTAGACATTCAACGTAGTCATCACAATATTCCAGAATAAGTCTCATTGAGGTCTAAATGTGGTAGCAAAGTAAGGTCATCTGTAACACACCACACTTATTAGATACAGATACCTTCACAGCTGATCTCAGTCAGTACACTAAGTCCCCTATAACTATTTATATAATCCCAACTTACCACAGAGAGACAGAAAAATAATACCATCTGCATGCGTGGTTTGAATATAAAACCTAGCGAAAACGCGATAGTGTTGTTAGCCGTTTGAAAATACGACACAAATTCAAAATATGTTCTGCAATTGGGTCACGCAAACAACCTTAGCTCTTATAAAACTGACGTATTTCTGACGTAATACGGGAGACTATCGTTTTTAGTTTGAAAATAGCGGTAGAAAGAAGTGAACAGGTGGTAGTTTATAGATTTCAAGACTAACATGGAAAAAATTATGGAATTTTGAACCATTATACATAGGCTCATAAAACTTATATATTCGGGTGCCATAGTGTCTCCTGACAAATAATATGGTTTCATTTACCCTATAGTCCAACTAACAGCCAAGATATGGTCATAATACTAGATAGTTACAGACACATTGACTAACACACTAGTGTTCTGACATTCGCTATCGGTAACGTATTTTTGCACGAGTTGTTGAAAAGAGGCATGAGAGGGTAGGGCAAAGTCCAAAAGAGGGGAACGTTAGGACTGAGAGGAAAATGTAATATGATTTGGAGGGGAGTTTGAAAGGGAGAAAGAAATTATGGGATGGCTCAAACTGAATATTTTTTTTGTAGTGTTAGGCCAAAACCAAGTCTATTTTTGACGAATGCCAAGTTCGGACGGACAGACCGACAGAAGTACACTAACATTGGACCGAAATTGGACCTTAGATTTAAACATTTGAATTGACAAACTTAGTAGTTAGATCTCATTGGTCGAAACCGTTTAGATTACTGGGAAAGTTGAAGACTCGGTGCCATTTTCACGAAGACTGTTCATAGAAGCAGGACGCTTGAGAGCTGAGAAGTGTGTCGTGCCTTGAATATAGATATAATTTATAAAAAGTATAAGGGTGCGATAGTCCAGCGGGCAGTACATCTGAGGTTGTGCTAATTCAACGTTCCTGTGTGTGTATTCTTTGAATTGTGGTAAGACCAAAGTTATTAACATTATTTATACTATTAATTATGTTGTTTGACTCGGGTAATGAAGAAAACATGACGACTGTAAGTAAAGAAGTCATTAGTAGACTTATACAAGCCTATTTGTTGCTCCACCATGTTATCAAGCTACCAGAGAGGTAGTAGTAAAATATTTATAGGTTGTCACCAGGAATCACCTCACCTATCACATTGTATGGAAAAAGATCATTGAGAATGGCAGAGGCGTTGCAGACATTAGGGAGAGGAATATGAAAACTTGTACAAAGTGTTACCTCATTTTATGGAGATGTGCTGAGTTGGTTAGAGAGATTTGAAATATTGTATTGTTTGTAAAATTGGTGGATTAGGTATTATGCTAAGACAGAACATAATTTTCATGTTACAGGGTTTTTGTCTGGCACTAGTCAGGTGCCAGATTCCTGTGTGAAAAAGTTACTCCAGCAGAGATAGAGGTACTCGCGGCCTATCCTATTTCTTTTGGGACAAAATCAACAGTGGCTGTTGGCAGATCATACATCTATGTTCAATCCTCAAGTGCCAGTTAAGTAAAGAAGCCCTGGCACGAGGAGAATTTATCAACTTTTCCACTTCATAAACCCTGAAAAGGAAATATAAATAAAGACTATCTGTCAAGAAGTAAAGTGAATCAAGAGAAAAGAAACATTGTGACAAAGACTGGGCGTGATGTTAACACCCCAACCAGCCAGCTCATAACACTTTAGAAATAGCTAGAAATTTTACAATACCATAAAAACTACAATATATATGATTAAGGACAAATTGTCCTCTTTTAGTTAATGAAGTATGCCTATTATTTATGTATATATATATAAATTGATCTCATGTGATTTGACAGTCCTAACCAAAAGAATCTTAGGTATAGGACTAATAAAGTTATAGAAAAAATTGTATATTACTAACTTTTAACAACCGGTGTTGGTTGATTTGATCACATAGATTAATATTGGTGTTTGTGTGTGTGTGTTTGTGTAACTAATTACCATCACACCACACTTGCATAACCCTAGACATTAAACGTAGCTATCAGACATACTAGTCAAGAATAGGTCTGATTGAGGTCATAAGGTGGTAGCAGAAAGGTGTCCTGATATACTCAACCCAAACTTTGTTATAATCAGGGACCTTCACAGCTGACCTCATTCAGTACAATAGAAACAAATACAACATTTCATAACATCAAAAACCACTACACCTAGAATGTCTTATTTTATATTTTGTTTAATGCGGAGTTCGTTGTTGTTGTATTTGATTTGTAATATACTTAGGTTGATTTTTTTTTAATATTTTTTTTTTTTTTTTTTGGGGGTGATTGTGATGAACTACTATTATTTTTATTTTCAACTCGCCCAAATTTTTTCTTTTCCATATAATTATTTGGGTTCTTTTATATTATTAGGCGTTCGAGTTTACTACTCGTAGTATTGGTTCTGGGTTATAATTTTTGGTTGTTAGGAAAAATCCTACCCCCTGCACCTACCCTGTTTAATTGTAGGGATGGGGAAAAGCACGATCCAGATTATCGTGGAACCAATAGAATTATTCTTGTAGCTAGAAGGTCAGCGGGTTACTTAATATTATGTATTATTTCTGCGCGGGAGCAAAATAAATTTGCGATTGGCTTGGTAAATACTGAGTCATCGGTTAAGCTTATGATATGATTGGCCGGGTCAGATTTAATTTATGTGCAGACATGATAGTAGGTCAAAGGTTGGTTAGAAGCGGTTCCAGATAGATAGACGCGAGCGCGATGACTCACCGCGTCTGTTATTGCATCAGAATAATTTATAATATAAATAGGAGCGACTAAAGTCTTGTATCGCTCACTATTTCCAAGAATTCTGCCGTGAAGAAGCGTCATTATATCGTCTGCTCAGTTCGAGAAATTCGATATTAGTGGGTACGTCCATAACTTAATTAGCGGTGTAGAAAGTTCTTTTTTTTAATAAGAACTTAGCACGTTAGAGTAAGCTTTCTTCTGGGATTTAATTTAATTTTTATTAATCAGGAGTGCCATCAATTGCTGATTTATACAAAACTATAGAGTGTAGTGTGTCTGTAATTTTTCGATGAATAAGTTAGCAGTATCTACGACTTGTGTAGCGGTTTTGAGATAATTTAACTGCATAAGGTTAAGTGCTAAGCTTGGTGTAATGTAATTATGAAGTCCGTGTAACCACATTTGATTATTGATAATTTGTAGTGTATATACGCGGGTGGGGTTGTGTACTAATTTGTTGTGTTATTTGGTCTTGTAGTCAGGAGACAGGGGTGAAGTGGATCTAATATTTCAGAGATGGTGTAGGAATAAGGGTGTTTAATAATTGTGTTAAATTGATAACCTTCCCGGGTCAGTCTTTAATAAGAAGTTAAGGCTGGGAAATTATTCAGTACCGGGAATTTTAGCTTGCAGTGAAGGGATGTTATGACGCCTAAGGGCGAGACGCACACAAAAGATTCAGGTTAGACCGTGTCTGGGGTTTACATAACAGACAGCGAGGTAAGTTGGTGCGGGAGAGAGATAGGAGGAAACGGTAAATTCGTCTGACCCTTGAGCAGAAATATTTGTTTATTTCTTGTGCGTAGCTTGTGTGTAGGGGAGATTTATTAATTTTGGGGGTCCCAGGGTGTAGAGGAAATTTGGGTGTTAATGGGTTAGGTATTGTTGCGTGATAAATTCTCGCAACATCGTTTTTTACAATATCTATTTTATAACGCAAGGGCAACAACTGCTTGAAATTTATAGTCACTTTTCTCGGTAAGCATTTGTCTTCTCGCGTTGGTATCGAATGCAGTTAAGTTTTGAGCTGTGGTCATTTTGCGCTGGACTGCGCATGACTTGTCTTGCTTTTTGGTCGATCGGTTTCCGCCCACCACTAGTGGAGTGAGCGATTTGGAATGGCGAAAGAGATGCCTCGTTGAAGAGGGGATCTCCGCTATTTTTTGTTCTGTCAGGGATGTGTAGTCCTCTTATGGATATTTCGTTTATTCGGGATAATACCTCTAGTGTATTTGCACATGCCGGGAGGCGTGATATTTCTGTATTTCTTGAAAGCAAGGTAAATTGACTTTTTCATTAACTCTATCGATTTTGGGTCGTGAGCGATTTCGATTCATAGCCTGTCTTCGAAAGTCGTCGTCACGAGATGTTTTTTCCCAGCTCACATGTCGCTGCATTGTACTGCATCGGTTGATGCATGTACCAAGGACCATTACTTGCTACTTTGTTAAATGAACTAGGTTTGGAAAACCTTTATTATCTAGAGGATATTTTTGAGGACATTATTTATACTTCGGCAGACGTGTCTGTCTTGCTGAAGTCAGACTAAGGAGAGTGAACTGATCTCATACATCTGGTTATCTCCTGGCTGTTATAGAAAAGGATGGAGTTTTTCACCTGACTACATTTACAGCACTATGAAATATAACATGCATCTGACTCATCATTGTAATGCTGTCTACCGTCTATTGCTGTATTGAATGTTGCTGTGATAATGACTGTTTGATGTGCCTACATATTCGCGTAACCATTTTGTCACTGTGGCGTCCACAATAAATAATGAAGAAAAACGTCAACGGCTGTTACAAGAATCATTGACTTTATACGTCGTGAGTTTACTGACGTCCTATGTGGATTGCCCTGTTATTTTTGTATGAACATTGTTTTGACTGAACACATCTGCACACCACACAAAACCAGACATGCGGATACCATCCATCATCATATGGCATCACGCATCATTTGGTGGCCATAAGCTGGTTTGATTCTGGTACTAGCAAACACGGGGTCCCTTACCCACTTCATTTTCAACAAGAATTCATCAGCATCCTTCAAGAAATTAACATTCTTCAATACAGTCAACATCTTCAAAATTTTCAAAGTACTCGGCGTTGCCCGGTAAAAGTCAAAATTTCAACTTTTTGACGGAAACAAGAATTTGACAGTACCCGGCGTTGTTACATGTTGCCGGATAACTCGGACTGCTGTTATCTTTTACGCAAGTCAAGCAAGTTGCTGCTGTCAAGGTTCCAGTGCTGTCGTTTTTTGAGAAGGTCAAGTGCCGGTTGAAACGGGTTGTTTTCTGAAGAAGGCCAAGTACCGATTTCCATCAACTTACTTTGGATTAGAAGGTCAAGTGCCGAAACAACTCAACACACAGTATTTCAGAAGCTCTTGTACCATCGTGTTAGCAGTGGAAGCAGTTCAGATGTGCCATCATCGTTGGAGCTTCGCTCTTTAGGACGTTGATTGACATCCGTTTTTCTGCTGTTCTACGATTGGAAGCCTATAAGTTAAGTGGCCTGTTTGTATGTAAACTGTGCCCTTATACTTCTGCTGAGTCTTCTGTGTATCATCTCATTCTATATGTTATATGTTTATATGTTATTTGTATATTTATATGTTTATATTTCAGCGGGTTCTCGGTTGGGTGGTGTCTCCGTTAGATTATGCCACGTCATAGAGGTCGTCTATTGTGAGCGTTTTCTGTAGGGTTTGCAAATTTCCGATACTGCCGATCATGCAAGGTATGTCAGGAGGTCAAATCTAGAGGACCACGACATGCTGCGCCTATCCAGGCTGCTGACATTCCTATTCGGCCGTTTCAGAAAATGGCCATAGATATTATTGGCCCTTTTAAGGTCAAGTCGGCCAGAGGACATCAGTTTATCCTTACATGTGTCGATATGTGCACACGTTGGCCAGAGGCTATTCCTCTTAAGAGCATATCTACTACAGATATCGCAGATGCTCTTTGGTTGATATTTTCTCGCTTGGGGTTCCCCAGAGAAATATTGTCAGACCATGGCACTCAACTCATATCTGACACTATGTCACAGGTAATGTCTACCTTACATATTGAACGATCTCTCAGTAGTATCTACCATCCTATGTCTAATGGGTTAGTTGAGCGTCTGAATAGAACGCTCAAGACTTTGCTTGGTAAGATAACTGAAGATCATCCTCAAGATTGGGACAGGGTTTTACCCGCGGCTCTCTTTGCCTATAGAGAAGTCCCTAATGAACACACAGGATTTTCTCCCTTCGAACTTGTCTTTGGCGCGCGTCCACGCGGCCCTATGTCTTTATTACACGATCTCATCACTGCCGATGATATTAGCGATGAAACTCAATCCTCATATGAGTATGTCATTGCTCTTAGACAAAAGATCATTGAGGCATGTAAGCTAGCAACTGCTTCATCAGAAATTGCTAAAGAGAAGGCAAGGCAGTTTGCTAACAAGAATAGATGTCTACGACAACTTTGTCCAGGTGACAAAGCATTCGTCCTACTCCCCAGTAGGGAAAATAGACTTCTTATTGCATGGAAAGGTCCGTATGCAATAGTCTCTCGGATTTCCGATGTTGACTATGTGGTCGATATTGATGGAAAGCATAAAACTTTCCACATAAACATGCTTTCGGAATTTCACGAACGTCCGGACTATTTGCTGCCTATTTTCCAGGCAACGGATGATGCTCCTGCACCTCACGGTCATTATTCATCCCTGTCTGTCATTCAGGATGAGGAAGCTACCTTCTCTGATGTCAACCTTCCCCTTCCAGTGGTTCCATTACATTCCACGGAATCTTGGAAAAACGTTTCTGTTTCTCCTAATCTTTCTGGTGACGAACATCGACAAGTCTCGTCGATGTTACAAACATTTCAGGATGTTCTCACTGACATTCCTGGACACACAGATGTCATAGAACATGACATAATTCTTACCGACAATAATCCAATTAGGGTTAGGCCGTATCCTATTCCTATACACTTTCAGTCGCAAGTGGAAAAGGAATTGGATGAAATGATTCAATTAAATATAATTGAACCATCGACTTCACCATATTCTTCTTCCATGGTTATTGTCCGGAAGAAGGATAAGAACATACGAATTTGCGTTGATTATCGCAAATTGAATCAGGTCACAAAGTTCGACGCTGAACCGATGCCTTTGTTAGAAGATCTACTGATTAGACTTTCTAATTCTAGATTCTTCACTAAACTTGACTTGTCTAAAGGTTATTGGCAAGTGCCTTTAGCAGAGCATGCCAAACCTCTTACTGCTTTTTCTACACCTAGGGGTCTATTTCAATGGAATGTTATGCCTTTTGGTCTCATGAACGCCCCTGCCACTTTCGTTCGCATGATGCGTCGAATTCTGTCACATCGTTCGGATGTCATCGCATACTTAGATGACATCTGTCTCTTCAGTGATACCTGGGAAGATCACTATTTAGGGTTATATGACTTACTGTCCACTCTACGTGAGAATAATTTGACAGCAAAACCTTCTAAAGCTTTTGTTGGTTTTGGTGAAATCTCTTTCCTGGGTCATCGTGTTGGTCATGGTCTCTTGAAGACAGAAGACCACAATACTTCCAAAATACTGAACATCTCTGTTCCTAAAACGAAGAAACAAGTTAGGAGTCTCTTAGGTTTAATTCAATTTTATGGGAGATTTATTCCAAATTTATCTTCGATCATGGCACCTCTATCAACATTGTTGAAGAAAGGTTCGCCTAATCTGGTCCGTTGGTCTGAAGAATGCCAATCTTCACTAGACCAAATCAAGAATATATTTTCTTCTCCTCCCATCTTAAGATTACCTACTCATGATAGGACTTTTGTTCTTCGGAGTGATGCTTCATCCACTGGGATTGGAGCAGCACTGATGCAAGAATATGCAAATACTCTGCATCCTGTTATGTACATTTCTAGAAAACTAAATGCGGCAGAGAGGAACTACTCGGTTTTAGACCGTGAGTTGTTAGCGATGGTTTGGTCAATTCTAAAGCTACAAAGATTCCTCCTGGGCGCACATTTCATTCTAGAGACTGATCAGAAAGCTCTTACAGCTATTCAGACTAAGAATTTGAAGAGTTCGAGATCCACTCGATATGCTATAGCTCTTCAACCTTTTCACTTCACGGTACGAGCTATCCGTGGTGCGGATAATGTGATGGCTGACATTTTGTCTAGATGCCCACATGACTCCAACTAATACTTCTGTCCTATATTTCCATATATTACAGAGTCATAACACACCTATATTTCTACAATAGATTAGCACATCTGTACTTACTTTATATGTACACACTATCGTGCTTTGTTGTCATCTTCTTCTGTTCGTTTTTTAAGATGATAGAGGAGGACTGAGTAGTTAATATAAGGGCCGTTAGTTTACTAAACAGCCACAATTATTAATAATGTATTGTACCTTATGAAGCATATTAGTTATTAATTAGCATTATATTGCTTGTACTTTCTCAGAATGTCATTGTTGAGCTGAGGACTTACCTTACTAGTATCAAGCATGACGAGTTCTAGATTGTGTACTTACCCTCGGAATACCAGAGCATATGTCCTGGATCGTCATGTAGTTTAACTTTACTATGTACTTATGTCATTACATGTCAAAGAATGTACTATTTAAATTTTCCTATCAGATTTGTACATCCATTTTTAAAGACAATATTAGAGTATGCTGTTTAATGATGATTATAGTAACTTGCATACGTATATTGTGTTTACATGCTAACGTGATGTGTGTTGGTGACACCTCCCCGATGTGAATATTTTTTGAGACATATTTATTTTTCTGTTGAGGTATATCCTCACCAGACACTCTATAATTAGCCTATGTTTGGCAATTTAATTAATTATCAGCGCATAATTCGTGCGTTTTGAGCCGCTTATCGCATGCTCTTTGATATTTAAAAAAAAAATATGTTCCACATTTTTTTTTTATCGGGAGGAGGTGGTGATATGTTGCGTGATAAATTCTCGCAACATCGTTTTTTACGATATCTATTTTATAACGCAAGGGCAACAACTGCTTGAAATTTATAGTCACTTTTCTCGGTAAGCATTTGTCTTCTCGCGTTGGTATCGAATGCAGTTAAGTTTTGAGCTGTGGTCATTTTGCGCTGGACTGCGCATGACTTGTCTTGCTTTTTGGTCGATCGGTTTCCGCCCACCACTAGTGGAGTGAGCGATTTGGAATGGCGAAAGAGATGCCTCGTTGAAGAGGGGATCTCCGCTATTTTTTGTTCTGTCAGGGATGTGTAGTCCTCTTATGGATATTTCGTTTATTCGAGATAATACCTCTAGTGTTTTGCACATGCCGGGAGGCGTGATATTTCTGTGTATTTCATGAAAGCAAGGTAAATTGACTTTTTCATTAACTCTATCGATTTTGGGTCGTGAGCGATTTCGATTCATAGCCTGTCTTCGAAAGTCGTCGTCACGAGATGTTTTTTCCCAGCTCACATGTCGCTGCATTGTACTGCATCGGTTGATGCATGTACCAAGGACCATTACTTGCTACTTTGTTAAATGAACTAGGTTTGGAAAACCTTTATTATCTAGAGGATATTTTTGAGGACATTATTTATACTTCGGCAGACGTGTCTGTCTTGCTGAAGTCAGACTAAGGAGAGTGAACTGATCTCATACATCTGGTTATCTCCTGGCTGTTATAGAAAAGGATGGAGTTTTTCACCTGACTACATTTACAGCACTATGAAATATAACATGCATCTGACTCATCATTGTAATGCTGTCTACCGTCTATTGCTGTATTGAATGTTGCTGTGATAATGACTGTTTGATGTGCCTACATATTCGCGTAACCATTTTGTCACTGTGGCGTCCACAATAAATAATGAAGAAAAACGTCAACGGCTGTTACAAGAATCATTGACTTTATACGTCGTGAGTTTACTGACGTCCTATGTGGATTGCCCTGTTATTTTTGTATGAACATTGTTTTGACTGAACACATCTGCACACCACACAAAACCAGACATGCGGATACCATCCATCATCATATGGCATCACGCATCAGGTATTAAGTAAGTTTGAATTGTTGTATAGATGGTGTTATTTTTTTGTCTCTACCGCAGTCACGGCTTGGTGGTGGTGGAGGTTGTAGGTAGCCCTAAACGAAGAAACGACTATTATTAGCACCAGTTAGGTTTTCATTTTAAATAAAAGTATGCAGTGAAGTTATTTCAGTACAAGCAGATCATAATTACCCGCTATGTGTCAAAGTGAATAATAGATAGTTCGCACTAAGTGACTGAAAAAGTTTACATCAGCAGTGGTTCTCAAAAGAAATAGGAAAGGTCCCTAACTAAGTTTGATGCTGGTAACTACAATAAATTTAGACGCATTCATACGCACTTGAAATTATAAAAAAACACAGTCAGCAAGAACTGAATAAAACAGAATGTCTATCTACAGATAAAGCAGCCCGTGAGAACCGTTAGCAAAATGTAGAATTATAAAAACTAAGATCACGTTGATCAAAGGGGCAGCAGAGAGATAGATCATTTAGAGAGATAGAGACAGCAGTGCCAGTAGCAAGTAGAGAAACATTTTAGAGATAGAAACAAAAATAAGAAAAAGATCAACATTCTTAGACACGAAATCTTTAACATTAGCACTACGTCTTCGGTGCAAGTTTTCCTAATAAAGGAGAGGTAACAAGTATCTATATATATTATTAGTTGCGCCTGCTCAAACATAATGCTGAAAAACATTTTAAAATCTAATTAAAGACTGTGTTTGTATAGTCACAGTTTCGCTGATAACGTAGACCTTCATGTCAGAAGAAAGATAACATTACAGCTCTGCCTGAAAGAGAAAGCTTGCCAGCTTATCAAATCTTAAAGAGATTTTATAAATTGTTGATGCCAAAGATATCGATTAGAGGAGAACTACTGTAGCTACATTTTTCCGAAGTTGATACAGCAGTAAAGTTATTCTTCGCAAATCACTTGGTGTAGACGTCGAATAAGAAAGAACGACAAGACTGGCTAACATCTTAGGAGAATTAATCCAACTATGTATTACTGTCGTGCTTAGATAGGTTAAAGTTATGTATGGTCCCGCCTGAGTATAGGAGGTGGCGAAAGTACGTGAGAAGTAAAAGTGTAAGAAATAGAGTTTCAAGAGTGAATAGTTAAGGAGAAGATCTGTCTCTGGACTGAGTAGTTTCTCTAGTCCAGCCTATCTGTACAACTATAATTTAGTATCAGACAATCTTGCACCCCCTTATATTGAGAAATAAGTTACCTAAACACTCACACACACACATGGCTATGTGACAACAAGACACACAAACGTGAAAAACTATGGTTAAATTTGGGTATGGGTTTGACCAACACACACAAAGTTAGTTCTTTTATTGTTTATTATCACTAAACTTTACAACATCGAATATCTAGAAGAGAAAGATCAAATACATCAGAATTACATGCATAGAGAAATAACAGAATACCTATGCCCTCCCCTCGTTGAGAAGAATAGAACCCCACAAGTTAATAACCCCAAAGGTTAAAGGTTAGCACTAGGTCACAGTATAGACAGTAAAGAAAGAACACAGTTCCCACTAAACGTTATCCAATAAAATTAAACAATAGTCAAACAGAGTGCATGTGATAAGCCACATGAAAAAACGCTGGTCGCCGTTTGATCAGGTCATGCCTAAAGGATATAGGAACATTATAAAAAAAACTACTGCTAATAATATCTACATATATATATCACGGCTGTTTGTGCCCTATACCAGAGCGCTCTTTTAGTTTCGCTGACCGGAATTCTGACACCGGGTATAAAATTTTGTGTGCACCGTAAAAGACTATTTAAGTTTTTGGCGGGGAAAATCAGCTGATGTGTGAGTAAAATCAGTAAAATATAAATCATTACACACTCGTTCTGGATAAACACAGCGCTAAAATTCTTTTGTGTACTATAACTTTGTTCTGTGTTCTATTTTTGATTGCATTTTTATTTGTTTGAAATTAGTTTTGACGGAGTTACCGACTTTTGAAAACAGCGTCATCATTTAAGGAAATTCATAAAATAAGTAATCTTTTTATTAATTTAATATCTAAAAATCGGTCCATTCGTTTGAGTTTATAATTATAAAGACTTCTCGAAGGGAAGCTAAAGATTATTTTCACATACTTTTTTTTTTTGGTTTCATATCTTGAGAATGTGTGGTAGTCAGTTTTGTGAGTGTGGCATTACAAGAACAAGCATATTGTCACCAGATTTTATAGCATTTAAATCCCTTTAAACGCATTCCTGATACCCACAAATCTTAAATAAGGTAGTAAAAAATAACTTTTTGTAAAGCACCATCTGTTTTTGCATTTTCATTCATTTATAATGATATTTAGCTACGTATATAAGCGTCAGAAAACATGTAAAGCTATAGATAGATTACTTCCACATAATTTGATCTATCTTTCAAGTCTTGTTAATCTTCTATTTATAATATGAATTTTTTTTTTAATTGTGTGTGAGATAAGGACTGTTCCATTGGTGTTCTTTGGTAGACAATCCTGTGCACACGACGGCTGCCAGCGAATTCTAAGTAACTGTTTGTATATCTTCTTTCATTCAAAGTTACAATGCAGGTAGTAAATTTAGAGAAACCAAATTCTAAATCTAATACCATCCTTTTATCAATGGCTAGAGTCAGAGATACATATGATAATTTAGAAATATTTATGAATGGCATGAAAGCTCAGATAGAGTCACTAAAATATTTAGAGTGGGATGGTAAACAAGTTGTTGTTTTCTTATTCGGGGATTATTTCCTTGTTTTGCTGGAGACACCACAGACATGGGTATATTCCTTGAGCTCCAGACAAACCAAACATTTTCATCAAAGACATCCAGAGAGCATACAACTTGCAAACCAAGAAGTTTGGCCATGTTGATAAGAGATTACAATAGATATATGAAATATGGGAAAGGGAATAAAAGGCAAGTGGCACATTACCATAATTGTTTACACAAACCAATGTTAGAGATTGAAATTGAAAATGTAGCTCCTCCTTACCTTCATATTTTATTAGGCATTGTTTTGAAACACCACAGACTTCTAGAACAGGTAGCTGATACAATAGACGCAAAGATATTTGAGAATTCGCAAGAGATACATGCAAACATTAGTACTTTTAAGAACTTGAAGAGATTTAGTAGGAACTGGAAATAGGCAGAAGAATTAGGAGCTAAAATTGAATTTTTCAGGTAGGTATTGAACTTTGTGAGGATAAGGAGGAGACAGATAATTTTAAAGTTAGACTTGAAAATGCACAAGATGCGCTGGCCAAACTTCAGTTTCAAGATCTGTGTACTAGGTCTGGTCCAGTTTGCTCACACATGGACAAGGTACTAGCCAAACACAAAATCATACAACAGGCTTATAATAGCAGAGCATTTATAGGGAATCACTGCCACAGATATCTCACACAAAAAGTTTATAAAGATCTTACAAGAGCAATCATTACACAAACACTGAAAATTACAGACAAACAAGATATAACTAACATAGCTTTTATTGCCCAAGAACAATTCAACTCACTGAAAGAAGCATTTGAGAAAGTACACAACAAAATATCACACAGTAAACCAATTAGTAAAGAATCAATAACAGCATCGATAGAGACTTATATGTCTTTGTTCAGAAAGCTATTCCCTAGTAAGACAATTCATAAACAGCACATATTAGAAAAACATTGCGCAGACTGGATCAGAACTCATGATGTATGATTGAGATAATTGTTAGCTCTCATGTTCTGGGGACAATTGGGTGTGTTATTTTAAGGTTATAAATGTGGACATGCAATT
Organism: Oreohelix idahoensis; assembly: GCA_024509875.1. NCBI lineage: Eukaryota > Metazoa > Mollusca > Gastropoda > Stylommatophora > Oreohelicidae > Oreohelix > Oreohelix idahoensis. The sequence continues at coordinate 235,722 of JAMPIV010010514.1, read as the reverse complement.
TAAACTTTCAATAAATAATGTTTGACGCATGAAACCAAAACAAAACTTTGATATCCATTTTCTGCAGGTTTTCTACTTTTGATTTCTGTAATTTGTTATGCATGTTGATTGTGACCGTTTTAGTGTAAATTGAATTAGAAACAAACCATAACAAAATGTAAAAAAAAAAAACGTAAATTTTACACTATTTCAGACTATTATATCTTCTGTTCTAATTGTGATAAAATGTTTGTTCTTGTTCTAAAATTTACTCTAACATTTCTAGTCTAGCTTTACGCAAAATTAAAGCCGGTATTTATAATAATAAAGTAGCATAAAAGCAATTCAAACATGTTTTGGGGACAATTGGGTGTGTTATTTTAAGGTAGTAAATGTGGACTTGCAATTTAAACTTTCAATAATTAATGTTTGACGCATGAAACCAAAACAAATCTTTGATATCCATTTTCTGCAGGTTTTCTACTTTTGATTTCTGTAATTTGTTATGCATGTTGATTGTGACCGATTTAGTGAAAATTGCATTATAAACAAACCATAACAAAATATAAAAAAAAACGTAAATTTTACACTATTTCAGACTATTATATCTTCTGTTCTAATTGTGATAAAATGTTTGTTCTTGTTCTAAAATTTACTCTAACATTTCTAGTCTAGCTTTACGCAAAATTAAAGCCGGTATTTATAATAAAAAAGTAGCCTAAAAGCATTAATTAAGCCCTATCAAAAGTAAACATCGCCACATGTTTTTCCCATTAGGAAGCTGACCACGTGACCTCTGTCAAGTGGGCTATGAATAGCGCGGTAGGGGAAAAAGGGGAAATAACTAAAAGATCGCTCGCAAACAGCCGTGATATATATATATATATATATATATATATATATATATATATATATACATATATATATATATATATATATACACACGGAAGGGGACGAGGCGATCTCTCATCGTCACCGTCAGTCCTGATTAAAGTTAAAAAGCGCACGTTGTGTCCAGCCGATCTTATCGCGCGTCGCTTAGCGGGTGCAAGTTTGGTTGAGGCATGCAGCCTTTTCCCCCTCCTGCTCCGGTCAACGATCCGCGCATAATGTCAATTATGATTTAATTTTCCCTACGCGCACTCAACAAATATCACCTGTCATTAATAACTATTAGATTGTCGGCGTCCGTTTGTTTAATCGCATGATAGTCAAACACAGTCACTTACTAAATTACACACAATGAAATAAAAGTGAATTCTATTCCGTCAATTATCAGTCGCGCCTAGTGTATTAATTAGTCAAGTAAACCGTCTCTGCCTGTGTGATAGCGGGTGATAAAATTAACATTACAACTGAAACCTCTGGAATAAAAATAGCTACGCGTTATTTAATTGCTAGTTTTAACGCTAGAAAGACACTGAATTATAATGCTAAACTTAACACATTAAATCGCTTAAGCACAAATTTATATTACCAGAAATCCAGAAAGAAAACACCACGAACTATTAACACATCTCTTCCCAATGGTTCTAGGTAACGTGTTTAGACGCTCGGAAAAATTCTGAGCGACAGCTGATAATGATTTGGGAAAGACGCAGTTAATATACGATCATGTTGTTATGATCTCTAGAAGATGTGAATTTTCACACTCTGTTTTCCTAGCAGAGAAATCTTAAACTACGTTTCCCAGATAAAATGTTAACGGTCGCTTCTGTCGGCCGCTGCTACGCGACACAGAAGCTTCCTTCCGAGATTTTCCCTGGTTTCTCGAGATCAAAGAGTTATCTTTTCCCTGTATGTACGAACATCAAAGGATGTGCTCCCCTTATAGAGAATCTTCAAAGGCCGTTACACTTCCACGTTTTTTTCACGTGCGATCTGCTCGTTATCGTAATATTGAATGATCAGCTCGAGTGAGAAACTTGCGTGAACGAACGTGGTTCGCCCCCTGCTATGAATGACAGGTTGCGAAGTTGGTAAACAAGCTAGTTTGTTATGGTCAAGTAAAAAGAGGCGTGGATTAAAAGGTGAGTCAGACAGGCAGAGAAATGCGTGACTTAGTTAGCGAATCTTAAAACAACACCGAGGTCACGAAAGGCTGTAGGATTGTAGTAAGATCCCTGATACCCCGATCAAATAGATAAAATATTACTGCTTATAAATTCAAATACTATAGAGATAAAATAGGGAGTTGTGTTCAACATCGTCACCATCGCTCGCAGTCGTGTTGGTTCTAACAAGCAGTAACGCCATAGTAAACGATACACAAAACTGTTAGCTTTTCCCCTCTCCGCAATAACAATTTCCACTAAAAATAAAAGCCTTTTGACAGACCGAAGTGCATAGTTAGTTTCAAACGGAGTGAGAGAATAAAAGTGAGAGACGGAAAAATGCAACCTTGACAAGCGTTGGTTTTTGAATCTCGAACTAGAACGACAGGCGACAGCTGACGTCACAGACTTGCTTAGTCTAACACTAAACGGGAATGAATGGTTGGGAGTTTGAATAAAACTACTAAGGCATTCTTAGAACTTGTTAATCGTACAACATGCGACAGTGTGTTTAGGCAACGCAAGACGCGTGGCAGAAATATTTGAATATTGTTAGAAAGCGGTGCAAATCCACTACAACCCCCCTGCCCACCCCGTTCATTAGTAGCGCAGTTTGAATGTATAAACACTTAGATCGTGAGACGATAGTAAAAAACACACAGACAAGCTCGCATTTTCTGTTTAGTTGTGTTTTCTGATGAAATTCAAACGCGTTGCTTCATTTTGAAAAAGAACGAGAGAGGGAGGGAAAACGGTGGTGGATTTAAAGAAAAGAAAAAAATTACGGCTAACTTGGAAATTTGAAAATACCCACTAATGTGTAGGGGCTGGAGGTGGCGGAAGTGAAACTTAGAAGGATAGATAACGGGTGGTAAAAGGAACATCGATGTAGAATAAAATAAACGAAAGGACAGTGACAATAAAATGATAATACTTGTTTAGTAGAATATCATATTCCACCTTATGATATATTATCCTACCGTAGAGAGAAAAGTATGTTATTTGAAGAACTGAAGAGGGAAAAACACAAAGATGAAAAGTATGATAAAGAGAGAAATAAAAATATAACGACGATATGACAGACAGTCGTCTGATCAATAATTGCCTTTTCTCATTAAAAACGCTTAGATAGTAACAGAAATATTGTAAAGAAAAGACAGAGAGACAGACGCATTGATGTCCTCACTCAACTTTGCCAGTCTTGGGAAAGGGGGGACGTTACATTTTTTTGAAAGTGTAATTTATTTTTGAAAAAAGAGGCTAGTGGGCATAACATAATTCGATTGGCTGTGGTAGAATAGACTAATAGGTGTAATAAAAACGATTTGAAACCATCGTTAGTTGCCACTCGAAGATAAAAATCTCACAAGTAGTGTTAGCATTAGATGCAAGAAATACATGACCATTGCCTTCGCTGTTCGGCATCAGTGGCGATCTGAATGTGACCATTAATCGCCGGTTAACCTACAAATTGTGTATTATTTCATTGATGCGGGTTCCATCGTGAAACAATCAGTGAGCCACATACCAAAATATACGTACTCCTGAAGCTGCAAGCTCGAGGCAAAAATTACCTGTTTGCCTTAAAGCCAAAGAGTTCTAAAGCAGAGTTCAGACGTTGCAGTCGTGAAGAAGGTGGTTGTGAGAAGGACATCACAGGGTTCCAGGAAAGAAAGTTACGCCCAAATTGTCCACGGGCGTGTGTTAGTTCATTTAACCATACTCTCCATCATTATTATATCAATCAGTATTCTTGACATGATGATACAAGTCGTTCCTCAGAAGCGTGTCCCTTCATAGGAGTTATTGTTTCATCAGAACACTTCCAGTAAGAAACAATTTAGATTAATATTAACAGACACAGTTGTTGTTTTAAATTACTTTGCTGTAAATAAATTGCCTTATATTTTGAGTTTAAACAATCCTGTATCCCAGCAATTGAGATACAGGAAAATAAAATTGTAAAAAATATTATCATTCAAAATTTACCCAGTGACTTGTTTAATTACTTGTTCATTAAGTTATAGGTGTAGTTGTTGTCATTTTATTAACATTACATTGCATATTACCCTAGACACCTAGCCAGATAACATCCAGACATCATAACATATAATTGGGTTCAAAATATATAGCAGATTGAGGTCGTGAGGTGGTAGCAGACAGGTACCTGATGTAGCAAATGTAATTTTTGCTGGGGAGGTTAAGATGTTATACCTAACAAGAAAGATAGTTGTGTCTGTGTTAACTGTGTGAGGTCAAGCACATGTAGGTCCCTGACTATAAAAGGAATGATGATGATATATTGATCAGGGAACCTAACGCTACCTCCCCAGATCTCACACAATCCGTATTTTGATTCTAGTGGTTGGTGTATGATGTATCTAGTGTCTAAGGGTGAGATGAAGATGATGGTACATCAACACAATACACTTTAACTCACTATAATAAAATGAATAAGACTGGTTAAAGTTTTCTTTTAAAATTTGAATGTTTTTTTCTTTTTACAATTTAATCTGCCTGTCCCGCCAACTTCTTTTGGACAGGTCTTTGAAAATGAGGAAATATATTTACATATAATGTGGTAACTAAAATATGGACTCTTTGTCCTAGGAATATATGTTAATATAGAGTTCCTATAGGTGTATTCACAGAATCAAACTTTACTAGTTGTTAGTGATTGTCATATGTTATGAGGAGCTGTTGTTTACATCAAGCCCCATATAATTCAATGTTATTTTGATAGGAATTATTTTCTTAGGATGACATGCCAGAGGTCCCAGCTGATAACTTGTCACCTGGGATTCTACGTAGGTCGAATATAAGTCAGTATATCATTGTATAGACAATGTCGATCAGCACCCTCACGTAAGCTCCTTCAGGCTATCAGCTGACAGCTTAAACTTTATAATGGAGACTTTACACCCACTCATCAGGTTTCCTGTCACCGTATGGTAACAGGAAATAAAAACTCTGCAATAAAAAGACACCCTGGCCTTTTCAACCTGATCACAACTTCTTATCCCTATCTATACATGACAATATGGGGTCAGCCTCTTGTGCATTCATGTGCATCAGCCCCTAATTTATGACTCACACCCTTCTGTGACCACACCACAGGTCCCTATGGCAGATACGCCCCTGTACTTTTACATAGGTTGCTTCAATGCAATAATGTGAAGTAACCACATCTCCTTATATATGATTTTCTTCTTTTCTTTTTCTTTTCTAACTTATAAATGCTCTAGGCATGTTGAAAAGTGTTCATAGAACACAGAGGCTTCCTAACATTTCCAATACAAAATATTAATACAAAATCATAATAATATGCAACAGTCAAATACAGTTCAATGTGAGGACTCAATAATGTTTGCTTCCGGCATGTCCTTCACTTTTCCACAGCAGTATCTGACTTTTTCAGTTTTAATCAAGCATGTAAATACATAAAGCATTCTTACCACTAGTTCAAAGAAATATGTCACAAATAACGTTGACTGGCAAAGAATATGGCCTCAGTTTTGCTCTGCCTCGTCCAGATAGTGAATTAGTATTTAATTTTACAAGCTATCACATCTGATCTCAACGTAAGTGTTTGAATAAAGTTTTCTAGTCAAATGGCCAAGAGACCACTATGCCTTTTGCCAATATCTATTTGAGCCGACCAATGAAAGAAGGCACTACTACAACTTTTTAAATTTAGTTTGAAAAAACCAAAACAATTCCAAACAAACTATGTGCCTCTTAGCCCATTGGTCAGTCTGCGTTAGTTATGCCCAATAGAAAAAGATGTTTCGTTTTTAGTTACATTTTTCCTATCTCTCCCCTTTTTCGCCTATACTCTTATACCAACTAATAGAATTTGAATTACTACAATGCCTCTTTTTTAAACTAGCGTCCCCACTAACGTTATGTATAACGAACAAGAACAACAGTCAGTCCGGTCAAGCGTCCGTAGACATTTAGTATTTTCTCAAAAACTTGGCTAATACTTGGACTACCATATTTTTTAAAACATATTTTTGCTCAGGGGACTCTAAGCTATACTACCATATGATTTTTATGGTCAGTTTCAGTATGGTTTAGATTTTCAATTTTGTCACTGTCAATCGTCAAATATAAATTTTACACAAGTCGGCCATCTTCCCTCCCTGTCTCTAACATTTTCCTCACTATTCAAATGAACCAACTAGTTTGAGTGACGTCAGAATACTACCGCTAGGAGGAAATAAAAATTGTCTGTGTGTTTGCCTCTGCTGGCTTTGCCCACAGCGTGTATATATTAAAGAGACCGCGTGCAGAACGAAGAGGGGCTTTTCAAAACTTTGGTAGTGCTTTGCGTTAATTATTACAAATGTTAGTGTTAAAGTTAACATATTACGTTAATTCAAACGATGGCAAGTCGTTAATTACAAGCTTTTCCCCCGTTTCGTGCAGCAGATCGGCGAGATGTTAAAAGGTTTTTTTTTTTTTTTGAACGTTTTCGAAACCGAAACTAAAGCGTGTTAGATTTTTACGGCGGCTATGAATGACAGGTTGCGAAGTTGGTAAACAAGCTAGTTTGTTATGGTCAAGTAAAAAGAGGCGTGGATTAAAAGGTGAGTCAGACAGGCAGAGAAATGCGTGACTTAGTTAGCGAATCTTAAAACAACACCGAGGTCACGAAAGGCTGTAGGATTGTAGTAAGATCCCTGATACCCCGATCAAATAGATAAAATATTACTGCTTATAAATTCAAATACTATAGAGATAAAATAGGGAGTTGTGTTCAACATCGTCACCATCGCTCGCAGTCGTGTTGGTTCTAACAAGCAGTAACGCCATAGTAAACGATACACAAAACTGTTAGCTTTTCCCCTCTCCGCAATAACAATTTCCACTAAAAATAAAAGCCTTTTGACAGACCGAAGTGCATAGTTAGTTTCAAACGGAGTGAGAGAATAAAAGTGAGAGACGGAAAAATGCAACCTTGACAAGCGTTGGTTTTTGAATCTCGAACTAGAACGACAGGCGACAGCTGACGTCACAGACTTGCTTAGTCTAACACTAAACGGGAATGAATGGTTGGGAGTTTGAATAAAACTACTAAGGCATTCTTAGAACTTGTTAATCGTACAACATGCGACAGTGTGTTTAGGCAACGCAAGACGCGTGGCAGAAATATTTGAATATTGTTAGAAAGCGGTGCAAATCCACTACAACCCCCCTGCCCACCCCGTTCATTAGTAGCGCAGTTTGAATGTATAAACACTTAGATCGTGAGACGATAGTAAAAACACACAGACAAGCTCGCATTTTCTGTTTAGTTGTGTTTTCTGATGAAATTCAAACGCGTTGCTTCATTTTGAAAAAGAACGAGAGAGGGAGGGAAAACGGTGGTGGATTTAAAGAAAAGAAAAAAATTACGGCTAACTTGGAAATTTGAAAATACCCACTAATGTGTAGGGGCTGGAGGTGGCGGAAGTGAAACTTAGAAGGATAGATAACGGGTGGTAAAAGGAACATCGATGTAGAATAAAATAAACGAAAGGACAGTGACAATAAAATGATAATACTTGTTTAGTAGAATATCATATTCCACCTTATGATATATTATCCTACCGTAGAGAGAAAAGTATGTTATTTGAAGAACTGAAGAGGGAAAAACACAAAGATGAAAAGTATGATAAAGAGAGAAATAAAAATATAACGACGATATGACAGACAGTCGTCTGATCAATAATTGCCTTTTCTCATTAAAAACGCTTAGATAGTAACAGAAATATTGTAAAGAAAAGACAGAGAGACAGACGCATTGATGTCCTCACTCAACTTTGCCAGTCTTGGGAAAGGGGGGACGTTACATTTTTTTTGAAAGTGTAATTTATTTTTGAAAAAAGAGGCTAGTGGGCATAACATAATTCGATTGGCTGTGGTAGAATAGACTAATAGGTGTAATAAAAACGATTTGAAACCATCGTTAGTTGCCACTCGAAGATAAAAATCTCACAAGTAGTGTTAGCATTAGATGCAAGAAATACATGACCATTGCCTTCGCTGTTCGGCATCAGTGGCGATCTGAATGTGACCATTAATCGCCGGTTAACCTACAAATTGTGTATTATTTCATTGATGCGGGTTCCATCGTGAAACAATCAGTGAGCCACATACCAAAATATACGTACTCCTGAAGCTGCAAGCTCGAGGCAAAAATTACCTGTTTGCCTTAAAGCCAAAGAGTTCTGAAGCAGAGTTCAGACGTTGCAGTCGTGAAGAAGGTGGTTGTGAGAAGGACATCACAGGGTTCCAGGAAAGAAAGTTACGCCCAAATTGTCCACGGGCGTGTGTTAGTTCATTTAACCATACTCTCCATCATTATTATATCAATCAGTATTCTTGACATGATGATACAAGTCGTTCCTCAGAAGCGTGTCCCTTCATAGGAGTTATTGTTTCATCAGAACACTTCCAGTAAGAAACAATTTAGATTAATATTAACAGACACAGTTGTTGTTTTAAATTACTTTGCTGTAAATAAATTGCCTTATATTTTGAGTTTAAACAATCCTGTATCCCAGCAATTGAGATACAGGAAAATAAAATTGTAAAAAATATTATCATTCAAAATTTACCCAGTGACTTGTTTAATTACTTGTTCATTAAGTTATAGGTGTAGTTGTTGTCATTTTATTAACATTACATTGCATATTACCCTAGACACCTAGCCAGATAACATCCAGACATCATAACATATAATTGGGTTCAAAATATATAGCAGATTGAGGTCGTGAGGTGGTAGCAGACAGGTACCTGATGTAGCAAATGTAATTTTTGCTGGGGAGGTTAAGATGTTATACCTAACAAGAAAGATAGTTGTGTCTGTGTTAACTGTGTGAGGTCAAGCACATGTAGGTCCCTGACTATAAAAGGAATGATGATGATATATTGATCAGGGAACCTAACGCTACCTCCCCAGATCTCACACAGTCCGTATTTTGATTCTAGTGGTTGGTGTATGATGTATCTAGTGTCTAAGGGTGAGATGAAGATGATGGTACATCAACACAATACACTTTAACTCACTATAATAAAATGAATAAGACTGGTTAAAGTTTTCTTTTAAAATTTGAATGTTTTTTCTTTTTACTTTTTAATCTGCCTGTCCCGCCAACTTCTTTTGGACAGGTCTTTGAAAATGAGGAAATATATTTACATATAATGTGTAACTAAAATATGGACTCATTGTCCTAGGAATATATGTTAATATAGAGTTCCTATAGGTGTATTCACAGAATCAAACTTTACTAGTTGTTAGTGATTGTCATATGTTATGAGGAGCTGTTGTTTACTGTCGTAGATTTTTCGATAGGAGTATTAAGACTTGGGTTAGATCCCTTCTGAATAGTTTAGATAATGTGATATACACAGTGAGAGTTAGTAAAAAGAAATAGATTTTCCCAAGAGTGCAGTGGTAGCGAATCAAATAGAGCTGTCCCCTGAAAAAAAAACAAGAATCTTCTCTCTCTCTCTCTCTCAGGCCTATCTTCTACGACGGATATATAAGAGTCAGACAGACTATTGACAACATATGTTACTATGTATGAACATACCACTCACGTGCACACCCCTTCAAGTGACAACAGTTAGACACACAGACGTGGGAAAACTATAACAATACTTATGTAATTATTCTAGAACGAGCTGACCAACACGCTGATTAGTTCCAGAGAGATTTTATTTATCATATATAAAATCTTCTCACAACACCAAAACAAAAAAAAAATACATCAAGGAAAACATATGCACATAGTCATACAATATCAAGAAAATGCTACAAGGGGTGATAGCCCCGCTATGATCTTAACTCTAGGTTTAGCCCACAGCCCCGTTGGGATGACAGATGATGGCCCAAAGAGTTATAGATGCATGTGGTTAGGGTCTAATATTGTCCCCCTTTGAAGGTATAGACTGACTTTGACAGCAGTATCTATTCTAACGTAACACGTTACTTAAGCAGCAAATCTCGCCTAAGGGGAAAAAAACCCATATAACAAATGAGGGTATTATACAACGAACATCCTTCCGTCACTTTCACTCGATTCTTCCATCAGGGCCCTGATATACTTACAATCGGGTTGTGGTTTCGCCGGCTGGCGCAAATTTTGGACACTCACACTTTTTATCTGTTACTGTCGTTTACTGAAACAGATCCCAGCTCTGCAGATTTGTTTGTTGGTTTCATTAAAATGGATCTGGGGAGCGTCTGCTTCAGGCGATAGTTATTTCAGACTAAAGTTAATGTCACTTGACTCCCGAGGTAAGAATTAGGCTTAAACGAGCACAAAATGTCAGAACACGAAGTTTCCCTTAATTAGGAAGATGACCGGTGGACAACCTCTCTCAAAACAGAAAATCTTGGTTCCCCCTCTCATTTGTCAACAATGTCGGAAAGTTTATGTCATAGATTGTAATTATTCTCGCCGCCAGGCAGAAAATTTACGTAGAGTTTATGGAAGAAATTAAGATCTGGTTCACATGCCCAGTATTGATCATTACAGTCTTTGAAAAAAACCCGTTAGTGGGATATAGTATTTCTGTCTAACTTGCACCGTCAGATCAGTGTTACTTGAGAAACCCACGTGGTTCAAAATAAGGACTGTCTATTTCTTCACAATTATGAACTCTTATTAAATGCTGGTAAAGTTCGGGTCACCCCCAGTATTTCACTGTATAAAAAGAAAAGCACATATAAATCATTTTCATATTTTGTACCCAATATAACTTACATTTAAAACAGCAAGCCTACAGCTTGACTTGTATTTAAATTTTCCGGTGAAATAAGTTATAAAATCAATCATCATGAATTCAGGAATATCTGCGTATTCCGTCACTATTCACTGATGTCGCATCTAGCATTTATAAGTTTGATATAAAATATTCTCGACTGAGTATTAGCCGTTAAATTAAATTCCTTATAGCTACTAGATTGTTAAGCTTAGACATATTATTTATTCGGCTTTCCACTGTATGCGTCACTAGAAAATAATACAGACTTATAAATTATTCACTCAGTTCAAAAGAAACTAGTTAAAATGAAATGAGCGATTTAACGCTTTAAACACTTTAAACCCTACACACAATACTAGATATGTAATATTAATATACCTCAAGCACAGCACTACGATGTCACAACGAAACTAAGAGATATCACTTATAAATTTAAGTGTTCTAGAACGAAGTGCCCACGTCTACTGTAAAATGTAGAATGAGTGAAGTGAGTTACAAACTCGGGCCAATATCTTAAAATTAGACAAAGGACCCCAACTCTTTCGCCAAGCGAAATTATCTCCCCTTCTCTAACACCCTGCGTCAGCTTCCCTCATGTCGTAACAGCCATCAGTGACCGAGAGTACGAGTGAGTTGCAAATCCCAGACAGCCTGTCTCCAGTGCGGAGCGATTTTTCACACTACGCCGGGTTTTTCTAACGAAAAACCTCATGCGTTTCTGCAAACTGTAGACAGCTGTCTGTCTGCCATGCCCCGATGGAGCGAATTCTCACACCCCCCGCCCGGGGACACTGGTCAGTCAGCGCTCTGACCGGGGAAACTGCAGACGTATGTCTGGCGAGAACTGTATATTCACAGCTATGGTTCGACCGGCAGAGACTGACATCTATGTAATAGAATTACGTATCCCAGTATAAGAAAAACACAAAGTAAAGTTTGAGGATACTGAAGAAAATATTTTTCGCAACCGAGTGATGCGAAAAATACAGGAAAAACAAGTAAAGAAAGATAATAAAATGAAAGGATTAGGGTGAGAGAATAGGAAGAAGATGTAGGTAATTTAATGACATAAAGACCTACGTGACAGGACGTCCCCCCTTAAGATATGGAAGCACTCCATGCCTACGTTATGGAATTAAATTTCCTATAACCGTAGCTTCGAAGTGTCTGTCTTCTTCCCTCTCATCTTCCTCCTCCATCTCTCTCCAATTCCTACTCAAGTCTACTCCCCAAAGTTTCCTTTCTCTGGAATGTCTCCCATGCGCGCTTGAAAGAGCGTCGCCGCTTCTGACATTTTTGAAAGATTTCCTCTGATAGCGGTGGAATATCCCTGCCACTATCATCATCTTCGTCAGCTCTGGCGATCGTCAGGAGATGGTCGGAGGTTGGCACTGGTCTTTCCAAGTATCTCTTTAAGAGATTTAAATGGAAAACCTTCTCCTTTCCTTGAATAGAGATCTGGTAGTTAGCCTTAGAAATCTTTTTCAGGACGGTAAACGGCCCTTGCCATCCGATCTTCAGTTGGTTGTTCTCGGTAGGGAGTAACACCAAAACTTTCTCTCCTGCTTCCAGTTCTCTCTCTTTCGCGACTTTCCTGTATCGGTTAGCGTGCTTTGTGCGTGCTCGCTTAAAGTTAGTCGTTGCTAGGTCCCACCCTAGTTTCAACCTTTCCTTTAAAACCGACACATATTTACTGGCTGAGACAACTGTCTCATCCGCCTTCTCGTCTGTCAGAGACTGAAGTAAGGCTTCAAGCGGGCCCTTAATGGGTCTGCCGAATAAGAGTGTAGCTGGCGGAAATCCTGTGGAAGTATGAGGAGATTCTCTGTAGCCAAATAATGCTGCAGGAATACAGAGATCCCAATCTTCAGGTTTCACTTGTGCCAGCTTACTTAGCATCATGTTGAGGTTTCCATTAGCACGTTCCACGAGCCCATTTCCGGCCGGAGTATATGGCTTAGTGTGGATGTGTTGGGTCCTCAAGATCTTAACGATCTCATCCATCAACAGGTTTCGGTATGGAGATCCGTTATCCGTCAACACTTGCTGAGGGAATCCCAACCGAGTGAAAATCTGCACGAGGGCTTCTGCGACATGCTTGGCATCTGCGCATGTTAGCGGGATAGCTTCTGCCCATAAAGTGCATGTATCGACTAAGGTCAGGATGAACCTGTTCCTTCTTTTAGTCCTTTCGAAAGGCCCTAAAATGTCGATCACAACCCGTTCGAATGGTGTTCCCATTATTGGCATTTCACCCAAAGAGACTGGGGGTGCCCGTTGCTTGGGTGGCACACGTTGGCACTGGGCACAGGATTTGACATATCTGATAATATCAGTATTTACTCCTGGCCACCAATAATGAGTGGTTATACGTTGGTTTGTGGCGTTCTGTCCCATATGTCCGCTGAAGGGAAGAGAGTGCCCCATTTCTAGGATTTGGCTTCTGTACTGTTTCGGTACTAGGAGCTGGTTGTAACCTTGGTCAGGCTTGCCCGTTCTCCGATAAAGTACGCCATCCTTAGAAAAAATGTCCCCGTGCTGTTTGGGTTCCTTAGCCATGGGCAGTTTCCTAAAGCAGGGTGCCAAAGTAGGGTCCTTGTATTGCGCTTCTTTAAGTTCCATGGGTAACAAATTAGGCGCAGGCTCCCGTTCCTTCTTGGTTTGCCCTCTTGTAGTTACTGCTGCCACAATCGGCTCTTCCGGTTTCCCAATACACACGTATCTCCCGCCAAGTATGACTGGGTAGATGGGATCATCCATAACAGCCGCTTTGATCACGCCTCTGACAAAGTCAGAGTGTATCTCCACCAATGCGATGGGAAGCGCTGTAGGTGCATCACTCTTACGAACTCCACAAAGTTGGACGGTCTCTGCTGTCTCTTGACCGGGTTTGACCAGGTTTCTGGCAACAATGCAATCATAAGAAAGCCCCGTGTCAAATAAGCAAGAAGTTTGAGAACCGTTCAAAGTAACAGTACCTCGCGTTGAGGGTCTATCCCCAACAGGTTGGGAATCACTGTCAATAATTCCGCCTTGCGAGACTGTCAATAAGCATCCGATGCGTTTCGGCTCGGTGTGCTCGGTCTGATCATATGTCCCGTGCTCAGGGGTTCTCCCTTTGCCACCTTGTCCTTTCTGGCTACGCTGCCATGTAGGGCGGTCGGGTTGATCAGACTGTTTGGGGTGGTTGGGGTACTTGTTCTTGTAGAACTTGGATTTTTCAGGAGGGGGGTTTTGAGGTCCAGTTTCTCTGTGGTTATTTTGGTTAGAAGCCTGAGAAGATTGCTCTAGGTTATGTTTTCGAAAATGCTCCTCTGTCGGTTTCCGCTTTGTGGCCGGTAGTTCAGCCAGCGCATTGTGATAACGCTCAGACTTTTCCAAAATGTCTTCAAGGTTTTCTGCCCCCTGCTCAGCGAGAAATCTCCGGGTATCAGCAGACAAAGTGTTCTTTATTTGTTCAGTTAGAACAAGTTCCTCAAGACCTTCATAGGTAGAGGGGAGCTGCGAAAGCTCAAGGCACTTTGTTAGATATCCCTTTAGACGAGATGAGAACTGGTGAAAAGTTTCAGAATTCTCTTTCCGGCTGTTGCGAAACAGTTGCAAAAACTTGCGAGCGTTCATTTCAAAGCGCTCCAGTAACGCTTTCTTCAACACATCGTAGTCGTCTTGTTGGCTACTTTCCAGCTTAGAATAAACATCATAAGCAGAACCTTTTAGGGCCTGGGAAAGTTTCATATTCCAACGCGACCTCTCTAACCCGTACAGAGTTGCAATTTTCTCAAATTTTTCTAACCATGTGTCAATCTTCTCATTTGGACAAGGAAAAGATTCAAGAGTGAAAGACATAGCATTTAGTTGAAGAGATTGAGTGTTAGAAGGATCAGTTAAGGAAGAATGAGGAGAAGACTCTCCATTGCTGGAGGTAGAGGCAGCACCACGACTTTGGAATTCTAGAGTTTTAAGAGCCAACTCGTGCTGTCTCTGTTTCTCTTTTTCCTCAAGCTGTCTCTCCTCCCTCTCCTTCTCCTGCTGTCTCTCCTTCTCTCTTTCCTCATGCTGTCTCTCCTTCTCTCTTTCCTCATGCTGCATCCTGCGAATTTCCATTTCTTCATCTATCTTCTTCTGCTGTAATAGACGGTCATCCGCTTCTTTCTTCCTAGCTTCTTCTTCTTTCCTCTCTGCATCGTATCTCTCAAGTTCTTTTCTGACAAATGCTTTCGCTTCCTCTCCTTCCAGTCCCTCCTCTCTCGCTTCGTCCCTGAGGAGTTGTCTAAGCTTTGCCCTCTCGGCCATATTATGTCAGTGACTGAGACACGTGGAGATAGAAAATAGGAAAAAGAATAACCTGGTTCCTACCACTTACGAGAAAAAAAAAACCAAAAATCAAAAGATGATATATTTAACCCTGGGATACCTCCTCCAAAATAAAATCTAACTATCGCTGCTATTATCGGCAATAAAGCACCTAATGCAAAACACGACTACGCCAACTAAATGGTAGTTAAGATTACTTCTGAAAAATAAGTTGCTACAGTGGAAAACAATGATTAAAGCAAAAATTTTGGAGAAAGAAAAAAAAAATCCCCTTAATTTTTAATCCACTATCAAGTTTACCCCTGAAGACAGTTCGGGTGAGGGAGGCAATTAATCTGGACGAATAGTCCGAAACGCACTCCTTAGCTTTGCTCAAACACCTACCTGCTTCAGAACCCTTGTGAATGTTATACACTCACAAAACTTTACCAGCGTTTAGTATTACAAAATCATTAATTAACATGTATTCCGACAAAATCAACCTGTAAACCAAATGTATAATGTTCAAATGCTGTGGAAAAAAACTTATCAGTTTGTGTGGTCAGCACGCTCGTAAACAGATCGTTAGTCTAGGGAATAAATTATTTTCAAAAGATACAAAACTCACAAGACATCACACTCTTACTCTATATCAGAATAAAGAATCTTAAGTTCAAAATCCAGATAGACGAGGCCACATTTGTCGTATCGCCTTAGGATTTTGGGTTCAATTCCCGGTAACGAGCGACCATTTGTCGTACTCGTCTTCCTATTTTAAGTTCAAAAATCCTACGGACGAGAACCCATTTGTCGTAGATTTTTCGATAGGAGTATTAAGACTTGGGTTAGATCCCTTCTGAATAGTTTAGAATATGTGATATACACAGTGAGAGTTAGTAAAAAGAAATAGATTTTCCCAAGAGTGCAGTGGTAGCGAATCAAATAGAGCTGTCCCCTGAAAACAAGAATCTTCTCTCTCTCTCTCTCTCTCTCTCTCTCTCTCAGGCCTATCTTCTACGACAGATATATAAGAGTCAGACAGACTATTGACAACATATGTTACTATGTATGAACATACCACTCACGTGCACACCCCTTCAAGTGACAACAGTTAGACACACAGACGTGGGAAAACTATAACAATACTTATGTAATTATTCTAGAACGAGCTGACCAACACGCTGATTAGTTCCAGAGAGATTTTATTTATCATATATAAAATCTTCTCACAACACCAAAACAAAAAAAAAATACATCAAGGAAAACATATGCACATAGTCATACAATATCAAGAAAATGCTACAAGGGGTGATAGCCCCGCTATGATCTTAACTCTAGGTTTAGCCCACAGCCCCGTTAGGATGACAGATGATGGCCCAAAGAGTTATAGATGCATGTGGTTAGGGTCTAATATTGTCCCCCTTTGAATGTATAGACTGACTTTGACAGCAGTATCTATTCTAACGTAACACGTTACTTAAGCAGCAAATCTCGCCTAAAAAAAACACATATAACAAATGAGGGTATTATACAACGAACATCCTTCCGTCACTTTCACTCGATTCTTTCATCAGGGCCCTGATATACTTACAATCGGGTTGTGGTTTCGCCGGCTGGCGCAAATTTTGGACACTCACACTTTTTATCTGTTACTGTCGTTTACTGAAACAGATCCCAGCTCTGCAGATTTGTTTGTTGGTTTCATTAAAATGGATCTGGGGAGCGTCTGCTTCAGGCGATAGTTATTTCAGACTAAAGTTAATGTCACTTGACTCCCGAGGTAAGAATTAGGCTTAAACGAGCACAAAATGTCAGAACACGAAGTTTCCCTTAATTAGGAAGATGACCGGTGGACAACCTCTCTCAAAACAGAAAATCTTGGTTCCCCCTCTCACTTGTCAACAATGTCGGAAAGTTTATGTCATAGATTGTAATTATTCTCGCCGCCAGGCAGAAAATTTACGTAGAGTTTATGGAAGAAATTAAGATCTGGTTCACAGGCCCAGTATTGATCATTACAGTCTTTGAAAAAAACCCGTTAGTGGGATATAGTATTTCTGTCTAACTTGCACCGTCAGATCAGTGTTACTTGAGAAACCCACGTGGTTCAAAATAAGGACTGTCTATTTCTTCACAATTATGAACTCTTATTAAATGCTGGTAAAGTTCGGGTCGCCCCCAGTATTTCACTGTATAAAAAGAAAAGCACATATAAATCATTTTCATATTTTGTACCCAATATAACTTACATTTAAAACAGCAAGCCTACAGCTTGACTTATATTTAAATTTTCCGGTGAAATAAGTTATAAAAATCAATCATCATGAATTCAGGAATATCTGCGTATTCCGTCACTATTCACTGATGTCGCATCTAGCATTTATAAGTTTGATATAAAATATTCTCGACTGAGTATTAGCCGTTAAATTAAATTCCTTATAGCTACTAGATTGTTAAGCTTAGACATATTATTTATTCGGCTTTCCACTGTATGCGTCAATAGAAAATAATACAGACTTATAAATTATTCACTCAGTTCAAAAGAAACTAGTTAAAATGAAATGAGCGATTTAACGCTTTAAACACTTTAAACCCTACACACAATACTAGATATATAATATTAATATACCTCAAGCACAGCACTACGATGTCACAACGAAACTAAGAGATATCACTTATAAATTTAAGTGTTCTAGAACGAAGTGCCCACGTCTACTGTAAAATGTAGAATGAGTGAAGTGAGTTACAAACTCGGGCCAATATCTTAAAATTAGACAAAGGGCCCCGACTCTTTCGCCAAGCGAAATTATCTCCCCTTCTCTAACACCCTGCGTCAGCTTCCCTCATGTCGTAACAGCCATCAGTGACCGAGAGTACGAGTGAGTTGCAAATCCCAGACAGCCTGTCTCCAGTGCGGAGCGATTTTTCACACTACGCCGGGTTTTTCTAACGAAAAACCTCATGCGTTTCTGCAAACTGTAGACAGCTGTCTGTCTGCCATGCCCCGATGGAGCGAATTCTCACACCCCCCGCCCGGGGACACTGGTCAGTCAGCGCTCTGACCGGGGAAACTGCAGACGTATGTCTGGCGAGAACTGTATATTCACAGCTATGGTTCGACCGGCAGAGACTGACATCTATGTAATAGAATTACGTATCCCAGTATGAGAAAAACACAAGGTAAAGTTTGAGGATACTGAAGAAAATATTTTTCGCAACCGAGTGATGCGAAAAATACAGGAAAAACAAGTAAGGAAAGATAATAAAATGAAAGGATTAGGGTGAGAGAATAGGAAGAAGATGTAGGTAATTTAATGACATAAAGACCTACGTGACATTTACATCAAGCCCCATATAATTCAATGTTATTTTGATAGGAATTATTTTCTTAGGATGACATGCCAGAGGTCCCAGCTGATAACTTGTCACCTGGGATTCTACGTAGGTCGAATATAAGTCAGTATATCATTGTAGAGACAATGTCGATCAGCACCCTCACGTAAGCTCCTTCAGGCTATCAGCTGACAGCTTAAACTTTATAATGGAGACTTTACACCCACTCATCAGGTTTCCTGTCACCGTATGGTAACAGGAAATAAAAACTCTGCAATAAAAAGACACCCTGGCCTTTTCAACCTGATCACAACTTCTTATCCCTATCTATACATGACAATATGGGGTCAGCCTCTTGTGCATTCATGTGCATCAGCCCCTAATTTATGACTCACACCCTTCTGTGACCACACCACAGGTCCCTATGGCAGATACGCCCCTGTACTTTTACATAGGTTGCTTCAATGCAATAATGTGGAGTAACCACATCTCCTTATATATGATTTTCTTCTTTTCTTTTTCTTTTCTAACTTATAAATGCTCTAGGCATGTTGAAAAGTGTTCATAGAACACAGAGGCTTCCTAACATTTCCAATACAAAATATTAATACAAAATCATAATGATATGCAACAGTCAAATACAGTTCAATGTGAGGACTCAATAATGTTTGCTTCCGGCATGTCCTTCACTTTTCCACAGCAGTATCTGACTTTTTCAGTTTTAATCAAGCATGTAAATACATAAAGCATTCTTACCACTAGTTCAAAGAAATATGTCACAAATAACGTTGACTGGCAAAGAATATGGCCTCAGTTTTGCTCTGCCTCGTCCAGATAGTGAATTAGTATTTAATTTTACAAGCTATCACATCTGATCTCAACGTAAGTGTTTGAATAAAGTTTTCTAGTCAAATGGCCAAGAGACCACTATGCCTTTTGCCAATATCTATTTGAGCCGACCAATGAAAGAAGGCACTACTACAACTTTTTAAATTTAGTTTGAAAAAACCAAAACAATTCCAAACAAACTATGTGCCTCTTAGCCCATTGGTCAGTCTGCGTTAGTTATGCCCAATAGAAAAAGATGTTTCGTTTTTAGTTACATTTTTCCTATCTCTCCCCTTTTTCGCCTATACTCTTATACCAACTAATAGAATTTGAATTACTACAATGCCTCTTTTTTAAACTAGCGTCCCCACTAACGTTATGTATAACGAGCAAGAACAACAGTCAGTCCGGTCAAGCGTCCGTAGACATTTAGTATTTTCTCAATAACTTGGCTAATACTTGGACTACCATATTTTTTAAAACATATTTTTGCTCAGGGGACTCTAAGCTATACTACCATATGATTTTTATGGTCAGTTTCAGTATGGTTTAGATTTTCAATTTTGTCACTGTCAATCGTCAAATATAAATTTTACACAAGTCGGCCATCTTCCCTCCCTGTCTCTAACATTTTCCTCACTATTCAAATGAACCAACTAGTTTGAGTGACGTCAGAATACTACCGCTAGGAGGAAATAAAAATTGTCTGTGTGTTTGCCTCTGCTGGCTTTGCCCACAGCGTGTATATATTAAAGAGACCGCGTGCAGAACGAAGAGGGGTTTTTCAAAACTTTGGTAGTGCTTTGCGTTAATTATTACAAATGTTAGTGTTAAAGTTAACATATTACGTTAATTCAAACGATGGGAAGTCGTTAATACTTACTTACTTAGTCGTTCCCCTTCTACCGTGAGGTGTAGAGGTTTGGAAGAGAGAGCGCCAGACCATTCTATCAGCTGTCTTCTTCCTGGCCTGGTTCCATTCCAGTCCTCGGTCCTTCAAAGATTGTCTAATGTTGTCCTCCCAGCGGACTCTGGGTCGTCCTGGAGGTCTGGATCCCTGGCTCTTTGTTTCCCATGCTTGTCGTGGTAGCCGATCTTCTCCCTTTCTGCAGACATGGCCAAACCATCTTAGTTGGGACTGTTCTATTTGGGTCTGCAGCGGATGGGATTTTAGGCCTTGACGGATCGTCTGGTTGCGGACCATGTCTCTTCTTGTTACTTCAACCACTTTCCTCAGATACCTCATTTCTGAGGTTCGGATCTGGCTTTTGTGGGTTGTACAAGTCGTTAATTACAAGCTTTTCCCCCGTTTCGTGCAGCAGATCGGCGAGATGTTAAAAGGTTTTTTTTTTTGGAACGTTTTCGAAACCGAAACTAAAGCGTGTTAGATTTTTACGGCGGGTCATTTTCTTAGCATTTCCACTGCACAAAAGGCATCGCCCTACTGGCGATGAAGATGAAACCAGTCAGACACCTGAGAGCTGGGGTATTTATTCATCATATGACTAAAATCTTACGGAAATAAGCGATTATCTCACAGATTTTACTACACCTGAGAACAACTTCATCAACAATTAGACTCAGGGACTTGCATAGCTGACCTCACATCTGTAGACAATTAATACTTAACCATTTAACATCTAAACCCACCACAAGGATACAGGAGGCTATATTTCCATTATACGTCACAGTTACGCTGTTGTGAAATTGCAAACATTGTGAAAAAGAAAAACTGGAAGAAATTTTTCAAGAAATTTGAAGTCAAATAAATATATAAACGACATGTGGACATTGTAAAAACATTAAATGTTTTTCTGTCGTGGCATCAAAGAAATACATGTCGTCAAGTTTCATTATTTGTAGACAGTGTTGGTGAACGTTTGTGTTGTGAAGATCTTCTACATTGACCAGATTTGCCATCAGTAGGCTGCTAAGAAAAGAACCTGGAAATGAGGTTTCCCATTGCCTCAAAATACCTGTGGCCATAACCATCTCATGTGTTAACCTGACACAATCTGTTCTACCACAAAACTATACGATCACAACAGAAAAACACATAACAAGATAGATTACAACATTGGAACGTATTGCTGAAAGAATAAAGTCGTTAACAAAGACTAATACCTGACACACTAACAAATACACCTGATGAACTAATCTTACATTCTACAAACAACAACCAGACAGTTAAAACAACAGACTATGCGGCCACAAGAGAACCACTTCGGAAACTCGTGACACATCACTAAGTCCCCCAGACATTCATTAACAAATAAAGAAGCTATGTGAAGACAAATGCAGAATTTTAAATTAAGGACAACTTACAGAACCCTTTGAGATAAGAACTGAAGTGTGGCAGGTGCCGCAGGAATGTCATTTCTCTTCGTCCTGGATATTAACTTGATTATGAATCAATAGAAATTGAATTTAATTGACGTTTGACAAAACTGCTCCACAATCTAGATTTTGCTGATAACCTGGCCTCTCTGTCGTGTACTGTAACTAGATGCATGACAAAATGACATATTTACAATGATATGGCAGATGTGATGCCATTTTCCCATGTCGGCAGTTATTCATCTTATTTGGAATTAAAATCACTATATATCCTAATTATAACCCATTAGGGGTTGAACGGGATATTTTTCATTAAAATTAAAATAAAATCAAATGACACAATGAGAAAGACCAATGACAAGTCACAACAATTTTGTCTAAAAATTCACGAAGTAAAGACAAAGATTGTTCTTCTTCGTACACTTTCAGACGTCCACTTGAATGTTCTCAAAGAAAGCAGTAGTCAATTTGAGGCTATTTGAATCCCCGTAAAGCTTTTCCACGAAAGGAACTGGCATCGGCCATAAACGCTTTCTCTGTACCGCATATAAGGGGAAACTTTGAAGCAGATGTTCAGCAGTCGTTAGTTCCTATCTTTAGCTTGTTGAATAGATGGTATCTCAAGCTGTTGTGGCCAGTGCGGAGTCTGAAGATTACCACTTGTTCTCTTCTGTTGAGCTAGTAGTAATCATCATTCTGTGTGTGACCTGGATGTTCTACATTCCAAAGATTGTGAGAATAAATGTGATAAGTTATAGCCAGACTGCACTTGGAGAATCATCTCTACAAGATGTGAGCTTATGCATATATCTTGGCAACAATATAGACAAAAGATGGGGGAACAGACAGTAGTATAAAAATTAGAAAACGAATGGCAACACAGTTTCGAAATATACGGATTAAAAAAAAAACAAATTAAGTTCAGCACAGAAATAAGAATCTTCAACTCAAATGTCAAATCAGTCCTGTTGTAGATGTCAGAATGTTCAACTCAAATGTCAAGTCAGTCCTATTGTAGATGTCAGAATCTTCAACTCAAATGTCAAGTCAGTCCCATTGTAGATGTCAGAATCTTCAACTCAAATGTCAAGTCAGTCCTATTGTAGATGTCATAATCTTCAACTCAAATGTCAAGTCAGTCCTATTGTAAATGTCAGAATCTTCAACTCAAATGTCAAGTCAGTCCTATTGTAGATGTCAGAATCTTCAACTCAAATGTCAAGTCAGTCCTATTGTAGATGTCAGAATCTTCAACTCAAATGTCAAGTCAGTCCTGTTGTAGATGTCAGAATCTTTAAATCAAATGTCAAGTCAATCCTATTGTAGATGTCAGAATCTTCAACTCAAATGTCAAGTCAGTCCTGTTGTAGATGTCAGAATCTTCAACTCAAATGTCAAGTCAGTCATATTGTAGATGTCAGAATCTTCAACTCAAATGTCAAGTCAGTCCTGTTGTAGATGTCAGAATCTTCAACTCAAATGTCAAGTCAGTCATATTGTAGATGTCAGAAACAATGAGAAGTACAACAACGGTGGCCAGAAAGTTACAGACTTTCATTAATTAATTTTTGCGCAGACTAGCAGGATTAAAATGGTCGGACAAGATAATCAAAGTGGGACTGATGAAAAGAGCTGAGCAAATACCAGGGAAGCAAGAGGTAAGGTACAGACACTTTGAAGAAACCACTAATATGATGGAGCCGCGGTAGCATAGTAGTTAGTGCACTGGCTTCCTAGCTCAGTGGTCTATGGTTCGATCCCCAGATGAGGTGGGACTTTTTAGGCCGCAAACGGCTCCTGGGCCGACCCAGCCCCAACTGGGTACCAGAGCAACTCTGGAAAGGTTAAGGCGGCCGGCGTGATGTTGACCACGTCACCCCTAGTGTGCCGATGGTCAAGAAAATATGGGCCTAACACCATATTCCCAATATGCCTCAATAGGTGTGTAACGGGATCCTTTATCTTTTACATTACTAATATCATTACAAGGCATTCATTATTCTGGAATCTCCCCCCCCCCCCCCCCTTCCCCCAAATTAAAGGAGACAGGAAAACACAAACTGAAGGTAACTGGAAAGAGCAGTCGTAACATGTATAAAGAAGACATGAGAAGACCTTAACAGATTGCACAGGGTAGGAGGGTTTAACTTTAACCTGAAGGCAAACGCTCTACATATAGGCATAATTGGTAGTTGTGATTTTCCCTGTTTACAATGATTTGACAAGTGTGATGCCACTTTCTCAAATCGGCAGTTGTTCATATTATTTGGAATTGAAAACAATATATACCCTAATTATAACCCATCAGAGGTTGAATGGGATATTTTCCTTCATTAATTAAAAAAAACAAAACTTAAATGTCTGGTTTTTCCGTTGCTTGTAAAATGCGTTTTCTTCGATGAGTTTTAGAAAAAGCAATGGGAGGTTTAAAATGTGAAAGAATGCTTCTACAAATTAGGTGATTAAGTTGCGACAAAGGGGTCGTTCACAAATTACGTAGCGCAAAGAGAAAGAAAGGTTAGTTGGGGGGAAAGGGGGGGGGGGGGGCCGAGATGTTACGCTTTGGTGCGGGCTGTTCTGAAATGTTGTGGGTTTTTGTTACGCGCATGTTATGGAAAAGAGTGTTAGGGGTGGCTGACAACGTCAAAAATTACGATACACAATTTGTGAACGGCACCATATTTACACGTAGCCTACCGTATTTTAGATTTTGAATTATTACCGTAACAGTGTTCCAAGAATGCGCCCTTGTGAAAGGTGTTTTATATTAAACTATCAATTGTAGGTTGCTGTGCATTGTGACAACTTGCCCAATCTTCTCTTCATTTTTTTTATTATTTACGTGACATCGTTTTTTTCTCATCCTCAATGCATGATTGCAAAGTCCCGGGAAGTGTCACTTGCGGAAATTCTCCTAGCATTCAGTATTTTCTCCTCGCTATTTTTAGATACGACGTCATTGTTGACCAATGACCTCGGTAGCTAGGAACCTGTTTTAATTTAAGACTGCTTAAGCTGATAAAACCAGTTTATGCCACTTTAGGAAGACCCCACGTGACTTTTAACGCTATTGATTGGAGCGTTTATTTGACGCTAATGTCACATGATGCACGCTATGGATCACGTGTCCAAGCGGAAATGACCCGCTAAAAGGCGGCAAAGCCAGCATTTTTCACTTGCCCAGGAACCCTCAAGAAAGCTAGGTCTAAGCCAGATCGGCGAATTCTCGCATTAAAAGCACTGAAGCCACGTGTCTAATTGCGGGTTAGCGTCCATCTTTGAGTAGTCTATGGTGGAGCCTTGCACGACAGTCCAATCTCAGCGCAGAATACGGAGTCGAGCACAGAGAAGGCAAATCCGAACCATTCAAGACCTACCGGGGCAACGTCAGGAGACCGGAGAACTAACCACACTTCACTATCAGCCAGGGGCTGAAAAGCTAAGTCCACGAAAAAGGAAACTCACCTAATCAATGCCTAGTTTAGTCATCCATGATGAAAAACACTTGAATTGTGAGACACATAATACATACAGCAGACACTAATTCCATCGACAATACTATCATTCACCATCTATTCACTTTATTGCAATAAACCAATTGGGTGTATATACTGTACCCCACGCTTTGTTCCTTCCATTAGATGTTGAATATTGTCTATGTTTATCTTCCTTTATAAGGGAGGGGGGGCTCGTAAAATATAATATAATTTAAAGAATAATAATAATAGATAACTGAGAAGGGGACGACGGTAGCGAGAGACCAAATATCTCCTTACAATCTTTTCCAGACCTGTCGAGTTAGGAGAATTTACCCTCTTCGTCACCCTTCGGAAGTGGGAAAACCCAGCAGGGATTCCTTGAGCCAAATCTTCCACATCAGATCTATTATTTCCTCTAAATAATTCTCTTATCCTTTAAACGCTACGTGACACTGGTGTCTCGGTCCGGGATTTGAACTTATGTATTTTATCATACCTCTGGGATAGTATCATCCATTCAGTCATTACAGTATACCATTTTAACACATGTATTTTCACACAGTGAGCTCTAGAAAGACAGAAAACATTTTTTCTAGAAATTCAGGCATTGATTGGTGAATCCCTTTATATATGTTGTGTTTAATTAAGTTAGTTCTTGATTTTGTATTTCATTGAATTACAGACCTTAAGTCTCCATAACTGTAGTAATTTCATTCTACAGCAGTCTGATAAATAATTAGTATTTACTTGTTGCTAGAAATACTATTGGAAGGTAGCACTAGCTTACTCAGTGTGGACTTTAACTGCAAAAGATGGCTGAAATAGTTAAGCTTAAGGCAGCACTAGGGGAGGCCGGTCGAGATCTAGGTTATAGTGGGGTGGACCTTGCAAATTATGTCAGTGTCGAGACTGATAAGTATTACGCTCGAGAAACAGCGAAAGCTGAAAGAGAAGAGCGAATAAAGTTAGCAGAAATAGATGAGAGGATAAAAGCTGTAGACGCTAGAGAAAGAAGCGAGAGAGATGAACGCGAGCATGCATTGAAGATGAAGCAGTTAGAGATGCAGGGACAAGCTCAAAGAGTTGAACCAGTAGCCGGTGCGACCGCATCTACCTCCTCAGGCAACCTATCGCCACGGTCAGATGATATGCCTTCCTTGCACGCAGGGGGCACCGGACCTTTGCCATCCTCACTCATGTCAACTTTGGGACCTTTGACGTTTCCATTTGAAGCTTTCTCGGAACAAGCCGACTCGATCGATAGGTATCTCGACAAATTTGAGAAGTTTGCCACCACGTTTGGTTTGGAGAAGAGCAAATGGAACCTGAAACTGTCGCAAGGGCTTAGAGGAACTGCTTATGACGTGTATAGCAAGCTTCCTCCAGGTTTACAGGATGACTACGACTCTTTGAAAAAGGCACTATTGGTTCGTTATGAGCTACATGCTGACGCCTATAGGAAGAGGTTCCGTAACTCTAGGAGGGAAGTCGGAGAGAACTTTGCTCAGTTTGCTGCGAGACTGGATTCCTACGTGGAGAAGTGGGGTGCCCTAGGGAATTTTACTCATGATTGGGAAGGCCTGAAGGAAATGGTCATGATCGAACAACTGAAGGACACCATGACTTCCGACATGAGAAGATTCCTGACAGAGAATGGGGCCAGCACTTTAGAATCCATAGTCCAGTTAGCGGAACGATATCAGGCAGCACTATCAGAGAATCCACCACCCAGACGGAAACAACCAGATTACGTACCTAGACAGACAGCTCAGTCACACATGGACCCCCAAGTGAAACCACCGTATACTAACTTCAAAAAGCATGACAAGCCAGACTACAAGACTACTCAGAGATCTAATTTCCAGCAGCAGAGGCAAGGGGAAAAATGGTGTAAGCACTGTAGAACCATCACCCACAATACGCAGGAGTGCAACCGGAAAAACCCACCTCATCATGCTGCCTGCTTACGTAAAAGTGCCGCAAGGGGAAATGGACCGGAAGAACCTCTGGACAAACCCCGACATCCCCCGGTCGTTGAGACAGTCCTCGTAAATGACCAAGAGGTGACCTGCCTTTATGATACAGGCCTTGCATTCGACGCAGTTGTCTGTGCATCCCTAGTCAAGCCTGACCAGATGACAGAAGACACTATAGAAATACAAGGACCTACTAAAAGTGCAGCACCTATGCGTTTGGCCATAGCCAAGATTAAGGTCAAATCAAAATATGTGACTGGGGAAATCCGTGCAGCGATCTTGGACGACCCTATTTATCCCTTGATCTTAGGGTGTAGGTATGTGTTCTTGGGAGAACCCATTCACCCTCTGGTTGTGGCGGCTGTCACCACTAGAGGACAGGCCAAACGGAATACGGAGTTGGAATCCCCACCCAACATCCTTCCTGAGGAATTAAAAAAGGCACAAACGGAGGATCAATCTCTAGCACCCTGCTACAAAAAACTACCGAGAGCGCACACTCCTCTCCAAAAGGGAGACTTCTACAAGAAAAATGGGCTGTTGCATCGGAAAGCAGGAAATGGAGGACAGGAACATGGGCAACTTGTGGTTCCATCAGCATACCGAGCCCAGGTCCTAGAAATGGGCCATGCCCTTCCGTTTAGTGGCCACATGGGCATAAGTGCCACGATTCAGCGTATTTCATGTCATTATTATTGGCCAGGTATCAACGCCGATATCCAGAGATATGTGAAATCATGCCCGCAGTGCCAGAGGACAGCGCCGAAACACTGGACGGCCCCAGCCACTCTGGGAGAAATGCCAATCTTGGGCACACCCTTCGAACGAGTAGCGGTGGATATTGTGGGTCCACTTACTCGTAGCAAAAAGAGAAACAGTTATATACTCACGTTAGTGGATTGTTGCTCCATGTGGGCAGAGGCAATTGCTATGCCCGCCTGTGATTCTAAGCATGTTGCTGAGGCTCTGCTCACCATATTTACTCGGCTAGGGTTTCCGTCACAGATCCTGACAGATAATGGTTCCCAATTCCGAGGAAAACTCACCGAGGAAGTGTTTAGGATATTTCAGGCCCGACATATCCACACCTCTCCCTACCACCCCCAGGCAAATGGCCAGGTGGAGCGGTTTAACGGGACCCTTATTTCCATCCTTCGGAAACTTGCGCAGGAAAAACCAGAGAGCTGGGATCAATACTTACCCGCAGCACTATTTGCTTACCGCGAAGTACCCCACAATTCTACTGGGATGCCTCCTGCCACATTGCTGTTTGGTAGACCTATAAAAGGACCTTTAGAGGCACTGTTACGTACTTGGACAGATGATAAAGCTGATGAGACGGTCACCTCTGCATCCCAATACGTGAAGGAGTTGACCCAACGCCTTAAAACAGGATGGGAACTGGCAAAGGAAAATGTACGCCGTGCCCGTCGTAAACATGCGCGTTACTACAACCGCACTGCGAAGGATAGGGAGCTAGAAGTAGGAGAACAGGTATTATTACTCCTGCCCAGTAGCAATAATAAATTGCAAATCGGGTGGAGAGGTCCATATAAAATTGTTGAGAAAATGTCGCGCACCAATTACAAGATTGCCATAAAGGGGAAGCAGAAAATTTACCACATAAACCTGCTGAAGCGATATTATGAAAGACCAGGTGCAGAACCAGCACATTTCCTGACACTGGCTATTGCGACGGAAACTGAGGCAGAACCCCTGACCTCCTGTGAATACCCTCTTCGTCAGTGCGAAACTCATCAAGATGTTCAGATTAGTTCAACTTTAACGGAGGATCAGCAGGCACGGGTTCAACAGTTGTTGAGAAAACACCCTAGTACACTCACGGATAAACCTGGCATGACCAACCTGATAGAATTTGATATGAAGCTAACAGACCTCGCCCCGGTACGAGTTAAGAACTATCCTGTTCCTTATGCTAAAGCAAAGGCATTGAGTGAGGAAATCGAGTACCTGCTTAAGGAAAATATTATCTCAAAATCAGAGTCGCCTTATAGTGCGAGTGTAGTGTTGCTTAGAAAATCCACAGGAGAACATCGCCTCTGCATAGACTACCGAAGGCTCAACGCTGTAACGGAATTTCAAGCGGAGCCCTTACCGGATCAGAATCAGCTTTTCACCAAGCTGAGTAGAGCACGATACTTTTCGAAGATAGACCTTAGCAAAGGGTACTACCAGATCCCGGTAAAAGAGGAAATTCGACATATGTTAGCATTTAGTACTTCTGAAGGCCATTACGAGTTTAATGTATTGCCATTTGGGCTAAGCAACGCCCCAAGCGTCTTTACTCGTATGATGAGGAAGCTACTGGAACCCCTGAACCACCCTGGGATAAGTAATTTCATGGACGACATACTTATTGCCACGAACACCTTTGAGGAGCACCTGGACGCAGTTTCCCTACTCTTCGAAAGACTTAGAGAAACAGGACTCACCGCTCGCCCTACAAAATGTCAAATTGCCTGCGAGCAACTAGAATTCCTGGGACACACTATCTCGCATGGATGCATGTTCCCAGATGCGCGTAATATTGAGAAGTTACAGCGGGCCCCACGACCCCAGACTAAAAAGGATGTAAGGTCATTTGTGTCTCTATGTGGCTTCTACCAGAGATATATTAAAGATTTTAATACCCTGAGTGCGCCATTGACCGCATTAACCAAGAATGGGAACCCGGACAAAGTAACCTGGACAGCGGAGTGCGAAAATGCCTACACGCTGCTGAAGGAGAAACTCACAGCTAGGCCAATTCTGCGACTGCCTGACTTAACTCTGAACTTTACGCTGCGAACAGATGCTAGCAATATAGGGATAGGAGCCACTCTCCTGCAGCCTAGTGATAGACCTTCTGCAACTCTATTCCCCATCGCATATGCTAGTAGGAAATTGAACCCTGCTGAACAGAACTACTCTACCATCGAACGAGAATGTCTGTCGCTAATATGGGCTGTGCAGAAGTTTCAACCATATTTATACGGGAAAAAGTTCACGGTGCAGTGTGATCACCAACCGTTGATATTTCTTGCAGCGTCGAAGAACCTTAATGCCCGGCTTATGAGATGGTCACTCCTGTTGCAGCCATATTCCTTTCACATA
Source organism: Oreohelix idahoensis (assembly GCA_024509875.1). Classification (NCBI taxonomy): domain Eukaryota; kingdom Metazoa; phylum Mollusca; class Gastropoda; order Stylommatophora; family Oreohelicidae; genus Oreohelix; species Oreohelix idahoensis. The sequence continues at coordinate 205,569 of JAMPIV010010514.1, read as the reverse complement.
GAATACATACCTGGGAAGAACAACGTAGGGGCAGATTTTTTGAGCAGACATCCGGACGCAACCGAGGAGATATGAGAAACTGGAAAAGAAGAGGAAGACAGGACAAGAGGAGTTGGACGGAACGTCAAACTTGAGGAGGGGCTTGTGTGACAACTTGCCCAATCTTCTCTTCATTTTTTTTATTATTTACGTGACATCGTTTTTTTTCTCATCCTCAATGCATGATCGCAAAGTCCCGGGAATTGTCACTTGCGGAAATTCTCCTAGCATTCAGTATTTTCTCCTCGCTATTTTTAGATACGACGTCATTGTTGACCAATGACCTCGGTAGCTAGGAACCTGTTTTAATTTAAGACTGCTTAAGCTGATAAAACCAGTTTATGCCACTTTAGGAAGACCCCACGTGACTTTTAACGCTATTGATTGGAGCGTTTATTTGACGCTAATGTCACATGATGCACGCTATGGATCACGTGTCCAAGCGGAAATGACCCGCTAAAAGGCGGCAACACAAGCAATCTTCGCTTGCCCGGAACCCTTGAGACAGCTAGGTCTAACCCAATTATCGGCGAATTCTCGCATTAAAAGCACTGAAGCCACGTGTCTAATTGCGGGTTAGCGTCCATCTTTGAGTAGTCTATGGTGGAGCCTTGCACGACAGTCCAATCTCAGCGCAGAATACGGAGTCGAGCACAGAGAAGGCAAATCCGAACCATTCAAGACCTACCGGGGCAACGTCAGGAGACCGGAGAACTAACCACACTTCACTATCAGCCAGGGGCTGAAAAGCTAAGTCCACGAAAAAGGAACCTCACTACATCAATGCCTAGTTTAGTCATCCATGATGAAAAACACTTGAATTGTGAGACACATAATACATACAGCAGACACTAATTCCATCGACAATACTATCATTCACCATCTATTCACTTTATTGCAATAAACCAATTGGGTGTATATACTGTACCCCACGCTTTGTTCCTTCCATTAGATGTTGAATATTGTCTATGTTTATCTTCCTTTATAAGGGAGGGGGGGGGCTCGTAAAATATAATATAATTTAAAGAATAATAATAATAGATAACTGAGAAGGGGACGACGGTAGCGAGAGACCAAATATCTCCTTACAATCTTTTCCAGACCTGTCGAGTTAGGAGAATTTACCCTCTTCGTCACCCTTCGGAAGTGGGAAAACCCAGCAGGGATTCCTTGAGCCAAATCTTCCACATCAGATCTATTATTTCCTCTAAATAATTCTCTTATCCTTTAAACGCTACGTGACATGCATTTTGCACGTACACTCATTCACCTTATTTGTATTGTTGGTCAGTCCTTGCAATGAAGCGTCATGGGGAGCTTACATTTTTGTTCTTGAGCCAAGTGTGTCGCATTGCTGCTGTGAGCTCGTATTGTTGTAGGATTTATATCATATTGCCTATTCACCTGCCTCTTGGTCTTCACTGTGTCCGAAAAGCCGATCTCCTACTGTTGTAGACGTGTAGTGGTAACTGATCAGGCTCTGTTCACATGAGATGGCAAAACCACTTAATTTTCTATCTCTCTGTACATTTTATACAGGAAGTAGTTCCTTTTTGGTTTTTTTAAAAATAAAGTTTTGCCTCGTTATGGCGAGGCGCGCTCCGTTCAACCTAGTCGGTTATATTAGGGCGCATGTCCAAACATAAAGGACCGTTAGGTCTAGGATTTCTCTTATGTAATCAGTTCGCCTCTCCTGGTAACATTAATAGCTTTTCTTAATCAATTCATCTCACACGAGGGTCGGAGTGGCCAAGAGGTATGGCGTCCGCCTCCAATTCTAAAGATACCGTGTTCACTTCCAGTACAGGAAATATAATTTGATGGACATTTTTTCAGAACTAGTGGTTCCTAATGATGTCATACCCCCCCCCCCCCGGTCTCCTGGGTAGGGAGAAAGGAAGGGTGCCTAGCCTTCTCGGATAAGGGAGCAAAAATAGGAGGTCCGGTGTGCAAGTTGAGCACGTTAAATATCCCTCGGCAGCTGGGAATCGTTAAGAGTAGGCCATACGGACAAGGCCCTGGCAACATTTAAAAATTAGGAAACCTATCCACCACCAAAATATTAATAGAATGTGTGATTCCTGTATACACACATTGGGATCCACGCCGGTGTTACGGAGTTCGTGCACTGTGCTGAGATCCTCCTTGTGTGATCTAAGGGAGGAGATCGGAGCACTGAAGGAGTTGTCCGTGTGCAATGATGATGGTCCGTAAAAACCAAACCAATCTCACACGAAGTGGTTGTCCTTTCCTAAGATTTGGTCAGAGACAATTGTTAACAATAATAGCAAAGAGTTGGTAAGAATGTACTATTTATCAAGTGTTGTTTAGTTTCCATACTGATATTCGGATGTTTGAGTTCTGGTGACAGTAAGTCACTGCACCGGCTTTTTTTTATGTATCTTGTTTCAACTTCTCTGTCGTCTTCCATTTTCTGTAAAAATGTGCATATACACCACGCATATTAGCAACGCTTCATTATGCCTGCTATTAAATATGGGTCTTTGAGTATAAGGTTTGGAGCTGTACAGGGAAAACAAATACAAACATAAAATAAACTGAGTACATAATGCACAACTGCCACTGTTAATGTGTTTTGTTTACATTTTCCAACCAAATGTTTTTGTACTCCCGCTTTGGGGCAGCATCCTTTCAAGGAACCAATTAAAACGAATATACTCTGTCACGTGACAACGCTTCCTCGATTCTGCTGTCCGCCACCTCGTGTGAAACCTGTATTTTCCTAGTGCCTTTCGGCATAAAGTTTTAGGGAATTAAGGAATCAAAATGAGTGAAACTAAGTCTGGTCTTGCTCGTGATGGGACGGTGCAAGTAACTGCAAAGGTAATTTCATTTTTTCTTATCTACGTGCCTAGGATATGTTGATTGAAAGCGGGTGCACTCATAGCAGATATTTCGCCATTTTTGGCCTGCATTTGCTGAGCAAACAACACGGGCCCACTTTTATGTATTTAGTAACAGCCTTCATATTGGCCAGTCATCCATGGAGAAAATAGAATATAACGAAAATAACAGTTTCGGTTTATATAGCTGTATTTAAGCTAGAGCACATTGCTGACTTAAACATACAGTAATTTATCAAAAATATTAACGAATTTGTGATTTCCAATATGGCGGCTGTTGGCATGCAAGGTCATGAAAATTACAGAGAATTTAAAAGCATTAAGCAACCATTGGAAACTTGGCAGGTGCAGCAGGTAATATATATTACGACGCGGATTAAGCCTTCATTTTTTTTCTTTTTGTGGTTAGAGCTTTAAAATATGTCATTCTGTTTATGAGGTTAAGTAGGCCTACATGAAAGTTTCTGATGGCAGTTGTCTTCAGTGTGAGCACATTGAGCGAGAATCCGCGCTTCAAAAACTGATTTTAATATTTCATCCCTCGTTTTCAGACTTAAGACTGTTATACAGCGACCGATAATTAGGCCTATGTACTACAGTAGTTGAAAAGTAGCCTATGTTACGGCATATAAACATGTTAGCCTATTTATTATCAAAGACTGCGTTTGATTTGGACCATAAAGAAATGCGAACATTGTTGGGCTAGGCTATAGGGAAAAAAAATTAATAGGCCTACATAGCTACCATACTAGAACTGATAGGCCCTAATCATCTCCTTTTTCAGTTATAAATCATGTAACCACCACTGCACATGTCCCCTTGAGGAAGCCAATGCCATAGTACAGACTTGCAGTGGTAGTTTTGGTTGAAATGAACAGTGAAACATGTGTTGGATAGCCTACTGCATTAAAAAAGAGACAATAATAAGAGTTAGGTTTAGGAATCCTAACCTTAACCCTTACAACATGGACGACTTATAAGGATGACTTCCGTTTATTTCAACCGTTATGTCTTCAGCACTGTGTTTTTCAATATGAATTTGCCAGACCCATGCAGACTCATTCGACACCTTTTACAGCATGCCTGATAGAGCAGTATTTCTATTCCTCAAAGACCTAGGGGAACTTCACTGGACACAAAAACTGATCCTGAGTTTTAAAAAAAGTCAAAATGTAGGCTGTTAAGTGTAAGACAAAATGTAGGTTCATATTTTTTTAAATTGCATGATGCACAAGAACAAATGACATGTTTTGTCGTGAAACCCTTCTGTTAGATTCCACTTTGCAAGGAAGCAACAGATTTTGACAAGAAAGCTACAAATCACAAAATCTGAAGAAATATTTTTAGTTAATGGCCCTTTTCTGTAGTCGAACGTGCCTGTGAATGACTCCGTCATTATTTCATTTTCACTTCACACGTCATTTTATATGAAGACAACGAAAACTATCTTCATTGATTTTTTAAGACAATGAATCATGTTGCATCAAGTGGAAAAGTAAAAAATATGAAGCCGTTTTGAGTGTAAAATTTCCTAGGTGTTGCACTTAAAATGAATGACGCAGTGATACATTTAAAAAAAAAAAATGAAAATATTGAAAGCAGAAAGAAAAGGCCAACTGATATTTTAGAATGTACACACAAAAAGATTTAACATGAACATCTTGACATGTTGTAGGTACAGTTGAAGTATTTAGCACTTGTAATTTTAAAATTAGTGTAGGCTACTTGTTAACTGGAAAACCTAAGAAGACAATAAATAAGCTGCCTTACCTTAATAAATGTCCACGTTTGGTACTGAAAGTCAGTTATAAAGGCAATGTCCTTTACCTGTATGTATTATTATTTATTTTATTTGTACCAGCACATCACATTGTCTGCAGGTTGGTTCTGTTAACTTTATTATTTGTAAAGAGACAAAGAAAGAATAAGACTGCAGCACGCTCAGTCTTGTTGTATAAGGCAGCTTATATGCTGAGGTAGTAAATGGGGCTGGCTAGCTCATGTCAAACAAACTGTCACAGAAACCACCGCTGTAAGAGCATGTGAATGTTTGGTGCAGGCCTCCTGTGAGAAGGCCAGCTGTAGTTGTGGCTCAGTCTTCTCAGATAGGAGAGAGGCGGAAGGGGGGGACTACTTAATTCTTATAACTAAGTTGGTTGAACTGTGATCTTAAACTGATTCATGTAGGAAGAGGAAAACCTTCAGGAAGATAAAAAGCCAGATGATGCTGCTGAGAATAAAGATGAACAAAAGGACGAGAACAAGGAAAAAACATCAGAGCCACCAGCAAAGAAGACAAAGTTGGCCAAGGATACCACTATGGCTGCAACTGCTAAGGTATGTTCTCACATCGGAACTGTTAAATGAGGTGAATATGTTTATTGTTTCATCTTGGTTTATAAGTAAAACTGTATAGGTAGTCTCATAGCAGATACTACCATAGGGGAGTGAAGTTTCACATATACTAGGTCTCAGCTTTAAGTTGGGTTGACCAGTTCCATTCCTTGCTGTCTTTGTCATCCCTAACTCAAGGGCAGTCATGTACCAATTTAAGCTGAGTAGACTGGTGCATGCTGTCACCTGGTTTCAGACCTGGTAACTTTCATCTGAGAAGCTGTTGCTACAAATACTCTGCCACCCAACTCGGTTTGTATGTGCATACCACAAAATGGTTCCAGATATTATTTTCATACCACGTTTTTTATGTTATTTAAATTGATATTTTAACACATGCTTCGATTATACTTTGTTTTTCATTCCAAAATTACAGTATTGTTGGCATTACGGTGATTTTTATTGCTGTCACCATATGAGCACACCAGGAGTTAAATGCCTTATCAACAGTTATAGACATAATTTGTCTTAGATGTAGAATCTTCAGGTGAACACCTTTGTCATTTTGGAGAGGAGAGGACTGCTTAAACAGTGTTATTTTCATTAATTGACAAATTTTATTGTATAAAATGAACGAAGCATTATTTCTGCATTGTCTTGAAATTTTTTATAAACCAAATCAAGCACACAAATTTCTGTCTTGTGATGAAATGTAAATTTACTGTAAAATATTTTATGAACAAGCAAAATACAGTATTAAGTACATGCTGTTATGTACTTAATGGAATTATAAGAAAGTGAATTGTCATCTCAGTACGACTGGTAATGAAATATCTTGCTAATAATTTATGTGGTGTGGAAAGCAAGACATCTGTATTTCTTATATATTTTTTTAAGAAGACTCGCAGTACATTACATTATACTGGTTTAAAAAAAAAATTTTAAGTACAGCATACCTTGGAGATATTGCGGGTTAGGTTCCAGACCCCCGCAATAAAGCGAATATCGCAATAAAGAGGGTCACACCCATTTTTTTGGCTTCCCAGTGCGTATAAAAGCCTAAAATCATGTTTACACTATGTTTATTAAGTGCACAATAATGCTAGGTCTTAAAAAAAACAATGTACTTTAAAATTTAAAATACTTTATTGCTAAAAAAAATGCTAATCATCAACTTGAGCCTTCAGCGAATCATAATTTTTTTTCTAATAAATAAAAATGAATAATATTTTTAAAAGCGCAATATCTGCTAAGCGCAATAAAGCGAGGTACACCTGTAATCAATATGGAACGGGCCGACATATGTGACAATGAAATGGTCACTCCGATCATGTTGGATGACTAGAGGGACTGATATTCTTATTAGTCTCCTCGCTGCTTGAAATGGCTGATTAATGTTGACCCTCATCTGCTGTTTACCGGCTTGAGCATTGCAGACTTATCATATGAAATCCAGTTCAGCATTGTTCTTTTGCTAATGTAGATGCCAAGCATCATTAAAAAAAATGGTCATTACCAAATAGAGTGGGTACCTTGAGTTACTGTGTTAATCTATTTCGTGGGCCGCACAGTAAGAAATATAAGTTGAAGACATTAAACGCCCCGTCTATTTAAAAAGAAATGAAGTTACGGAAATGACAACAAATGAACAAACTTTGCTGCGGGACGGACATCCGGAGTCTGAGGCTCGTATGACTGTCGTATGAAAGCCGAAAGGAAGCCACTGACATGAAAATGGACGTCCGGACCGCAAAACATTAACAAGAATAGGATTTTGGAATGTTAGGACAATGAACGAGACAGGTAAACTAAAACAGGTCACAGCAGAAATGAGAAACTATAGATTACACATTCTAGGGATAAGCGAGAGCAGATGGACAGGGGCAGGAAAAGTTAAAACAGCAACAGGAGAAACAGTACTTTACTCTGGAAGAGAGGATGGACAGCACAATGAAGGTGTAGCCATTATTCTACATAACGGAATAGGAAGGACATTACTGGAATGGAAACCCATCAACAACAGACTGATAAGAATAAGATTGAGAAGGAGATTCACCAACACTACAATAATACAATGCTACGCACCAACGAATGATAGCGATGATGAGGTCAAGGATGAATTCTATCAACAACTGCAGAAAGAAATGGAAGACACACCTAGATATGATCTTATCATAGTAATGGGAGACCTCAATGCGAAAGTTGGAACACACAATACATATAATGAAAGAGTAATGGGGAAATGCGGCAGCAGAACAACAAACGAAAATGGGGATAAATTGATAAGTTTCAGTAGCATTAACAACCTGGTCATTGGAGGAACACTTTTCCCACACTAATAAATTCACAACTTAACATGGGAATCACCAAATGGTCGGTACAGAAACCAGATAGACCACATTATGATTAACGGTAGATGGAGACATGCATTACAAGATGTGAAGGTAAGAAGAGGTGTGGATGTGGGAAGTGATCACCATTTAGTAGTAGCAAAACTGAAAGTGAAACGTAAGAACGGCTGGACCAACTGTAACTACACAGAAAAGGTTTGACATCAGCAAATTGAAGGAGCCCTTTACCAGAAAAGCTTTTGCGGCTGATATAAAGAAGCGATATCAATTTGCTAAAAGTCATGAAAAGACATAGACCAGAAATTCAACACCATTTCAACAATATATAAAAGGATCCCGTTACACGCCCATTGAGGCATATTGGGAATATGGTGTTAGGCCCATATTTTCTTGACCATCGGCACACTAGGGGTGATGTGGGCAGCATCACGCCGGCCGCCTTAACCGTCCCAGAAGTTGCTCTGGTATCCAATTGGGGCTGGGTCGACCCAGGAGCTGTTTGCGGCCTAAAAAAATCCCACATCATCTTGGGATCGAACCATGGACCACTGAGCTAGGAAGCCAGTGCACTAACCACTATGCTACCGCGGCTCCCTATATATATAAGGAGAGCAGCAAATCATGCTTGGGATTCCAGGAAAGGAAGAAGCAAGACTGGATAACACCAGAAACATTAAACACCATAACGATCAGAAAGGAAATGAAAAGAAAGAAAACAGAAGCGAAGTCCCCCAGGTTAAAGCAACTATATAGCGAACAGTACAGTCAGCTGGACAAGGAAGTTAAACGCCAAACCCGAGCCAACAAGAGGAATTTCCTAGTCGATCTTGCAAAACAGGCAGAAGAGGCAGCACTGAGAAATGAACAAAGCACAGTATACAAAATAACTAAAATCATCAGTGGAAAACAAGGTGCAAACATTACATTAGTAAAGAGATAAGCAAGGAAATCTCATCACGACAGCAGAGGGACAGGAAACAAGATGGGCAGAGCATTTCAGAGAAACTCTGAACAAGGAACCACCAGAGACACAATTGAATGTTCCTGAGGCTGAAAATGATCTAGATGTTAATACAGACATTCCACGAAAAGAAGAAATCATCACAGCAATCAAAGGGTTAAAGAATTGAAAAGCTCCTGGCCATGATAACTTAAATGCAGAGCCGAATGCTTCAAGAAGTGCACTATCCAGTGGATACCAGCCCATTGCAACATACCAGGAAATGAAGAGGCAGATAGACTTGCTAAAGAAGGAGGTGCCTTACAGCAAAATGATATAGAGACAACTTACGCAACAGCAAAGACCACTATAAAGGCTACATTCAAGTCCAAATGGGAAAGAGAGCACCCGGGACATTTGAAAAATGACGCATATCATCAACTATCCAGAAAAGAACAGGTCATCATTTTTCGACTGCGCACTGGGCACAACAGATTGAGATACCATCTGTACCACAAATACAAAATTGGTGCAACAGATCTCTGCACCTGCGGTACCAGCCCGATGACAGTCGAACACCTGCTGCAGTACTGCCCAACCTACAGTAATGAATGGGGTAGCATATGGCAACAACCTACTTCTGTCAACGAAAAACTGTTTGGAGATGTCGGGAACCTTGAGTTGACTGCTGCCTTTATTAGAGTCATAAATGTGGAAGTCTGAAGGCGAACGAGGAAGAAGAAGAAGAAATGCAGAGCTTTTTAAACAGACCCTGAGCTAGCAGCAGAACTATTAGAACCACTATTTGCACAGGTGTGGAAAACGGGGACAACACCATCAGAGTGGAACAAAGGAATAATTGTCAAATTGCCCAAGAAGGAAGATCTTGCAGACTGCAACAATTGGAGAGGAATAACTCTTCTCTCAGTTCCCAGCAAAATACTAGGCAGGATAATTATACAGAGAATTTCAAAAGCAGTAGACCACAAACTGAGGAAAGAACAAGCAGGATTTAGAAAGAACAGAAGATGTGTAGATCATATATTTAGCCTCAGGAACATTATAGAGCAGTGCTCAGAATGGCAAAGACAGCTGTACATTAATTTCGTTGATTTTGAAAAGGCTTTTGACAGTATACATAGGGACAGTTTATGGAAAATACTGAGGGCTTATGAAATTCCAAGCTGCATAGTGTCAATCATAAAAAGCCTCAATGCCAACTTTACGTGTAGTGTTGGAGAGAGCAACCTAACCTTTGAGGTGAAGACAGGAGTACGACAGGGATGCCCCTTATCAACCACTCTATTTTTAACAGTCATAGACTGGGTGATGCGCCAGACAACAGAGGGCAGTCCAAGAGGAATAAGATGGACTACATTTTCTACATTAGAAGATCTGGAATATGCAGATGACATTGCTCTACTAGCACATTCACATCAATACATCCAGGAAAAAACGGATAGACTTAATAAGTATAGCCAACAGGTGGGCTTGAACATCAATCTAAAGAAGACAGGTCATGACGCTCAATGTGAGCAACCCTGAGCCCATATCAGTAAGGAATCAGCAACTGGAACAGACAGACACCTTCATATACCTAGGATGCATAGTAACACCAGATGGCGGAGCATGCAAAGACATCAACAACAAAATGAACAATGCAAGAACCGCCTTTTTTAGTCTAAACATCTGGAAGTCCTTTCAGTACACCACAAGCACAAAATTAAGATTATATCAGAGCTGTGTGCTTTCTGTGCTTCTTTATGGTGCGGAATGCTGGAGAGTAACACAGAAGGAAATGTCGAAATTGTCCTCTTTTCACACAACATGCCTAAGAAAAATTGTCCGATTCTTTTGGCCGAATACCATCACCAACCAAGATCTGCTTACTTGGAGCAAGCAGGAGGACATGCACACCATCATAGCTGGCAGACGCTGGAGCTGGGTTGGCCATGTCCTCAGAAGAGACCCCAATGCCATCACAAGAACAGCTATGCTATGGACCCCTGAAGGAAAATGAAAGAGAGGCCGACCAAAAACAACTTAGCAGAGGACTGTGGAGGCTGAGATGCAAAGAATGAACCACAGTTGGGGCACTGTACGAAGGATGGCCACCGACCAAGCAAAGTGGAATCAATTTGTTGTTGCCCTACAAGACGCCACCAGGCGTGATGGCCACTGACTGCTTTGACGGTGGGCGGCTAAGGATCAAAGAAGACATTAAACACATGGTTTTGTAGTAATTAGTTTCAGTACCTTGTAAGTTGAACTGTTCATCACAAAAATAGCTATTTCACTTCCTAACAAGTTATTTTTACTGTGTAAATATTGGTTTAATTTAAACTTAAAAAATGTTAAAACAGTTTTTAAAACAAAAAATTTAAATAAAACATTGACCTGGAAGAAATGCTTCTAAAAATCGGTGGTGACACGGTTGCAGAGGAGGTTAAACACATAGACCTTTTGGAACCTCCATTCGCTTACTGTTAGGCTGTTAAGTGAAAAGGGTCTAGGTGTAACTCAGGCTATGGGCTGTATGTATCCACACAGAATCGTTATAGATTATCATGATAATCTACATGAAAAAAAACCCTTTTCATTTCCTGTTAACCTTTAGCACGCTGCATTCTTTGGCGAAAATTTGCGCCTGCAGCTGCATTCTTTTTCACAACGCCCCATTTTTATAGTGGGCGGCTTGTAATGTCTATAGTTTCTATGTTTCTTGGTCAATTGCTATCATTTTTGTAATTTTTATAAATAAATGAATGATGAATCTGATGATATAACATTTCTTTGTGTACATGTTAGATGTGATAGGAAGAGAGGAATGGAAAGATGAAAAAAAAAAAAACCTTATCCCTTGCATCTCATTGAAAGTCATTTGACCAATACAAATCAAATGACGATCTTTTCATCACACCCATCATCAGTAGCAAAGCAACAAACGCCCTCGTCAGCATTGACATTGACATAACCCTAAACCTTTCCCATAAACCTAAACCTAACCCCTAAATTTAGACATACTAGCAATGACATTCTACTATCGTTCCCATCTCAGCCATCACCCATATTCTGAGAACCGATATCAGCGCTAATAAAGACAGAAATCGCATCGGAGTCAGAATCCATTAAAATTTGAGTGAAAATGGCCGTGTGTTCGATGCCGATTGATTTCGATTTAAAAAATTCACAGAAAATAAACGTGACTACACCCATCACTAAATAAAGATCGGAAACGGAAGCTAACTCTCTCGCAAATAACATTAAAACTTAACATCCGGGGGTGAAATCACGTGTACACAAATTATAATGCTAGAAACCGACGATGTCCGTAGTCGCAATAATGCGCCTGCAGCTGTCAGATCATAGCGTATTTCTGTCGCAATAATGCGCCTGCAGCGTGCTAAACGTTTAAAATTGCTCTTTAGAGGAATACATGTATTTGGTTGAAACAAAATCAGTGTGCAGTTGTTCAACCCTGTCGCTGATTGGCTGATCTTTCAACGTAAGATAAACGGATCGCAACTTGGGAGGTTTGCTGAAAAATGCAAAAATGGAATTAAAAGTCTAATATTGTCTATTAGCAAGTGTTAAAATTTTGGGAGGACTCCTTCAGACAACCGAGTACTTCAGATGTAATGACCAAAATGACAGACATATGAAAAACTGTCACAGCAGAATTTTTTATATTGAGATTTAGATGTTTTTATGAGAAAAGGGATCTTAGCTATTAACTGCTTTGTAGTGTGAAAAAAATAGTGTCCCAAAACGGAATGTTGGGATTAAATGGGTTAAAGCCCTGATACGTATTTAGTTTGTCAGCATTAATTGCACACATTGGTATGGTACTTCTTATATATGTGTGTGTCTACATCTGTATATATGTGTGCATATAACGTTTTTTTTTGACACCACAGGAAGGGAAAGCCCTCATTTCTGGAGAAAAACTGGGTGACACCAGACAAGAGACGGCAACACAAAAAAGCAAAAAAACACCTTTAAAGAAAAACTCAACAATTGCCAAAACAATGGAAGAAGGTAAGATAAATACAGAAACATTTTGAGGTTAAAAATGTATCAGGAGAAACACAGATGTGTTAAACCTTTTAATTGCTAGAACATTTAAGTGATTTTCTTTTGAATTCGATCATGTTATGTTGCAGGTAGTTGGTATAATAGTCGGGATGAATGTGAATAGTAGTATCTTAAGTAATATCCCTTTAATTGGTTTGCCGCTTTAAATGCTATTATCTTTATATACAAAAATAACAAATACCTGAGAGCACACTGTAACTTGTTTGCATTTCACTACAGCAAAATTTGTTCTTGATGGTGATGTTGATGTGAATTCTGGTCGCAAGACGCGCTCTCAAAGCCGTGGCGACGCACCCAAACCTCCTGTCAAAAAGGCTGGAACCATGCAGAAGACGGCAAAAGAGGGCAAAGAGTTTCTTAGCCGTGGCAAAGGTAAAAAGGGCAAAGCAGCAGCACCTACTGTAACAGAGGCATCAGATGGTGACACAGAAGAGAAGAGTGACAGTTAATCAGGTCATATGTTTAATAGCCATACATGCCATGCCTGCTGAAAAGTTTGCCGCATGTTTTTTTCCCCCCAGAAATTGTTGTAGGTTGTAAATGTTGTTCAGACCGCAGTTATCAGCAAGGGCAGATGTATTTTGTGTAAGCGGATGTTGTTATGGAAAGCTGTTTTCTTGGTACTGCTTTTAAACAATTATGAAAGAATTTTGGCTACCTTTTCAAATAAGCATTTTTATTGTGGGTTTTTCCCCCCTCCTTGAGTGTTGAGAGTTTCTTCAGATTGCATAGAGTACTTCCAAGTCCTGAACTAAAATTGCACTGCCAAGTCTTGAACTGGAATTGACTGGAAAATTCAAAGAAAGAAAAGCTGAGGGTGGTATTGGTGCATTCCCTCTTTTTTATTTTCTTGAAACAGAATCAGCATGTGGCATACATAACATGAACCCTTAAGAAACAGGAAATCAGTTAAGCAAAGAAATGGAGTCTGAAAATTGTGTGGTTGAAGGTTCCGTTTGTCCTATTACCTATACATAAAAACATAGACTACATCTCATGAACGTTGCAAAAGACTATTAAGACATTACACTTTTTAAGGACTGTGAGGATGACATACTTTTCTGGGAGCAAGGCACAGTGTGTAGTAAAAATTATCACTTAGTAGGTCTAGTATGTTGGGATTTGCAAGAAAACTCTGGAACTCACTCAAATAAAAATGGGTGAATGAGTGAAAAACTCTAATCCCTGGGGATTGAATGAAACAAGCACAAAACAAACATTTAAGTGCAGGCCAATCACCAAAATTGAGTGAAAGATACAAATAGTTATTGGCAGAAGATACAGTTCAGAATTAAAAGATAAACAGTATTAACCATGGATGAAAATGGAGGGAGTCCATCAGTGGGATTGCAATACTGCTGCACAAGAAAATATTGACAGGTAGAAGCATTAGTGATTGTTAAGGATATCTGAGTGATAGTTATTGAAGATTGGTGTGTATACAATCTGAGGAACATTCTCATTTTCAGGGTGTTGTGTTTGTGGTTTAATAATAATAGCAATTGTATATTACATCTGTAAGACTCGCATGTCAAATAAAATACCATTGGCGAATGCTGCAAATAGTTTCTGTATATTTGTCCGCATGTTTTAATTGTATGGATCATGAGACATTTGAAAACATCAGAGTGAATGTAACTCAATACATTTTAATGCTGTAACAAACAAAATTTTTTTAAGGGGCTAGGGTGCTGACAACAGTTAATAAGTGTACTTGTTGCCAACACAATACAACCCCATGGTGATTTCTGTCCTGACTAACATTTTCAGGGGGTCAGAAAAGGTGTAAAAACAAGTGAGTGTTGGCAACTTTGTTGTAGTTTGTAATTTTAGTTGATCTGTTCAATTCACTGTGAATATCATTGTTTTAATTAAATGTAATTTTCTTATTTATCTGTAATGCATTTTATTTCATTTGTAAGCAGTTGTATCTGGCATCTAAAGAATTGTTACAATGTTTTTAGTCATATCACCTGGTTTCAAACATTTTTAACACTTTGTAATGAGGTAGCTTATGTTAATTGATGAAATGTTTATCCATTGTTTTCTTGTATTCATCTGAAACAAACTGTTGGCACAAAATGAAACTGCCTCAGAACCCAATGAAAGAAAGCCTTCATGTAATTTTGATGTACCTCAGCTATATTACGTTATCACACTATTTTCACATTTGTAGAGAACTGATGTTTCTATTATTCAATCCATTGTAACTGCATATTCTTCTATGGTACTGTTTCACAGGGTCATTAATATGGTCCGACTGCATGCTGTTTCATCTGTTGTGTTGCATGTACAACATCTATCAGAAGTTGCATTCATGTCTTTCTTCCTATCACTTCTGTACATGAAGTTTTAGAAAGATATTTGAATATCTATTTTGGGTGGAACTTATTTTTATTACATTAGTACATGTAGCAGCAAATAGGCGGAAGAGTTGCTTGTGAAGACAATTGTGAGTTGCTAATTTTCCTTGTTGTTAGGAGTCAGCCTTTTATTCTTGTATCTTTCAGTTCATCACTGTCAGTGAAATGATCAACAATAAATTACATCACTGAGTTTTTTTGTTTTTGTGTGTGAGAAAGGCAGCATTTGTTTTATTCTACCAAGACATTGTTAAATACCATTTTGCTTGAGTTGATCTTAGATTGCACTTTTCTCATTTCTTTCCTGCATTCGGTTTAATCAGAGCCAGTGTTAACAGCACAGGCTTCAGCACTGCCATGATAAGTAATTTGGAGCTACTGTGGTTATGTCCTTGTTTTTCCGGGGGCTATCAGAAGACAAAGATTATGACTGCTGACCTCTGGCATTTTGTAAGTGGTGACTGAAATGAGGTTGCACTTGACGGTACAGCCTCATCATGTGAAGCAGAAACCACTGCTGCAACAGCACATGAATGCTTTGATGCAGGCTTCCTGCAAGGAGACAAACTGCAGTTATGGCTCCTTGATCTGTAAGAAGGAAAGAGGAGAGGAGAACGTGGTTGACATATTCCAGATAAAGATGACCGAAATAAAAGACTGAAATGTGAACATAAGTTTGATTGCTGTAAACAAGCATTGCGAATCAAAATTTGATGTTGGTATTTTAGTCACAACTTGTGACTGGCTTTTGAAAGCAAGGAAAGAAAGGCTATAAATCTGGTCAAACATTGTAAGCTTGAGAGCAAGGACAGTGTTCAGGTATGCTTTTTTTCGGTTTTAGATTGACGGCCAGCTGTCAATAACTTACACACTTTGCACTTTAGAACCTCTTTCTGGTGCTTTATGACACTGAAATTGTGGGTTTTTGCATACCTCCAGCCTCATTTATTCTTGACGTCATGTGTGTGTTATTGATTTTATAGAATTATTTTTTTTTCCAGCAGTAGGGAAACTGAACCCTTATATTGTTCTTTTTTCTTCACTGCACAAAAATGAATCACTATTGTAGGTATTTTCCTGTAGTAGTAGAATATGATTATAAAATTATACCACATTAGATTGTAGGTTTTTTCTAGTGGTAAAATTTGAATTATAGTTATACCACATTAGATTGTAGGTTTTTCTCTAGTGGTAAAATACGAATTATAAAGTTATACCACATCAGAATGTAGGTTTTTCTAGTATTAGAATACAGCTAATATGTCATATTAAAACTGTCATGACATCTTATGATTTTCCTGTACTTTTATAGTCTTGTGAGTTTTGTTATACATTGTGTCCGATTAATTTGCCATGTTTTAATACTACTAGCTTGTTTTGTTTGGTTATTTTTCTTTATGTTTTCTAAAATATCGGTGATGTTTCCCCCACTATCGCTTCCATTGAGAAAACTTCATTTCCACTTTTCAGACATACGTCACTCTTTCTGCTTTCATAATAAAGTATGTTGTAACATATGTTTGAAATCCATTTCAGTTTGTTTGTGTTAGTTTAAATTGTCATTGCTTTTTAGTAGCTCACAGAATGTTAATTGCTTTCATGGCTCACCATTTGTTGCATGTCGCAGGCACGTCTTATTTTATATTGTCATTACAGTGACAAAGGCAGCTAAAATAGAGTAATGAGGATGTCGTTAAAGAAGACAGTGCGCAAATGAAGTTTATTATTCATCTTCTTTTCTTCTTTCTTTGATCCATAACCGTCAAAGCAGTCAGTGGCCATCATGCCTAGTGGCGTCTTGTAGGGCAGCAACAAATCGATTCCACTTTGCTCGGTCGGCGGCCATCCTTTGTACAGTGCCCCCAACTCTGGTTCATTCTTTGCATCTCAGCTTCCACAGTTCTCCGCCAAGTTGTTTTTGGTCAGCCTCTCTTTTGCTTTCCCTCGGGGGTCCAAAGCATAGCTGTTCTGGTGATGGTATCAGGGTCCCTTCTGAGGACGTGGCCAATTCCATCGTCTGCCAGCTATGATGGAGTGCATGTCCTCCTGGTTACTCCGAATAAGTAGTTCTTGGTTGCTGATGGTGTTTGTCCAAAAGATTCAGAGAATTTTCCTTAGATTGTGTGGAAGGAGGACAGTTTCGACATTTCCTTCTCTGTTACTCTCCAGCATTCTGCACCATAGAGAAGCACAGAAAGTACACAGCTCTCAAACAGTCTTAATTTAGTGTTTGTGCTGTACTGGGAAGACTTCCAAATGTTGAGACTAGCAAAGGCTGTTCTCGCTTTATTCATTCTGTTGTTAATGTCCTTGCTTGTTCTGCCGCCAGGTGGTACTATGCATCCTAGGTAAGTAAATGTGTGTGTCTGTTCTAACTGCTGGTTCCTTACTGTAATTGGCTCAGGATTGCCCACATTTAGTGTCATGACCTCTGTCTTCTTCAGATTTGATGTTCAGGCCAACCTGCTTGCCATACTTAAATTCAGTCTGTTGGTTTTTTCTTGGATGTGTTGATGTGAATGCGCGAGTAGTGTAATGTCATCTGCATATTCCAGGTCTTCCAGTGTAGAAAACATTGTCCAATTCCTCTTGGACTGCCCTCTGTTGTCTGGCGCATCACCCAATCAATGGCTGTCAAAAATAATGATAAGGAACATCCCCGTCGTACTCCTGTTTTCACTTCGAAAGTTACATTACTGAATCCAACACTGCATGTAAAGTTAGAATAGAGGTTATTTATGATAGAAACAGTGCAGCTGGGAATTCCATAAGCCCTCAGTATTTTCCATAGGCTGTCCCTGTGTATGCTGTCGAAAGCCTTTTCAAAATCAACAATGTCTCTGCCATTCTGAGCACTGCTCTATAATGTTCCTGAGGGTGAATATATGATCTGCACATCTTCTGTTCTTTCTAAAACCCGCTTGTTCTTTCCTCAGTTTATGGTCAACTGCTTTTGAAATTGTCTGGATGATTATCCTGTCAAGTATTTTGCTGGAAACAGAGTAATTCCTCTCCAGTTGTTGCAGTCTGCAAAGTCGCCCTTTTTGGGCAATTTGACAATTATTCCTTTACTCCACTCTGTTGGTGTTTTCTCAGTTTCCCAAACTTGTGCAAATAGTCGTTCTAATAATTCTGCTACTAGTTCAGGGTCTGCCTTTAATAACTCAGCATTATTTAGATTGTCGTGACCAGGCACTTTTCCATTTTTTAACCCTTTGATAGCTGTGATGATTTCTTCATTTCTTGGAATGTCTGTATTTACCTCAGTCACTTTCAGCCTCAGGAACATTCAGCGAGTCTCTGGTGGTTCCTTATTCAGTGTTTCTCTGAAGTGCTCTGCCCATCTTGTTTCCTGCCTCTGCTGTGGTGATGAGATTTCATTACCTTTCTCTTCGCTATGGTGTTTAGCGTTTCTGGTGTTATCCAGTCTTGGCTCTTTCTTTCCTGGAATCCCAAGCATGACTTGCTGCTTTCCTTGTATATTGTTGAGATGGTGTTGAATTTCTGGTCGACATCGTCGGTCTCTGTTCTTTCCTGGCTTTTGGTAATCTTATATCTTCTCTTTACGTCGACCACGAAAGCATTTCTGGTGAGGGGGTCCTTAAGTTTCGTGATGTTATATCTTATTCTGTTTGACTGCAACTGGTCCAGCAGCTCTGAGTTTCACCTTCAGTCGTGCTACTACTAGGTGATGATCACTTCCCACATCTGTGCCTCTTCTTACTTTCACATCTTGTAATGCATGTCTCCATCTGCCATTGATCATTATGTGATCTATCTGGTTTCTGTCCCGTCTGTTTGGTGATTCCCACGTTAACTTGTGCACTTCTTTGTGTGGAAAAAGTGTTCCTCCAATGACCAGGTTGTTAATGCTGCAGAAGCTTATTAATTTATCCCCATTCTCGTTTACTGTTCCACTGCTGCATTTCCCCATTACTCTTTCGTTATAATTATTGTTTCGCATTAAGGTCTCCCATTACTATAATAAGATCGTACCTGGGTGCAGTTTCCATTTCCTTTTGTACCTGTTGATAGAACTCATCCTTGATCTCTTCGTCGCTGTCGTTGGTGCATAGCATTGTATAATTGTGGTGTTGGTGAATCTCCCTGTCTTGTTCTTATCAGTCTGTTGTTGATGGGTTTCCATTCCAGTAAAGACCTTTCCATTCCTTTCTTCAGGATAATGGCTACACCTTCATTGTGCTGACCATCCTCTCTACCAGAATAAAGTACTGTTTCCCCTGTAGCTGTTTTTATTCTCCCTGTCCATCTGCTCTCGCTTATTCCCAGGATATGTAATTTGTAGTTCCTCATCTCTGCTGTCATTTGTCTCAGCTTTTCTGCCTCATTCATAGTTCTGACATTCCAAAATCTAATTCTGGTTTCGTGCTTTGCAGTCAGGGCATCCGTTTTCATGCCAATGGCTTCCTTTCGGCTTTCACCACTGGCAGTCATACGAGCCTGAGATCCCGGATGTCTGTCCCGCATCAAAGTTTTTCCATTATATGCCGTTTCCGTAACGTGCGATTTTTTTACATAGACAGGGGTGTCGGCCCTGTGCTTGAACCTACCAGGAGTAAAACTCCCACTGACATAGCACTGGGGATTGTCAAGGTACACAAGCTGCCATACTGCTACAATGTATAGGTACCATTGATGGCAGTTATTATTCATATTAGAGGGGAATGATCCATTTTTCTGTGGGCTTGCTATGATGAGAGGAAAGCAGGAATGTATTCTGACACCAGGAAAGATTGAAGGAATAAGATACAAATGATGACAGAGAAGATACTGAACATGGAAAGAAGTTAACAACAGAACTGATAACAGCATTGGGGTTAGGTAGCTCAGGAGAGACATCGTCTGTGCCAGCTAGTATGGTCACATGAAGAAAAAGAATTGGATACAGAGCCCAAATCCTGTCACTTCTGAATATCATAATTTTTCCTTTACACACCTAATGGAGTTACTAATGTAGGAAGCCTGTAACAAGCACTTTGTATGCTCTTGCTGCGGTCATTTCTGTAGCAGATTGTCCGAACGAACAAACTTTATTTTCGAAGGGTTAAGAATTGAGCGCGCAGGCCCGTCTAACATTCTGCCCTATCACTCTCATTTATCTTGCATACTATATCCTTTCATTCCCACATGTTGCTTTAAGCATTAATTTAAAGGCATGCAACATTAGTTAACATAACAGTTCATTTACAGTACGCAATCATAATAAAAAAATGAGTAGGTTTTGTTTTAAACAAAGAAAATAGTAACTGAAAAAAAAAATTAATTTAAAAAATAAATAAATTCTGTATACCGACGCTCACTCGTGCATTCAAAATGTCTACAATTAATCTGTATTTTTGAATGTATCATCAATACAAAAATTACATAAACACATTCTCGCTTATATCCATACATTCTTGGTGGAAAATGAAATAATAAAAACACTTTCTTACGCACTTCTGTAGCAGGAAAAGTCTTTGAGCAGTTTAAAAAACATGTAAATCTGCTTATTCTCGTATACATCATCCCATTTAAGCAAACGAAAACATTCACATTTCTAAAGTAAAGTGGCATGCGGGTACATTCTCACAAACGTTGTTCTACATGATGAGGTTGCCAGCCTCATGGAAAACCTCATATTAATCACTTTATTTGACATGCCTGATGGTTAAGCAGGACTATTCTTTCTTAGTCACTTCAGAGACCACCGGGTATTAGTAACTATTACACTAGGAAATTCTGAATATGATTAGCATAATTGTTTTGGTGCCTTATAAGTAATTCTGAATATTAAGACGTTTTAGTTCTGTATATTCTGTCAAATAAGCTACAAATTTTAAAGTCTATACTTACTAGTCAGTTCAGCCAAATATAACTTATAAGGCCATGAAAACCTGTTTGGCTTTTTCTAGTCTTTGATCTGCGGTTTACATGAGGTGTCCTGATGTCTGTTCTTCTTAGTGGATAAAAAAGGGGATGACCAGTTAAATCAGGATTTCTAAACTGGTCTACAGATCCCTAAGGGTTCCAAAAGGCATTCTAGAGGTTCAGTGTATATCACCTAAAATTTAAAATGTTAAGTTTTTTCCAAGATGGTCCACGGCCTTCACTGGTCTATCAAAGGGGTCCATAGCCTTTATCGGATGATCAAAGGGGTCACTTTATTGCACAGTCAAAGGGGTCGATGGGACAAAAATAAATGAACAGGAGAGTCAAAAAAGAAAAAAATAACAGACATTCCATTTAATGTTTTGACAGTACTGAATTAGGAGCTGAAGATGCAAGCTGTTGGTTGATCACCTGTTTTGTCAGCCAACATGGAATGTCTGGCATGAGATCATTACATCAAATAACCTTAATTCTGTCACATTTAACTATCACACTGATGAACACTTTCCAAGTCGTGTCGTATTTATTATTAAAAGTAAAAGGAAATTCACATATTTTAAAACAGTAAGTAAAATATCTTTGGCTTGCAAAGAACATTTCTTGCGGATAACGGCTTTAATTTAAACCTGTGACTATATCCCAAATGCTGTAAATACAAAAGAAAAGGCTATTCAAACATGATTGTACATTTCTGTTTTGTGGGAATTGTAAGTACAGGTCCTCAACCCCTTGGGGCCAGACATGTTTTGGAATTGGGAATTTTTTGGATGTCAGAACAGCCAAAGCAATCATATTTATAAAATTTCTGTTTGTATTAAAAATAATCTTAATTATTGTCTGACGTTGAAAACTTAAAAGTATTATTATTAATAAACCTTTCAGCACCATTTTTAAATTGTATAAGTTACAAATGTACAATTCTCTAACAATTCGTAATTAATAAATATTTAAAAACTTCACCCTAATTCATTGTCATAGTGTGGCAACATAGATGGTAAAGAAATGCATACTAGTAGTATTACTACCAGCTCAACAGAAGTGAACAAGTGGTAATCCTAAGACTCCGCACAGACCTCACGAGATTGAGATACCATCTACTCAACAAGCTATAGGTAGGAACTGCTGAGAGTAACTATCGTACCAATAAAATGACCACTGAATATCTGCTGCAAAGGTGCCCAACATTTAAGGAACAACAGAAGGAGTACACAAATAGCCATTACTAGTACCACTCCTGGACAAACTATGGGGGTACCAATAACCTCAGGCTGACCACTGCTTTCTTCAAACATTTTAAAGTTCACGTTTGAGAATGTACAAAGAACGTAGTAGTAGACAAAAATACACATAAAGAAAGTTAAACATTAACCCTATTCAATTCTATCCGAACGTCTACGGAGGGTAATTTCGAAGTCGCAGAAAGTGTTTTAAAACATGTGTTTCCAATTAATATTGTTATTTTATAATAAAATACTATATAAAAGTTTTCTTTTAAAACAAAAATTATATATTATATACCAATCAATGTTGGTCATGACAACACCGAAAACACTCGCGGCCATTTTGATTTTTTTAGGTAAAGTGAGATTAAACTGTCGTGGAAACAAATTACAATAATGACCTTCAACGGTGATTTCAGTGATGAATTCATCACTGATTCTGCGGGTGATGATGTTTGGAAAACTGAAACATTTGATTCAGACATGGATATTGACCAAAATGTCCCTGCTGACCCAATTTATGAAGCAGACGCGGCAAGGTGCCTTGCGAGAATGTAAGTCTAACCCTCGCGCTAGGGATTTAAATGGAATGTCGTTGCCAAACTGCAACAGATAGAAAATCCATAGTGACAAAATACATAGAGAAACATTACCCATGCATACACAGACGGATCAGCAACAGAACATGGAGGTGGGGTGTCTTTCTGACCTTAAGCACTGATGCAGAAAAAAGGCTGTCAGTGGCAACAGGAAAATTCTCAAGTAACTTCAGAGGCCTTGAAAACTGCAGCAGAGGTTATATTGACAGAAGAAAGCACAGAGAGACAAGTTGCTTTCTTTACTGATGCAGTCAGTAATTGCAACGTTGAAAAGCCAAAATAATACAGACCTTGATGACCTCAGAATAGTGCTCCATAAGCTTTGTCAACGATTCAAAAGTGTTGTGATCCAATGGATCCCATCTCATTGTAACATCACCGGCAATGAAGAGGCTGACAGAATGGCAAAAGAAGGTTCTCATCTACCTCAGCCTGATGCAAGCATAACTTTCGAGGAGGCAAAAAGTTTTATCAGAATCAGATATAGAAACAAATGGAATGTAGAACATCCAGGTCACACACCGAATGATGCTTACTACCAGCTCAACAGAAGAGAACAAGTGGTAATCTTCAGACTCCGCACTGGCCACAACAGATTGAGATACCATCTACATGTATTCAACAAGCTAAAGTTAGGAATTACCGATCAGTGTAACTGTGGCACTGATAAAATGACTGCTGAACATCTGCTTCAAAGTTGCGCCATACTATTCTGTCGGCTGTCTTCCTCCTAGCTTGGTTCCATTTTAGTCCTCAGTCCTTCAAAGATTGTCTAATGTTGTCCTCCTAGCGGACTTTGGGTCGTCCTGGAGGTCTGGATCCCTGGCTCTTAGTTTCCCATGCTTGCCGTGATAGCCGATCTTCTCCCATTCTGCGGACATGGCCAAACCATCTCAGTTGGGACTGTTCTACTTGGGTCTGCAGGGGTTGAGTTTTTAGGCCTTGACATATCGTTTGGTTGCGGTCCATGTCTCTTCTTGTTACTTCAACCACCTTCCTCAGATACCTAATTTCTGAGGTTTGGATTTGGCTTTTGTGGGTTGCGGTCATTGCCCATGACTCACATCCATACGTCAAGACTGGGAATTAGGTGGAGCGGTATACAGCCATATTTGTCTTCTTACGATCTTCTCTTTTGCTGAGGAATCCTTGATTTATGGCTTGAAAAAGTCTCCCAGCTGCTGCTCTTCGGGTAGCCAACTCTTCTTTGATGCCTCCCTTCCGGTCTATGACAGCTCCAAGGTATTTAAAGTGGTCAACCTGCTCCAGGACCTGTTCTCCCAGCTTAATCTGATGTCTTCTTTCCTCGTGATATCACCATGGTTTTTGTTTTCGAGCTGCTTTTAATCATCCCTCTCTTCTCCAGCTCTTCCTTCCAGACTTGCAGGTTGTATTGAAGATGTGCCTCTGATTTAGCAATCAGGGCAACATCATCAGCAAATGCCAGCTCTGAAATACAGACCTGTCTCATCTTCCAATACCCCACTGAATACTTTCTTGTCCTCTCCTTACATGCCTTGATGACATCGTCCATGAGGAGTTTGAAAAGATAAGGTGACAGGATATCACCTTGTCTTACACCAGTGGCAGTCATGAATTATTCTGACTTATGGTTTGTCGTCCTCACATAATTTCTGCAAGACTTGTAGAAGCTCTGTAAAGCATGAATTAGAGGTGTGGCAATGTTCTTCCTTGCCAAACAGTCCCAGAGTTTGTTCCAGGAGACCTTGTCAAATGCCTTTTCCAGATCTAAGAAGCAAAGATGGATCTCACTCATACCCAAGAGCCTTTTCACTCAACTGTCTCAGTGTGAAGATTGTCATAAGAGGTTTTGATGTTAATAATAGATGGGCTATCCTGGACAAATAGGTGTATCAGATGATACCACGATAGTGCCAGATAAGAGACTGGTCTTAAAAGTAACAACCCCTTCTCTGAAAAGAGTAAGGGTGTATAGACATCAAGGTGGGGTCAAGCTATGCAAGTTCTCAGAGAAGATGATGATGTACTCTGAGTCCCTACTGCTACCTCTTCTGATCCCAAATTGATTTAGCTACGGGTCTAGGGGAATGTATTTATTTATACTTAATGATTAATTGCAAACAGAACTTTCAACTTTAATGAAAATTATTTAAGAAAGGCTGTATTCAATTTATATGTACAATTTAATGGTCCGGAACATCAATCTTTTTGTCAGGACTTTTAAACTCAAGAAAATGTTTATTACAGAATCAAATAAATAATTTGGAAAACAAATATGTTCATTTCTGTAAAGGGTCACTGGAATGTCTGCACACACAGTTCTTGTTGCAAATATTACTACTGTTCTAGTCCTACACTGTAAGGTCTACTATTTCATCACTCCAAGGTGGTATACTTTATTTGGTGAAATTAGGTTTGGGATGAACTGACATTGCCTTCTTAAAGGACTTATCTTTAAAGTGTTACTGCTGCTGTTGTCTCAGTAATATTTGTAATGTTATGATGTATGTATATAATCATTACCTCGTCATCTACACAAGCACACACGTTTCAGAAGGGACTCAGTAAAAGCATGTTCAATTCGTAGCCATGTTTATTTACAGAATATCGCACATGTCAAGACTCGCACTATATTACAATGCGTGGTTCGTACTCCAATGTATTCATATTACATCCCCCCTTTTTTGAAAAAAAAAAATGTGTGTAAACATTTCCAACGAAATGTTTCATGTGAGAAAGGATAAGTATGTGTAATGCTCAGTGTGAGTATATATGTCACTGTCTGTATCGGCTGGGAGGTGTCACTGTACGGCCAGAACGAGTGGTGTAAAGTGCTGGTGGTTCTGCGGAAGTCCCTGGTTTAGCTTGAGTTGGTTGTGATTTCGGCCTTGGCGCTTGTTGGTTTTGTGGGGCACCAAAGTCTGGAGTTACTGCATTGTCTGTTGAAAGCATGGGAATTCTCTGTTCTGTTGTATTCTGTGGGATTTCTCTTATGTCCACTCTGTTTCGCCTCAGGAGGTTGCTGCTGCTGTCTGGTCTTAAAGTATAGCTCCTGGGTTCAGGGTTTCTGGAAATGATTGTTGCTTTTGACCATGTGTCATTGTTGTGGTTGTAGGTAGTCACATGCTGACCAGGATATAATGGTGGTAAGTCTTTAGCACATTTGTCATAGTTGGATTTCTGAACTTGCTGACGATGCTGAAATTGATCATATGTGCTGTCTCTATGTGCTGTCTCCAAAAAATTGTATCTCCGTTGCCTTAATTGTACACTTTTTGCTGTTGAATGTTAGCCCATTGGCCTGTGCTACATGCATCAAGTTAATCAAGTTACGGTCGTGTTCTTGTTCTGACCTGCCGCAGACTACAATGTCATCCGCAATAGCCACTGTACCAGAACATTGCTCAACAATGTTGTCAATCTTCTGTTGGAAGATGTCTTGTGATACATTCAAACCAAATGGGAGTCTCTTGAAACAATATCTGCCGAATGGTGTTCGAAAAGTTGTAAGGAGTTGACTTTCCTCTGCTATCTCAACACTCCAGTATCCGTGTACAGCATCTAGTTTAGAAAAATATTTGGCATTGTGGAATCTGTGAGTTATCTCTTCCACTGTATGCATTTTGTGTGGACAGCGCTTTAGACTGTTGTTTAAGTGTTTTGGGTCAAGGCAAACCCGAAGAGAACCATCCTGCTTCAGAACGGTTGTGATACTACTACACCAATCAGAATGCTCTTCAACCTTTCTAATAACATCATTCTGCACCATCTTTTCTAGTTCTGTGGCAAGTTTCTGTTTAACATGTATAGGATACTTTCTAGGTGGGTCTATCTTTGGCTCAGCGTTGTCTTTTAAAAAGAATCTTGCCTTTCCTGGAAGTTTGCCTATTCTGTCGAACTGTTCTGGGAATCGCTGTTTAAGGTCATCTACTCCAGTGACGTGTAGAGTAAGATGTTCTTTTTTGTCAGCTTTAATGTTGTTAATAGTTACCACACTCAGCTTTTCGCACATTGGTAAACCCAAAATTGCAGGTCCTTCAACATCTACCAAGTAAAATGTTGACGATGTCCATTCAGAGTCTCTGTATAAACATTCAAGTGTTACTGCTCCGAAACAGTCTATACTTGTTCCATTGTAAGCTCTTAGCTTTGTCCTGCCACTCCTACTTTTTACATCCCTTGTGGGAAATCCTTGCTTATCCACCTTGTCAGGCATGATCTGTCTGAATATTCTTAAGGGTAGAGTGTTACCTTGGGCACCTGTGTCTATCTTGAACCGAATATATCTTTCTTTGTGCCTTTTAATTCCTGGTATTCGGAATTGTACCTTGCAGAAAGCCTGCGTTCTCTTTGGTTCATTACTGAAAGTTAGTATCTTCACAGTATCAAAAGTGGAAGGATCACTTTCTTCACTGGAGTCAAGGTCCTCAGTCATCATAGAGTGTGTTTGTTTTGACGACTTTCTGCTGTGAAGTTTGTGTTGAGCACTGTCTTGTTTCCTCTTGAAACATAATTTTATCCAGTGGCCCCTCTTTCTGCAGTAATGACATGTAGAGTCTTTAGCTGGACAGTGGTTTTGTATGTGGTTTAGGCCACAACATTTACACATAGCACCTCTGCTTGTGTTGTGTTTTTCTTGTTGTTTCGAACCAGTTGCTTTGTTGTGTCTAGGTTTATAGCTTTCACTGCATCCACCTGGGCTGCTAATGTACCTTGCTGAATTTGTTTAATGTTTAGTGCTTGTGCCTCGTGTTTCCTGCCTTCATCCAGAAGTTGTTGTAAAGTTAGCGTATCACTCTGGCTCAGTAGCCATTTCTGGAATTCTGGCATTGGTGTGCTAAGAAGAATCTGTTCAATAATTCGCTCTTTTTCTTCTTCGTTGCTAAATTTACATACTCTTGTTTTCTCCTTAATGCGAGTGAAGAAATCATCTAGGCTTTCACCACGTTTCTGTCGCAGGTGGTGAAGCTCTAATCTTGCCGCTCTAAAGTTTGTGTGCTTTATGATCAGACGCTTTTCAAATTCGTCCAATATGGCTACGGGGTCGGTTGCCGACTCAACCGGCATGGCGGTAGCAAAACTGTTGTAGATTTTCAAACCTTCATCGTCCAATGCTTCTAGGATATATGGAGTTAGGGTTTGTCCTTCCAGACCAGTGGTCTTGGAATATAGATCTATGCGTTGGCGCCATAACAAGAAAGCTTCACTCTTATCGTCTTGACCGGCGAATCTCATTTGCGGTGCGTTGCGATATTGTTTCGCCGCCATGGCTGACTTCGATGACGAAAATTAGCCGAATACTGTACTCACGTGTTATCGTGTAGCTGTTTTGCGTCAGTCCGGTATCCCACCGCTGCCACCATGTAATGTTATGATGTATGTATATAATCATTACCTCGTCATCTACACAAGCACACACGTTTCAGAAGGGACTCAGTAAAAGCATGTTCAATTCGTAGCCATGTTTATTTACAGAATATCGCACATGTCAAGACTCGCACTATATTACAATGCGTGGTTCGTACTCCAATGTATTCATATTACAATATTCAGGATCACCAAACGTTGCGCCTCCTGGATGAAGATAAGGGGTCTAGCTCCAAGTTTTAGTATGAGCACTCAACTCCCACAGTTCTTCTTCTCAGGTTACTGCAGCAACAAGGTAACTTCGTAATACAACCTGGAATAAGAAGGACAATCCATCCCATGTAGAGATTGCCTCTATCAATTTCACCCCTAATCAATATTAAAACTTACCTCGGTCAGCCATTTGTGCTAACCAGTCGCACCAGACCTTAAATTCCGTTGTCTACAATCAGTTTTGTGTAATCATTCTTCTTCAGTGTTGATTCAACGTTAATGTCCCTCATTCATGTTTGTCTTCCATACAATAATCATGGTGGGTACAATATAGCATGTGACCTGTTGATTACTTCATTCTAACATTCCCTATATGTTTTCACATGTTATTTGAACAGTGTGTCACTCCAAACGAAAATATCAATTTATTAATACCACACTTACTTACTTATTTAGTCGTTCCCCTTCTACCGTGAGGTGTAGAGGTTTGGAAGAGAGAGCGCCAGACCATTCTATCAGCTGTCTTCTTCCTGGCCTGGTTCCATTCTAGTCCTCGGTCCTTCAAAGATTGTCTAATGTTGTCCTCCCAGCGAACTCTGGGTCGTCCTGGAGGTCTGGATCATTGGCTCTTTGTTTCCCATGCTTGTCGTGGTAGCCGATCTTCTCCCATTCTAAGACATGTCCAAACCATCTTAGTTGGGACTGTTCTATTTGGGTCTGCAGCGGATGGGATTTCAGGCCTTGACGGATCGTCTGGTTGCGGACCATGTCTCTTCTTGTTACTTCAACCACTTTCCTCAGATACCTCATTTCTGAGGTTTGGATCTGGCTTTTGTGGGTTGTAGTCATTGCCCACGACTCGCATCCATATGTCAAAACTGGGACATAAGTGGAGCGGTATACAGCCATCTTCGTTTTCTTACCAACCTCTTTCTTGCTGAGGAATCCACGATTTATGGCCTGAAAAAATCCAGCCGCTGCTTTTCGAGTGGCCAACTCTTCTTTGATGCCTCCCTTTCGGTCTATAATAGCTCCGAGATATTTAAAGTGGTCGACCTGCTCCAGGACCTGTTCTCCCAACTTAATCTGATGTTTTCTTTCTTCTCGTGATATCACCATGGATTTTGTTTTAGAGCTGCTTATGACCATCCCTCTCTTCTCCAGCTCTTCCTTCCAGACTTGCAGGTTGGATTGGAGATGTGCCTCTGATTTAGCAATCAGGGCAACATCATCAGCAAATGCCAGCTCCGAAATATAGACCTGTCTCATCTTCCAGTACCCCACTGAATACTTTCTTGTTCTCTCCTTACATGCCTTGATGACATCGTCCATGAGGAGTATGAAAAGATAAGGTGACAGGATATCACCTTGTCTTACACCAGTGGTGGTCCTGAACTCTTCTGACTTATGGTTTGCTGTCCTCACATAATTTCTGCAAGACTTGTAGAAGCTCTGTATAGCATGAATCAGAGGTGCTGGAATATTCTTCCTTGCCAAACAGTCCCAAAGTTTGCTCCAGGGGACCCTGTCAAACGCCTTTTCCAGATCTATGAAACAAAGATGGATCTCACTCTTATACTCAAGGGCCTTTTCACTCAGCTGTCTGAGTGTGAAGATTAGGTCTTGAGTACTTCGGTTTGCTCGGAATCCGCACTGGACCTCATCCAATTGTGGCTCAGCTAGGCGTCGGAGTCTCTGCTCTAGGATTCTAGAGTAGATTTTACCAGGGACACTGAGAAGGGATATGCCTCTATGGTTTCCACATTGTCGATTGTCACCCTTTTTGAAAATTGGTGTTATGATGGCAATCTCCCAATCCTTTGGTATGGTCTTGTTGCACCATGCTGCCTGTAGGACCTTTAAGAGTAATAGGTCGCCTGATGCTCCCATGTACTTAACCATTTCTGGTGTTATACCATCATGCCCTGCTGCTTTGCCCATCTTGATTTTCTCTAGTGCTGCCCTTAGTTCTTCCATCTTTATGTCATCTTCACCATCATTGGTTTTCTCTTCTGTGCTAGTGGTTATCATTTCTGTTGCTTCACCATGCTCACCATCCAGGAGTTCTGAGAAATATTCTTTCCATCTTTCCATTACTTCCTTCGGGGCAGTAAGCAATTTGCCTTGCTTGTCCTTTATAAATTTGAGAGGGCATTGTTTTTCCTTCCTCATGTTCTTTAGGGTCTTATAGAACAATTTCTGGTTTTCTTGTGCATCTTTTTCTAGCTTTTCTCCAAATTCTTCCCAGGACTTCTGTTTTGCTGCTAGCACTTTGTTCTTTGCTTCTGTTCTGAGTATCACATATTCTCTATATTTTTCCATTTGTCCTGTTGTGTTTTTAGCTCCTAAGTATTGTTTCCATGCCATTTTCTTCTCTCTTATTTTCTCTTTGACTTCCTCTGTCCACCAAGGTGTCCTCTTTTTCTGGTTCCCAAGTCGGACTTCACCGCATGCTTCTGCAGCAGCTGTCTTTATGATATCCTTGAATTTATTCCAGAGGGTTTCCAAGTCATCAGGTCGTTCTTCTGTGTTGCTCACTGCTGTAGCAATAAGCCCCTGATATCTGGTCTTAATTTCTGGCTCTCTCAGCTTGTAGGTCCTAATGCTCATTTCTCCTGCTCGTTTACTTGGTTTCTTGCGTGATGTTGGGCAGTTCCTAGGCTGAGCAACTCTTTCAGTTGTTCGTTTGATTGTTAGCAGGTAGTGATCACTTCCAATCTCTGGCCCCCTCCAGACTCTTGCACACTTACAGTCACAAATTTGTGTTTCCAATTGGCAAACATATTTTACACATTTTTCACTCCGAATAAGCCTGCTCTATTTACATTCCTACTTAGGTCGTCGTGACACAACACATCCCTTTTGGCAGTATCGAATAAATATGGCACACATAGACTATTAGTTACAGGTTAATTAAAATATGCAAATAAATGTATCTGTCTTACCCTCAAATAAAGAAATTCACTTACACAAGCTGACAGGCCGTAAAAGGGTTCTAGCACTACTTTTTCCAGTTCATACGGCAAAGGCTTTGGTCAATAGTCTTTTAATACACGTCAGCTCGGCATGGAATATTAAGTTTTCAATGGCGGAACTTACAAGTTGTTACTTTTTATCAAACTACACCCAACCAATCAGAGGACGAGTCAAAAAGTTAACTATTTTTGAAACTATAAACCCGAGCGGTTCTAAGTGTGTTTGTCTAATCTGCTCAAATTTTATTATTATACATTTTAGTTATTTATGGACCGATTTTAATTATTAAAAGTGATAATTAAACGGCCAATTTCTCTCTATCGTTCTATACAGTTTTCCTTTAGTTATTCCTTTGCATTTTCATCTGGGTAATTTTTAAATAATTAAATGTGACCTTACCCTGATGTAAAAATATCACTAAATTAAATTTTTCTAAGTCAAGATAATATTATTATGAGGGAATCTTTATGCTTATAAAGTAGAAGACAAATTAAAATAGAAGAAATCAGGAAACAGAAGAAGCATGCCCGAAAACCTTTCAAGAACGCAGTTGCCACAGAGAAGGAAGGGTTACGACAGGTGTGGGAGTACCTGAAAGGCCAAAATAATGCCCTTTGTAGAGCAGAAAGGTTGTGCAGGAAGAGAAGGAAGACTCGAAGGGATAGGGAAAGATTCTTCAGGGAGCCCTTCAAGTTTGCCAAAGAACTGTTTGAGATGCCACGGTCGGGTACGCTAAACATCAAGAAAGAAGACCTGGAAGAACACCTTAGAATGACATATTCAGATGGTCGCAGAGATGAGCCGCTCAGCAGCATGGCAGGCCTTAAATGGCCAAATAAGCCAGGAGTTGAATTTAACACCAAGCCCCCAACGGCGCAAGAGGTAGAAAGCATTGTCCAGAAAGCTCGGTGCAAGTCAGATCCAGGTCCTAATGGTGTTCCATATGTGGTGTATAAGAGATGCCCTGAAGTGCTCAAACGACTGCTCCGTTTACTGAAGAATGCGTGGAAAACCCAGCTTGTAAGCAAGGAATGGAGAAAGGCGAACGGAGTCTACATCCCGAAGGAGCAAAATTCCACAGACATCAGTCAGTTCAGGCCAATCTCACTACTCAATGTGGAAGGGAAGATATTCTTCTCAGTGATGGCGAAAAGACTCACTACATACCTCCTGGCAAATGGGTACATTGACACTACCATTCAGAAAGGAGGTATCCCAGGATGTCTAGAGCATGCCACAATGATCTGGGAAGCAATCCAAAAAGCAAAGTCTGACAGAACAAATCTCCATGTAATCTGGTTGGATCTAGCGAATGCTTATGGATCCGTTCCACACCAGATGTTGTGGCAGGCCCTAGAAATGTATCATGTTCCACAAGAGATAGCAGCAATGCTGAAGCTGTATTTCGCAGGGTTTGCTGTCAGATTTTCAACCAGAGAGTACACAACGAAGTGGATTGGCCTTGAAGTTGGAATTGCGATGGGGTGTACCATCTCTCCGATACTATTCGTGATGGCTATGCAGGTAATCCTCAATGCGGCTGAAGGAATGGCTATAGGTCCAAAGCTCGGTGGAATGTGTCACATGCCACCGCTCAAAGCATTCATGGATGACACAACAATTCTGACATCAGATGAACATCAGGCCCGGAGGATGTTAGAACGCCTGGATGAACTTGTCAGCTGGTGCAGAATGAGCTTCAAACCCAAGAAGTTGAGAAGCCTATCAGTCAGGAAAGGGAAGATAAATAATAATAATAAATTCTTTAAGCGCCAAACACGGCGCATAAGGCAGAAACCAGTGCTCTCCAGGTTGTTCGTTGTGACGCCACTCCTCTTAGCTCTTGCACATTATTTAGGCCCAACGTTCTTCCTTCTCTTATTATTGTTCTTCTGAGTGTTTCTTTTGGTCTTCCTTTTTTCCGCTTACCCTCAGGAACCCAAGTGAGCGCCTGTAGTGGTATTCTGTTGTTTTGCATTCGTAGGACATGACCGATATATGACCATCGTCTTTTCCTTATATAGTCGGAGACATATTTCTGCCTAGAGTCTTCTCTTATTTGTCGATTAGTCTTGAATTCTTTCCAACTGATGTTCATGAGTTTTCTAAGACATTTGTTCTCGAATGTATTCAGCTTGTTCTCCAATGATTTTGTTATTTTCCAACTCTCACAGCCGTATGTTAACACTGAGATAACATTTGAATTAAACAGACGAAGCTTGGTATGTATATTCAATGATCGTAATTTCCAAATGTTAGATAATCTATTGAAGGCGCTAGCTGCCAAAGCAATTCTAGTATGGATTTCTCTTGTTGTGTCACCATCCTGAGTCATTTTACTGCCTAAATAATTGAAACTTTCAACTTTCTGTAGTTTTTCCCCGTTCAAGATGATATCAAAGGTCTCGTTAGAAAAGTTCATAGCTTTAGTTTTAGAGGCATTTATTTGGAGACCAATTTTAACCGAGAGATGACACAAATTATTTATTGCTTCTTGGGATTGTCTTGGTGTTGAACTTAAGAATGCTACATCATCTGCGAAATCCAGGTCCCCCAGGAATTTTCCATTTGTCCATTTTATACCCAATTGTTCATTGTGGGTATAGTTTCTCATAACCCAATCAATAGCTATTCCAAAAAGTAGTGGTGACATAATACAGCCTTGTTTCACCCCTGTTTCTACTGTAAACCATTCTGTATTCCCTTTATTTGTTCTAACACAACATCTTGCATTGTCATATAGCGCTTTGATTATAAGGGAAGATAGCAGAGGACATATTCATGGTTTCCAACCAAAGAATCCCTACTGTCATTGAGGAACCTGTTAAAAGTCTTGGCAGGGTGTACGATGCCTCATTAAAAGACTCGAAGGCAGTGCAACAGACAATAGAAATGGCAGAGGGCTACAGATCATAGACCAAAGCAGACTCCTGGGAAAGTTCAAACTGTGGTGCCTCCAGTTCATGTTGATACCGAAGTTGCTGTGGCCACTGCTTATATATGAAATAAGCACAAGTACAGTGGAAGCTATAGAGCAGAAGGTCAACAAGTTCATGAGAAAGTGGCTAGGGGTACCACCAGGTCTGTCAGATGTAGCACTGTACAGCAAAAAGTCTAAACTTCTGCTTCCTTTCAAGTCAGTTGTTGAAGAGTACAAAGTTGGAAAGGCAAGGCTTGCAATGATGCTACGCGAGGCAGCTGGTGACGTGGTTAAGTCCATTCAGCCCACACTGAAAACGGGAAGGAAGTGGAGAGTGGAAGAAGCTGTTGATGCTGCCTAAGAGTCACTCAAACTGAGGGAGGTAATCGGATACACACAAACGAATAGACGGGGATTTGGTCATGGAGACATCCGCTGGTGGTCCAAGGCATCAAGCAGGGAGCGCAGAGACATGGTAGTTCAGGAGATACGAGGAGCTGAGAATGATAAGAGGTTGCAAAAAGCAGTGTAGCAGGTCCAACAAGGCCAATGGACTACATGGGAAGGAGCCCTGCAGAGGTCCTTGACATGGAATGATATATGGCATATGGCACCTCTTAGGCTCAGCTTCGTTGTTAGATCAATGTACGACCTGCTACCGTCGGCCACTAACCTTGTGAAATGGGGAAAGTCGGATGATGAGCAGTGCCCCCTGTGCCAGGGGAGGCAGACACTCGAACACGAGCTCTCAGCGTGTAAGGTGTCATTAGGGCAAGGGCGATACACTTGGCGCCATAACAAAGTGCTAAATGAGCTTGCTGCGACAATAGATCTGGCAAGGATGAAGGCGAATAGCAAACCCGGGCCGAGCACCGCAAATACATACTTTCTGAGGGCAGGAAAGTCAGCACACTCCAAACCGAGTAAACCTGGTAGCAGTTTACCATCTCTTCTTGACTGTGCAAACGACTGGGAGATGGCGGTAGACCTACCTGGACGAGGGGCATATCCAGAGAGTATCAGAAAATCGCGGAGACGGCCGGATATAGTGCTTCATTCTTCAGCAACGCTTCAGGTCATACTGATTGAACTGACCATGCCATTTGAATCCAGATTAGACGAGCAACATTCGTTCAAAGCGGCTAAGTATAGTGATCTGGCCGCGGATCTGAGACACGATGGGTTCACTGCAAGGGTCATGGCTGTTGAAGTGGGCGCAAGAGGGCTTGTGGCTGCATCAGTGTATGATCTATTGAAACTGTTGGGGCTGAAGGGACAGTCGAGAACAAGGGCACTGAAGAGGCTTAGTGAAACTGCCAAAAAGGCATCAAGCTGGCTGTGGAACAACCGCATGGGCAATGGAAATCGTGACCATAAACGCTGTGGTACAGAAAACACCAGGAATTTTTCAAAGTCCACAATACGTCGAGTTTTTAGGCGTACTAGTGAAAGGGCTGTGGCTGAGAGGCGACAGGCGATGTAATCTATAGGGGTGTCAGGAAGAATTTCAGTGGCGAGCGCGCAGTGTCAAGTCTCGTCGGCTTCGCGCAGGTGACTCAGTGTATGTCCGTAGTTGTGATGTGCTACGGAGCGAACGGAATAATTTGTCTTTTCTTTGTTACTTTCACAATTGCCTCCACGGCTGGCGGAGTTGTGGATTAAAGTTGCTACCATAAGTGAGATGGGTTCATTTTCGATACAAGACAACAGGAGGCTGAGACGCTTGGGAGTCATGACCCAAGTGGGCTGTTGCTGTCACTTCCAATGGAGTTTCAAACATCGATCTATTGGTCGTA
Source organism: Oreohelix idahoensis (assembly GCA_024509875.1). NCBI lineage: Eukaryota > Metazoa > Mollusca > Gastropoda > Stylommatophora > Oreohelicidae > Oreohelix > Oreohelix idahoensis. The sequence continues at coordinate 169,621 of JAMPIV010010514.1, read as the reverse complement.
TATTTTTTCATCCTAGTTAGGTGAATAATTGGGTCTTTGCTTGCGATGTCAGGTTGATTTGGGGTTATCTCCCTTTTGGGTCATTATGTTAAGTTCAAAGGTAAAACAGTTCGGGTGTGCCATGCGCAGGTTTTTTAAGCGCGGGGTTGAGTTAGACTTCCGGCAAGCCGTGAGGTGTCCTGGTTTCTGAAGGGACGAGAGTCCATTGTGTTTTTCGGGGAAAAATCTTTGAAGTGACTGCGATGGCAGTTTTCCCCAGTGAATCTCTGTGCGTTGGAATGACAGCAGAGTTCCTTGTTATGTTCTGTGGATTCGGTCACAGGTAATACCGACTTTTTCCATTATTACGCTTTCGGTGGCAGAACATGTTAGAAGATTACCTAGTCTGTGAACTGCAGCTCACCGGTCCTACATTACAGAACTTATATGTTGTGCTCAAGGTAGCCATCCAAGACTATTAGTCTTCATACCATCCAGAAATCCAGTGACGAAGTTATATTGTGGGAGCCGCAGATTGGCGGCATATTTATGTCCACATAAGCATTACTGCAGGGTTGATGGTAACCTGCTTATCAGCAGTACACAGCCGACGTCAGAACGAGGCCTGTGTTTTCGGCTATTATACTACAGCCTGATAATGTGCAATTGGCGGGGAATGCCAAGTTGTACCTATGTGTCAAGGTGATTAAGGTATCTGACGCGTTTAGTCAGAGATACCAAGGCGGCATTTTTGAACTGTCATTGAATAACATTATTATTGACCATGCACGAATATTGGAATGTTTACCAGCCCTTTTGAACGCCTGATGTATTATTATTATCGATTTCCGGTCAGCATGACCTTGTTTACAATGACTGTTCCTGTTGATGCTAGTATGTGTGTTATCGTCAATAAATGTTTTGAAACGTGCCTGCAGTGTTCAAGCATCCTTGACTACTGCATGTGAGTGTAGGGGTTGCAGTGTCTACATATATACGAGCCTAAACACATTCGCGCCTTCATTCGCACCCACACTCAGTTCATCATACGCCAGCACTACACATCTAACAACATGTATACTGTCTTGGGCCAGTGATCACTTCAATAAGAGAAAAAGACAGTTACATTTCTGGTAGGCCAGCTGATGGGGCTATATAGATCATTGTACACAGCACGCCAGCCTTAAACAGACACCCCACCAGGCTACTTACACTTCTGGATGATGGGGCTATTTTCGTGAAAAGGACAAGTACACCTTACATTTGTGGGTTTAAGCTGGACAGAGCGAGAAATTAGCATTTCCGTGGACTTATGCTACATTTATGATGCCTCCAGTGTTGTCCAGAAATTTACATTTCTACATGTGCTACATGTCATGAGGAACAAAGTGGACAACTGAGAATAACACACATACTCTATGCTTTCAAGTTTTGTCTACACAGGACAGAAATAGGTCATCAACTGTTGACCCAGATAAACAGTGCGAGCATTTATGTTATAATGCTACATAAACCACAACAGGACAAGTACTGAAGTTAACATCTAGGCATTTGCTACGTGGACCACAACTGCAAGTCGAGTCCCTTTTTGTAAACGGTACCGCTGGTCGTTTGCACGTCGCAGTCAACAACAGACTTTCCTACGTCCGAGCATTCAATTTACATTGTTCGAGGCCATGTTTATAAACAGTACGTGGAAATTGTAAACATTCAATGTGCAAGTCCTAAGTCGAGAAGGTCATAGTAACTTTTGTTCGTGAATACCACTTTATGCTACAGTGGATTTGACATTCAGTGCGCGCTTGACATTTTGTTTCTGTGTTCGCAAGGAGCAAGTTAGTTACTGTAATATCATGTGTGACTAAGTTTTTTTTTTTTGCAACACATTCTATTGCTATTTATGTTACTTGTACTATTGTTGTGTATTTTTCTAGTGTTTTTCAGCGGGCTGGTTGGGTAAAGGTGACTCCTTTAGATAAATACCACGTATTAGAGGTTATCTATTGAGAGCGTGTCGTTAGGGACTTCAAATTTCCTTAATTGGGATTTGCGAGCGACAATTGTTGCTATTTACATTAGCTGTGACGACATTAGTTAGTGTTGTTTTCGTTATTTTTTTCATTCTTTGATTTTCGATTTGTTTTGTTTGTATCTGTAGGTCTCTCCTTCCTTTCGTTTATTTCTTTACAACTTTTTGTTTATAACAGTGTTGCTATTTGTCTTGTTTACTTTTCGCGGTTATCATTACACATTTGTGTAACATTTTTTTTTTTACTTTTTGCTGTATTGTTTATTTGACTTCCGCGAACGTTTTCGGTCATTGTTCTGTATTTTTGTCTTTGTATTTATGATTGTACTACATTATTGTCATACACAGTCTACATACATACACTTGGTCATGTATTATTATTATTGATAAGGTATACTCTTCATATAGAGATTGTTAATAAAATATTATTATATGAGATATTTATACAAGTTCTTTGCTAAAGACTTGTTGTCCACAAAGATTGAGACAAGGTAAAATATATATGCAAGTTCTTTAAAAAAAAAAAAAAGACTTGTGCCCACAATGATTGGGATATAAAGGTAATTTAGTTAATTTTTTCAGGTTTCTGATCTCATTAGACAGAATGTCTACATTGAATTTCTTCATCCAGCAAGGGTTAACCCTTGGTAAGTCTGGTGATATATTGGAAGAATATGCAAATACTCAATATACCAAGGCATTGAAATCAGATGAGAAGAAACAGAAAATGGAAGCTGAGAATAGAAGATTAGAACTTGAAGAAAAAAGGTATCAAAGAGAGGCTGAGGAGAAAAAACTCCAACTTCAAGCCCAAGCTGATGAAAGAAAATTTCAGATGGAAATGGAGGAGAGAAAAGCTGCTGCTGAGGAGAGAAAAGCTCAAGCTGCTGCTGAGGAGAGAAAAGCTAAAGCTGCTGCTGAGGAGAGAAAACTTCAGGTTGAGGCTGAAATTAGAAAAATGGAACATGAGGAAAGACTCGCAACTTTGGAGTTAGAGAAATTGAAATTGGCGAGTCCAGGTGCTCATCAAACAACTTCGAGTACGACAAAAGAGTTTGTAAGTAGGATCAAACTACCTCATTTCAATCCTTTAAAGGATGACGTAGCAGATTATCTAGATAGATTCCAATTTTTATGCGATACGCATAACATAAAAAAGGAAAAATATGTTGAACAACTGATGGAATTTTTTACAGGTGACACAGTGACTACTCTTATGACAATAGACGATCATTAGACTAATTATGATGTTGTCAGAGCAGCACTGCTAAAAAATATCAGCTGAGAGAGGAAGATTATCGTCTTCGTTTTAGGACAATGTTGCCAGAAAATGGAGTAGATTTCTCTGAGTTTGTTACAAAAATACGTCGTACATTCACACGATGGGTTGAGTTGTCTCACACTGAGAAAACATATGAAGGCCTAATGGACTTATTACTTAGAGACAAGGTTTTGTCATCAGTTAATGATTCTTTCCTTGCATTTCTTCATGAGCGTAAACCCAAAAACTTAAAAGACATGGAGGAATACTGTTGCCAGTACGCCACCGCGCATCCCCATGCTACAGTTAGCAATTCTAAAGTGAAAGAAGGGTTGCCAGCTGCTTCGGCAGCACCATATGGCCCTAATTTCAATAAAAAATTTCAGGGTGCTCAACAAAACTGGAATAGGAGAAGTAATCAGAATTACATTCATAAGCAGAGTAATCCAACACATGATGGTTCTTCGTCTAAGAACTGGAGACAAGATGGTAGTTCTCGTAATTTTAGTGGTAATAATCTTAGACACTTTCGCAAGGGTTATCGCAATAATAACCATTCGAGCTTTCGAGATAATCATTCTCGACGTCAAGATTATGACGATGGTGAATTTAGAAACCGGGATTCAAACCGGAATGATGATTACAATAGGCAATATGATAACAATTACAGTGGAAATGATAATCGAGGCAATTACAGGGGAAATGATAATCGAGGCAGACCTAGATTTAACAAAAAAAAGACCTTTCCAACAGGCAAACTCTGCACAACAAGAGTTTGATGGAGCCTGTAATACAGTAAATGATAGTGGTAACTCTAGGGCTATCACTGGTTGTGCTTTCGATTTTGGGAGAGCAACTGAATGCCCCCAATGCTTAACATTGTTCGACTCATCGACTGTATCTACTCTAAGTTGTGGTCACCCTCTTCCTGCTCTACCTGCTACAGTTGCGCATGATGGGAGAGGATCTCTCATCTTACATAAAGGTCTAATAAATGATAGGCTAGTCTCAGTACTTTTCGATTCGGGATGTACTACCGTCGGGGTTAGGGAGTCTCTGATAGATCCTTGCTGTGCCACTGGAAAAACAATCAAATGTGTTACATTTGGTGGTACTATGGAAAGTTATCCTACTGCTATTATTAGGATTGACACTCCCTTCTTTATAGGAGATGTCCATGCATGTCTTCTTCCTAATCCTATTGCGGATCTTATAATCGGTCGTATTCATGGGGTTAAGGAATGCACCCCGCAACAAATTTCTAGTTGGGAAGAACGAAACATTCAAGCGGTCAATGCAGTGGTGACAAGAGCTCAAGCTCTTAATCCCCCAACTTCATCTGATGATAGTAATGGAGTTGATAGCCAAGACGAGCACTTGGTGATTTCCCATGACTCGTTTGTTAAACGTCAAGAAGAGGATCCGTCTTTGAAGAAATTCTTCCTTCTTGCAAAGAAAGGGGATCCCAATCAAAATACGAATCACAAATCGTATATTACTATGAAGAATGGTATATTGGTACGGATGGTACAACACTCGGACAAGTCTATGCACTCGCAAATTCTTGTGCCTAAGTGTATGAGAGCCTTAATTCTTCAGCATGCACACGATTCTCAGTGTGCTGGACATATGGGTTTTTCCAGAACTAAAACTAGAGTCCTTGCGTCTTTCTTTTGGCCATTTGTTAATAAAGACATACGAATTTATTGCCGATCTTGCAAAATTTGTCAAGAGGTCAAGTCTAGAGGTCCGAGACATGCTGCTCCTATTCAGGCTGCAGATATTCCGATTCGGCCGTTTCAGAAAATGGCTATAGACATCATTGGTCCGTTCAAGATTAAGTCAGCCAGAGGACACCAATTTATCCTCACTTGCGTGGACATGTGCACGCGTTGGCCAGAGGCTATTCCTCTGAAGAGCATATCAACTGTCGATATCGCTGATGCTCTTTGGCTCATATTTTCTCGTCTGGGATTCCCCGGAGAAATACTGTCGGACCACGGCACTCAGTTAATTTCGGACGTTATGTCTCAGGTAATGGCTACGCTGGACATTAAAAGGTCTCTCAGTAGTATTTATCATCCAATGTCCAATGGATTGGTAGAACGTCTTAACAGGACACTAAAGAACTTACTTGGCAAGATAACGGAGGATCATCCTGAAGATTGGGACAGGGTTTTACCTGCAGCTCTCTTTGCCTATAGAGAGGTTCCCAACGAGCATACAGGGTTTTCTCCTTTCGAACTTGTCTTTGGCGCGCAACCGCGCGGTCCGATGTCCTTGTTACACGATTTGATAACTTCCGATAATATTGACGATGATACACAATCGTCATATGAATATGTTATTGCTCTTAGGGAAAAAATTATCGAATCGTGCAGATTAGCAACTTCATCTTCCGAATTTGCGAAAGAAAAAGCTAGGCGATTTGCTAACAAGAAAAGGCGCCTACGTCAACTTTGTCCTGGAGACAAAGCGTTTGTCTTACTTCCCTCAAGAGAGAATAGACTTCTCATTTCATGGAAAGGTCCATACACTATAGTCTCCAAAATTTCAGATGTCGACTATATTGTCGATGTGGATGGAAGGCATAAAACCTTTCATATAAATATGCTAACAGAGTTTATTGAACGTCCAGACTATTTGCTCCAACGGGCTGATCACCCGTTTGCCAGTCACTTTGATCGGACAGACGGATTGATTTGTCGCCATACATAAACAACGGCACTATTCGCTGTCCAAGACTAGGCGTAATCCACTGACTTTTACGTCTACGGAAGACTATTTGCAGCCTATTTTCCAGGCGACGGACGACTCTCCAGTCCAACATGGTCACATCTCATCCCTGTCCGTTATACAGGATGAGGAAACTATTTTTTCTGACGTTAACTTACCTCTTCCTGCGATTCCACTTACTTCTACGGAATCATGGAAAAACGTTACAATCTCTTCGAACTTGTCTTTTGAGGAGCAACGTCAAGTATCCTCTACGCTACAATCATATCAGGATGTCCTTACCGACATTCCTGGACACACAGATGTCATAGAACATGACATCATACTTACTGATCGTAATCCGATCAGAGTAAGACCATACCCAATACCTATTCATTTTCAAGCACAAGTCGAGAAAGAATTGGATGAAATGATTCAACTGCAAATAATTGAACCATCCACTTCAGCTTATTCTTCGTCGATAGTTATTGTTCGAAAGAAAGACAATAACATACGTCTTTGCGTTGACTATCGCAAATTAAATCAAGTTACGAAGTTCGATGCTGAACCTATGCCGTTATTAGATGATCTACTTATTAGACTTTCTAAAGCTAAATTCTTTACTAAACTAGACTTGTCGAAAGGTTATTGGCAAGTCCCACTGACGGAACACGCCAAACCTCTCACTGCTTTTTCGACACCTAGGGGTCTGTTTCAATGGAATTTTATGCCTTTCGGGCTTATGAACGCCCCAGCGACTTTCGTGCGCATGATGCGACGAATTCTATCAGATCGTGCAGATGTCATTGCATATTTAGACGACATCTGTCTTTTCAGCGATACTTGGGAAGAACACTATTTGGGTCTAAAGGAATTGCTATCTACTCTACGTGAGCATAGTTTGACTGCAAAACCCTCTAAAGCTTTTGTTGGGTTTAGTGAAATTTCCTTCCTAGGTCATCGAGTTGGTCATGGTCTGTTGAAGACAGAGGACCAAAACATTTCGAAGATATTAAATATCTCGGTTCCGAAGACAAAAAAGCAAGTGCGTAGTCTCTTGGGATTGATACAATTCTATGGAAGATTCATTGAGAATCTGTCCTCCATTATGGCACCACTTTCATCGTTATTGAAAAAAGGTTCTCCTAATATGGTGCGTTGGTCCCAGGAATGCCAATCTTCATTGGATCAGGTTAAGAATTTGTTCTCATCTCATCCTATCTTAAGACTACCAACGATTGATAAGACTTTTGTTCTTCGTAGTGATGCCTCTTCCACTGGGATTGGAGCGGCACTAATGCAGGAATATTCAGGAACTCTGCATCCTGTAATGTATATTTCTAGGAAGCTAAATGCGGCAGAAAGGAATTACTCGGTTTTAGACCGTGAATTGTTGGCTATGGTTTGGTCCATTCTTAAGCTACAAAGGTTCCTTCTGGGCGCGCATTTCTTTATGGAAACCGACCAAAAAGCTCTTACGGCTATGCAAAGTAAGGATTTGAAGAGCTCGAGATCTACTCGTTATGCTATTGCTCTTCAGCTTTTCCATTTCACGGTGCGAGCTATCCGTGGTTCGGATAATGTGATGGCGGACATATTGTCCAGATGCCCACATGATTCCATTTAAATCTTGTGTCCTAGATCTCCTGATACACTTTCAGACTTTTGTCTGTTCTTAATATCCTAATGTATTGTAATACAAATGTATTTGGATAATGTATAAAGAATTTAACAAATTTGATTTTGTCCATCCATCAGTGATATGTTGCTAATATAGCATTGTAATTCATGATATTTGTATATTGCTATAATTATAGTATTTAATAATGTTTGATATATGATTGGTATTGCCAGCAACTTAAGTTTCTTTAATGGTACCCTCTGAGTGTGTTTGGCTTAAAGGAAATATTTTCTCCTATGTTGGGAGATGATTTGTATCCTCTTCAGACGCTTTATTTATGCGTCTATTGTACCTGATATTAGGTTCATTCTTTCATGAGCGCATAATTGATAATCGTGCTATCTTGCTCATGAATATATTTGGAAGAAAAAAAAATGTATCCTTTTTTTTTTACAGGGGGGGTGTAGTAATATGTTGCTGTCACTTCCAATGGAGTTTCAAACATCGATCTATTGGTCGTATATTTTTTCATCCTAGTTAGGTGAATAATTGGGTCTTTGCTTGCGATGTCAGGTTGATTCGGGGTTATCTCCCTTTTGGGTCATTGTGTTAAGTTCAAAGGTAAAACAGTTTGGGTGTGCCATGCGCAGGTTTTTTAAGCGCGGGGTTGAGTTAGACTTCCGGCAAGCCGTGAGGTGTCCTGGTTTCTGAAGGGACGAGAGTCCATTGTGTTTTTTGGGGAAAAATCTTCAAAGTGACTGCGATGGCAGTTTTCCCCAGTGAATCTCTGTGCGTTGGAATGACAGCAGAGTTCCTTGTTATGTTCTGTGGATTCGGTCACAGGTAATACCGACTTTTTCCATTATTACGCTTTCGGTGGCAGAACATGTTAGAAGATTACCTAGTCTGTGAACTGCAGCTCACCGGTCATACATTACAGAACTTATATGTTGTGCTCAAGGTAGCCATCCAAAACTATTAGTCTTCATACCATCCAGAAATCCAGTGACGAAGTTATATTGTGGGAACCGCAGATTGGCGGCATATTTATGTCCACATAAGCATTACTGCAGGGTTGATGGTAACCTGCTTATCAGCAGTACACAGCCGACGTCAGAACGAGGCCTGTGTTTTCGGCTATTATACTACAGCCTGATAATGTGCAATTGGCGGGGAATGCCAAGTTGTACCTATGTGTCAAGGTGATTAAGGTATCTGACGCGTTTAGTCAGAGATACCAAGGCGGCATTTTTGAACTGTCATTGTATAACATTATTATTGACCATGCACGAATATTGGAATGTTTACCAGCCCTTTTGAACGCCTGATGTATTATTATTATCGATTTCCGGTCAGCATGACCTTGTTTACAATGACTGTTCCTGTTGATGCTACTATGTGTGTTATCGTCAATAAATGTTTTGAAACGTGCCTGCAGTGTTCAAGCATCCTTGACTACTGCATGTGAGTGTAGGGGTTGCAGTTTCTACATATATACGAGCCTAAACACATTCGCGCCTTCATTCGCACCCACACTCAGTTCATCATACGCCAGCACTACACATCTAACAACATGTATACTGTCTTGGGCCAGTGATCACTTCAATAAGAGAAAAAGACAGTTACATTTCTGGTAGGCCAGCTGATGGGGCTATATAGATCATTGTACACAGCACGCCAGCCTTAAACAGACACCCCACCAGGCTACTTACACTTCTGGATGATGGGGCTATTTTCGTGAAAAGGACAAGTACACCTTACATTTGTGGGTTTAAGCTGGACAGAGCGAGAAATTAGCATTTCCGTGGACTTATGCTACATTTATGATGCCTCCAGTGTTGTCCAGAAATTTACATTTCTACATGTGCTACATGTCATGAGGAACAAAGTGGACAACTGAGAATAACACACATACTCTATGCTTTCAAGTTTTGTCTACACAGGACAGAAATAGGTCATCAACTGTTGACCCAGATAAACAGTGCGAGCATTTATGTTATAATGCTACATAAACCACAACAGGACAAGTACTGAAGTTAACATCTAGGCATTTGCTACGTGGACCACAACTGCAAGTCGAGTCCCTTTTTGTAAACGGTACCGCTGGTCGTTTGCACGTCGCAGTCAACAACAGACTTTCCTACGTCCGAGCATTCAATTTACATTGTTCGAGGCCATGTTTATAAACAGTACGTGGAAATTGTAAACATTCAATGTGCAAGTCCTAAGTCGAGAAGGTCATAGTAACTTTTGTTCGTGAATACCACTTTATGCTACAGTGGATTTGACATTCAGTGCGCGCTTGACATTTTGTTTCTGTGTTCGCAAGGAGCAAGTTAGTTACTGTAATATCATGTGTGACTAAGTTTTTTTTTTTTGCAACACATTCTATTGCTATTTATGTTACTTGTACTATTGTTGTGTATTTTTCTAGTGTTTTTCAGCGGGCTGGTTGGGTAAAGGTGACTCCTTTAGATAAATACCACGTATTAGAGGTTATCTATTGAGAGCGTGTCGTTAGGGACTTCAAATTTCCTTAATTGGGATTTGCGAGCGACAATTGTTGCTATTTACATTAGCTGTGACGACATGAGTTAGTGTTGTTTTCGTTATTTTTTTTCATTCTTTGATTTTCGATTTGTTTTGTTTGTATCTGTAGGTCTCTCCTTCCTTTCGTTTATTTCTTTACAACTTTTTGTTTATAACAGTGTTGCTATTTGTCTTGTTTACTTTTCGCGGTTATCATTACACATTTGTGTAACATTTTTTTTTACTTTTTGCTGTATTGTTTATTTGACTTCCGCGAACGTTTTCGGTCATTGTTCTGTATTTTTGTCTTTGTATTTATGATTGTACTACATTATTGTCATACACAGTCTACATACATACACTTGGTCATGTATTATTATTATTGATAAGGTATACTCTTCATATAGAGATTGTTAATAAAATATTATTATATGAGATATTTATACAAGTTCTTTGCTAAAGACTTGTTGTCCACAAAGATTGAGACAAGGTAAAATATATATGCAAGTTCTTTTTAAAAAAAAAAGACTTGTGCCCACAATGATTGGGATATAAAGGTAATTTAGTTAATTTTTTCAGGTTTCTGATCTCATTAGACAGAATGTCTACATTGGATTTCTTCATCCAGCAAGGGTTAACCCTTGGTAAGTCTGGTGATATATTGGAAGAATATGCAAATACTCAATATACCAAGGCATTGAAATCAGATGAGAAGAAACAGAAAATGGAAGCTGAGAATAGAAGATTAGAACTTGAAGAAAAAAGGTATCAAAGAGAGGCTGAGGAGAAAAAAACTCCAACTTCAAGCCCAAACTGATGAAAGAAAATTTCAGATGGAAATGGAGGAGAGAAAAGCTGCTGCTGAGGAGAGAAAAGCTCAAGCTGCTGCTGAGGAGAGAAAAGCTAAAGCTGCTGCTGAGGAGAGAAAACTTCAGGTTGAGGCTGAAATTAGAAAAATGGAACATGAGGAAAGACTCGCAACTTTGGAGTTAGAGAAATTGAAATTGGCGAGTCCAGGTGCTCATCAAACAACTTCGAGTACGACAAAAGAGTTTGTAAGTAGGATCAAACTACCTCATTTCAATCCTTTAAAGGATGACGTAGCAGATTATCTAGATAGATTCCAATTTTTATGCGATACGCATAACATAAAAAAGGAAAAATATGTTGAACAACTGATGGAATTTTTTACAGGTGACACAGTGACTACTCTTATGACAATAGACGAACATGAAAGGACTAATTACGATGTTGTCAGAGCAGCACTGCTAAAAAATATCAGCTGAAAGAGGAAGATTATCGTCTTCGTTTTAGGACAATGTTGCCAGAAAATGGAGTAGATTTCTCTGAGTTTGTTACAAAAATACGTCGTACATTCACACGATGGGTTGAGTTGTCTCACACTGAGAAAACATATGAAGGCCTAATGGACTTATTACTTAGAGACAAGGTTTTGTCATCAGTTAATGATTCTTTCCTTGCATTTCTTCATGAGCGTAAACCCAAAAACTTAAAAGACATGGAGGAATACTGTTGCCAGTACGCCACCGCGCATCCCCATGCTACAGTTAGCAATTCTAAAGTGAAAGAAGGGTTGCCAGCTGCTTCGGCAGCACCATATGGCCCTAATTTCAATAAAAAATTTCAGGGTGCTCAACAAAACTGGAATAGGAGAAGTAATCAGAATTACATTCATAAGCAGAGTAATCCAACACATGATGGTTCTTCGTCTAAGAACTGGAGACAAGATGGTAGTTCTCGTAATTTTAGTGGTAATAATTTGAGACACTTTCGCAAGGGTTATCGCAATAATAACCATTCGAGCTTTCGAGATAATCATTCTCGACGTCAAGATTATGACGATGGTGAATTTAGAAACCGGGATTCAAACCGGAATGATGATTACAATAGGCAATATGATAACAATTACAGGGGAAATGATAATCGAGGCAATTACAGGGGAAATGATAATCGAGGCAGACCTAGATTTAACAAAAAAAGACCTTTCCAACAGGCAAACTCTGCACAACAAGAGTTTGATGGAGCCTGTAATACAGTAAATGATAGTGGTAACTCTAGGGCTATCACTGGTTGTGCTTTCGATTTTGGGAGAGCAACTGAATGCCCCCAATGCTTAACATTGTTCGACTCATCGACTGTATCTACTCTAAGTTGTGGTCACCCTCTTCCTGCTCTACCTGCTACAGTTGCGCATGATGGGAGAGGATCTCTCATCTTACATAAAGGTCTAATAAATGATAGGCTAGTCTCAGTACTTTTCGATTCGGGATGTACTACCGTCGGGGTTAGGGAGTCTCTGATAGATCCTTGCTGTGCCACTGGAAAAACAATCAAATGTGTTACATTTGGTGGTACTATGGAAAGTTATCCTACTGCTATTATTAGGATTGACACTCCCTTCTTTATAGGAGATGTCCATGCATGTCTTCTTCCTAATCCTATTGCGGATCTTATAATCGGTCGTATTCATGGGGTTAAGGAATGCACCCCGCAACAAATTTCTAGTTGGGAAGAACGAAACATTCAAGCGGTCAATGCAGTGGTGACAAGAGCTCAAGCTCTTAATCCCCCAACTTCATCTGATGATAGTAATGGAGTTGATAGCCAAGACGAGCACTTGGTGATTTCCCATGACTCGTTTGTTAAATGTCAAGAAGAGGATCCGTCTTTGAAGAAATTCTTCCTTCTTGCAAAGAAAGGGGATCCCAATCAAAATACGAATCACAAATCGTATATTACTATGAAGAATGGTATATTGGTACGGATGGTACAACACTCGGACAAGTCTATGCACTCGCAAATTCTTGTGCCTAAGTGTATGAGAGCCTTAATTCTTCAGCATGCACACGATTCTCAGTGTGCTGGACATATGGGTTTTTCCAGAACTAAAACTAGAGTCCTTGCGTCTTTCTTTTGGCCATTTGTTAATAAAGACATACGAATTTATTGCCGATCTTGCAAAATTTGTCAAGAGGTCAAGTCTAGAGGTCCGAGACATGCTGCTCCTATTCAGGCTGCAGATATTCCGATTCGGCCGTTTCAGAAAATGGCTATAGACATCATTGGTCCGTTCAAGATTAAGTCAGCCAGAGGACACCAATTTATCCTCACTTGCGTGGACATGTGCACGCGTTGGCCAGAGGCTATTCCTCTGAAGAGCATATCAACTGTCGATATCGCTGATGCTCTTTGGCTCATATTTTCTCGTCTGGGATTCCCCGGAGAAATACTGTCGGACCACGGCACTCAGTTAATTTCGGACGTTATGTCTCAGGTAATGGCTACGCTGGACATTAAAAGGTCTCTCAGTAGTATTTATCATCCAATGTCCAATGGATTGGTAGAACGTCTTAACAGGACACTAAAGAACTTACTTGGCAAGATAACGGAGGATCATCCTGAAGATTGGGACAGGGTTTTACCTGCAGCTCTCTTTGCCTATAGAGAGGTTCCCAACGAGCATACAGGGTTTTCTCCTTTCGAACTTGTCTTTGGCGCGCAACCGCGCGGTCCGATGTCCTTGTTACACGATTTGATAACTTCCGATAATATTGACGATGATACACAATCGTCATATGAATATGTTATTGCTCTTAGGGAAAAAATTATCGAATCGTGCAGATTAGCAACTTCATCTTCCGAATTTGCGAAAGAAAAAGCTAGGCGATTTGCTAACAAGAAAAGGCGCCTACGTCAACTTTGTCCTGGAGACAAAGCATTTGTCTTACTTCCCTCAAGAGAGAATAGACTTCTCATTTCATGGAAAGGTCCATACACTATAGTCTCCAAAATTTCAGATGTCGACTATATTGTCGATGTGGATGGAAGGCATAAAACCTTCCATATAATATGCTAACAGAGTTTATTGAACGTCCAGACTATTTGCAGCCTATTTTCCAGGCGACGGACGACTCTCTAGTCCAACATGGTCACATCTCATCCCTGTCCGTTATACAGGATGATTAAACTATTTTTTCTGACGTTAACTTACCTCTTCCTGCGATTCCACTTACTTCTACGGAATCATGGAAAAACGTTACCGTCTCTTCGAACTTGTCTTTTGAGGAGCAACGTCAAGTATCCTCTACGCTACAATCATATCAGGATGTCCTTACCGACATTCCTGGACACACAGATGTCATAGAACATGACATCATACTTACTGATCGTAATCCGATCAGAGTAAGACCATACCCAATACCTATTCATTTTCAAGCACAAGTCGAGAAAGAATTGGATGAAATGATTCAACTGCAAATAATTGAACCATCCACTTCAGCTTATTCTTCGTCGATAGTTATTGTTCGAAAGAAAGACAATAACATACGTCTTTGCGTTGACTATCGCAAATTAAATCAAGTTACGAAGTTCGATGCTGAACCTATGCCGTTATTAGATGATCTACTTATTAGACTTTCTAAAGCTAAATTCTTTACTAAACTAGACTTGTCGAAAGGTTATTGGCAAGTCCCACTGACGGAACACGCCAAACCTCTCACTGCTTTTTCGACACCTAGGGGTCTGTTTCAATGGAATTTTATGCCTTTCGGGCTTATGAACGCCCCAGCGACTTTCGTGCGCATGATGCGACGAATTCTATCAGATCGTGCAGATGTCATTGCATATTTAGACGACATCTGTCTTTTCAGCGATACTTGGGAAGAACACTATTTGGGTCTAAAGGAATTGCTATCTACTCTACGTGAGCATAGTTTGACTGCAAAACCCTCTAAAGCTTTTGTTGGGTTTAGTGAAATTTCCTTCCTAGGTCATCGAGTTGGTCATGGTCTGTTGAAGACAGAGGACCAAAACATTTCGAAGATATTAAATATCTCGGTTCCGAAGACAAAAAAGCAAGTGCATAGTCTCTTGGGATTGATACAATTCTATGGAAGATTCATTGAGAATCTGTCCTCCATTATGGCACCACTTTCATCGCTATTGAAAAAAGGTTCTCCTAATATGGTGCGTTGGTCCCAGGAATGCCAATCTTCATTGGATCAGGTTAAGAATTTGTTCTCATCTCATCCTATCTTAAGACTACCAACGATTGATAAGACTTTTGTTCTTTGTAGTGATGCCTCTTCCACTGGGATTGGAGCGGCACTAATGCAGGAATATTCAGGAACTCTGCATCCTGTAATGTATATTTCTAGGAAGCTAAATGCGGCAGAAAGGAATTACTCGGTTTTAGACCATGAATTGTTGGCTATGGTTTGGTCCATTCTTAAGCTACAAAGGTTCCTTCTGGGCGCGCATTTCTTTATGGAAACTGACCAAAAAGCTCTTACGGCTATGCAAAGTAAGGATTTGAAGAGCTCGAGATCTACTCGTTATGCTATTGCTCTTCAGCTTTTCCATTTCACGGTGCGAGCTATCCGTGGTTCGGATAATGTGATGGCGGACATATTGTCCAGATGCCCACATGATTCCATTTAAATCTTGTGTCCTAGATCTCCTGATACACTTTCAGACTTTTGTCTGTTCTTAATATCCTAATGTATTGTAATACAAATGTATTTGGATAATGTATAAAGAATTTAACAAATTTGATTTTGTCCATCCATCAGTGATATGTTGCTAATATAGCATTGTAATTCATGATATTTGTATATTGCTATAATTATAGTATTTAATAATGTTTGATATATGATTGGTATTGCCAGCAACTTAAGTTTCTTTAATGGTACCCTCTGAGTGTGTTTGGCTTAAAGGAAATATTTTCTCCTATGTTGGGAGATGATTTGTATCCTCTTCAGACGCTTTATTTATGCGTCTATTGTACCTGATATTAGGTTCATTCTTTCATGAGCGCATAATTGATAATCGTGCTATCTTGCTCATGAATATATTTGGAAGAAAAAAAAATGTATCCTTTTTTTTTAACAGGGGGGGTGTAGTAATATGTTGCTGTCACTTCCAATGGAGTTTCAAACATCGATCTATTGGTCGTATATTTTTTCATCCTAGTTAGGTGAATAATTGGGTCTTTGCTTGCGATGTCAGGTTGATTTGGGGTTATCTCCCTTTTGGGTCATTATGTTAAGTTCAAAGGTAAAACAGTTCGGGTGTGCCATGCGCAGGTTTTTTAAGTGCGGGGTTGAGTTAGACTTCCGGCAAGCTGTGAGGTGTCCTGGTTTCTGAAGGGACGAGAGTCCATTGTGTTTTTCGGGGAAAAATCTTCGAAGTGACTGCGATGGCAGTTTTCCCCAGTGAATCTCTGTGCGTTGGAATGACAGCAGAGTTCCTTGTTATGTTCTGTGGATTCGGTCACAGGTAATACCGACTTTTTCCATTATTACGCTTTCGGTGGCAGAACATGTTAGAAGATTACCTAGTCTGTGAACTGCAGCTCACCGGTCCTACATTACAGAACTTATATGTTGTGCTCAAGGTAGCCATCCAAGACTATTAGTCTTCATACCATCCAGAAATCCAGTGACGAAGTTATATTGTGGGAGCCGCAGATTGGCGGCATATTTATGTCCACATAAGCATTACTGCTTTCTCTATGGTGCGGAATGTTGGAGAGTAACAGAGAAGGAAATGTCGAAACTGTCCTCCTTCCACACAATCTGCCTAAGGAAAATTCTCCGAATCTTTTGGCCAAACACCATCAGCAACCAAGAACTACTTATTCGGAGTAACCAGGAGGACATGCACACCATCATAGCTGGCGGACGCTGGAGTTGGGTTGGCCATGTCCTCAGAAGGGACCCTGATACCATCGCAAGAACAGCTATGCTATGGACCCCCGAGGGAAAGCGAAAGAGAGGCCGACCAAAAACAACTTGGCGGAGAACTGTGGAAGCTGAGATGCAAAGAATGAACGACAGTTGGGGCACTGTACGAAGGATGGCCGCCGACCGAGCAAAGTGGAATCAATTTGTTGCTGCCCTACAAGACGCCACCAGGCGTGATGGCCGCTGACTGCTTTGACGGTTGGCGGTTATGGATCAAAGAAGAAGAAGAAGAGAAGCATTACTGCAGGGTTGATGGTAACCTGCTTATCAGCAGTACACAGCCGACGTCAGAACGAGGCCTGTGTTTTCGGCTATTATACTACAGCCTGATAATGTGCAATTGGCGGGGAATGCCAAGTTGTACCTATGTGTCAAGGTGATTAAGGTATCTGACGCGTTTAGTCAGAGATACCAAGGCGGCATTTTTGAACTGTCATTGTATAACATTATTATTGACCATGCACGAATATTGGAATGTTTACCAGCCCTTTTGAACGCCTGATGTATTATTATTATCGATTTCCGGTCAGCATGACCTTGTTTACAATGACTGTTCCTGTTGATGCTACTATGTGTGTTATCGTCAATAAATGTTTTGAAACGTGCCTGCAGTGTTCAAGCATCCTTGACTACTGCATGTGAGTGTAGGGGTTGCAGTTTCTACATATATACGAGCCTAAACACATTCGCGCCTTCATTCGCACCCACACTCAGTTCATCATACGCCAGCACTACACATCTAACAACATGTATACTGTCTTGGGCCAGTGATCACTTCAATAAGAGAAAAAGACAGTTACATGGGCCCGCCCCCCTTAGAGTGTAAAGGAGTATGTAGGGCCGAAACGCTTGTCGGGCGGGGGGACAACTTCTGATGATCAGATTGCTTCCTGTTGTATCGCTCTGTAAAGAGTTTCCTATCTTATGAGTTAAGCAATATCAGCGCTATAATTCAAGATATCCCTTTTATTTTAATTATTTTTAGTTATAGAGAAATAAATTATCTAAGTTCGGTCAAAAACACAAATTAGGCATTATTTCCACTTCAACCAAATTTTCTTGTCCCTACACAAAAGGAGGGAACGATTTGATTGGTTGTTAATTTTGTACTATGCTCTTCGATAAATATTGAGGTGGGTAGTAAATTTTGACTTGTTTCTTAGAAAAATTCAAATACATTAAATAAATTATTGGCAGTAAATTTGACGAGGCCCTCAGAGAAATTTCAAATACTGTAGTTATTTATAGATTTAAAAATACGTTAATTAGTTTTTTAAGCGGGGAATTTGAGCGTTGTCATACGGATTCACTTCACGACAAAGATTAGGTCCTGAGTACTTCGATTTACTCGTCAGAAGCCACACTGGACCTCATCCATTTGTGGCTCAGCTAGGCGTCTGAGTCTCTGCTCCAGTATTCTAGAGTAGATTTTACCAGGGACACTGAGAAGGGATATGCCTCTATGGTTTCCACATTGTCGGTTGTCACCCTTTTTGAAAATCGGTGTTATTATGGCAATCTCCCAATCCTTTGGTATGGTCTTGTTGCACCAAGCTGCCTGTAGGACCCTTAGGAGTAATAGGTCGCCTGCTGCTCCCATGTACTTAACCATTTCTGGTGTTATACCATCATGTCCTGCTGCTTTGCCCATCTTGATTTTCTCCAGTGCTGCCTTCAGTTCTTCCATCTTTATGTCATCTTCATCACTATTGGTTTCCTCTTCTGTGTCAGTGGTTATCATTTCTGATGCTTGACCTTGCTCACCATCCAGGAGCTCTGAAAAATATTCTTTCCATTACTTCTTTTGGGGCAGTAAGCAATTTGCCTTGCTTGTCCTTTATAAAAGAGGGCATTGTTTTTCCTTCATCATATTCTTTAGGGTCTTATAGAACAATTTCTGGTTTTCTTGCGCATTGCGTTCTAGCTTTTCTCCAAATTCTTCCCAGGACTTCTGTTTTGCTGAATAGCACCTTGTTCTTTGCTTCTGTTCTGAGTATCATATATTCTCTGTTTTTCCTGGTGTGTTTTTAGCTCCTAAGTATTGTTTCCATGCCTTTTTCTTGTCTCTTATTTTTTCTTTGGTGAACAAAACACGTGATCACTTTGCTGAGTATGGTTTCCATGAGCATTTAACTGTCATTGTAATTTTTTTCAATTTTAAATTGACATTTTAATATTGAGTAGCTTTATTACTCTCTCTTTCTCTCTATGTGCGTGAATGACTATGAGTAAATGTACTTGTGTATGCTCAGTTTCTGATTGTGATGATAATATTAATTAATCCTGTCTGAAGTTGTTAATATTTTTATTTTAATTTGTAAAACGCTGAAAATTGTATTGCAGGGCAGAAATGTAAAAAGGCAATTATGCCCATTTCTTTACCCTGATGAAATAAAGATTTCGTTTGTTCGTTCTTTAACCTCATCTGTCCACCAAGGTGTCCTCTTTCTTTTGTTCCCAAGCACCACATGCTTCTGCTGCAGCTGTGTTTATGATGTCCTTGAATTTCATCCAGTGTGTTTCCAGGTCATCAGGTTGTTTTTTAAAACTACCATTTAAATAGTTACTTTACCCCTATTTTCTATTAAAATCAGAAATGATTTTAACATTTATTTTGAACAAGAATTTCTTTACTTCATTTTTTAAAGGTTACCTGTCCATAGCAACGGTTGCTAAGGACATTTATATTTGCAAAACCGAACAGATACATTGTGAAAAAAAATAGAACAGACGATAAAGTGGTTATACATTTTTTTAGATGGATAATGTTTAAACATGTTTTTTAAGTTTGTAATCTTTAATTAATTAAATTTTTTTTAAATTTTAAAGATTAAATTAAAATAAAAAAAATAATCACCCTTAGTTTCTCAATATGTAACTCACAGTGTGTTAAATTATTTCATTACAGATCCAACGGCTAAAATGATTTGAATCGTGCAGCCCCATGTCAGTTCTGAAGTTTGTACCCCGTTAAGAGCCTAGGGTTCATCTAAAGGAGGAAAGTATGCTTTCTGTTTGATTTCTTTCATAGGACATGCCAAAAACTTTATCAGCCTCGACAACATTTTTGCACAAATAACGGATGGTTAGTAATAAAGGCAGGTGTCCATTTAGGCCATACATGCCACATGCTATGGTTTACCCATAATCTGTACAAGGTGTTTGCATTTTCAGATGTGTACACCCTGTACATAATTTATGTACAGGTTTTTCTAACCCATTCCCCTTATTACTGTGTCTCAGAGTTCTTTATAAGGTCCTATTGAACACATGATTTCCCAGTCAGTTAGTGATAATTAAGCACAGAAATAGACTAAAACATGACACCATCACATTATTTTTACAGTGTAAAATAAACTCAGACATTTATTGTTTGGGTTTTAAAATAAGTGAAGACGTGCTTTAAAAGGCAAAGTCCCCGTACCTCATTTATAATGCAGCCCACTGTAATTGAAAATATTTTTACACGAATTACTCTTTTCTGATATGTTTTTTTTCAGTCTTTGTACAGGTTTTGCAGGGTTTTGGATTTTTTGTACAGGTTTTTCATCTCTGAGGTGTGGCATGTATGATTTAGGCAGTGTATTAGAGATAAGTCAACTACATGGGGAATGAAATTATGGATCCTTGTTGATGCTGACACAGGATATACATATGATGTTAAAGTTACTTTGGTAAGGATACCCAAGCTTCCCCATTTGGTTTGGCTTATGATGTAGTTGTGAGACTAATGAAGTCTCATTAATCAAGGTTATAGCCTATTTTTTTTTTTGCACTAGTGTACAACTTTTACAATATCTTTTAAAGAAAGGTGTTTGCATGGGAAACTATTACAAACAAAAAGTAGAGATATTCCAAAGTCTTTCTTTAAAAGAAATAAAATCATTTGACAACAAAACCAGCTCGCGGTGACGTGTTGCTTCAGGGAGAGGGAGATGTTAACAATACAGTATAGGGATAATAAAACAGTTTCTATCATGATTTTAATTTTATGACAGATGGTGGATATTAAGAAGTTGCTGAAAGAACAAAAGTTAATGGGAAATTTAGAGAGTTAAAAATTAAGCAGTCTAATGTAGTGAAACAATATAACACTCACATGGGTGGGGTAGATAAAACTGACCAATTAATGAATAAATATGTTCTTAGGAAAACAAACAAATATTGGAAAACCTTATTCTTCTATTTTCTTGATATTGCTAGGGTTAACAGCTATATAATTTTTCAAGAGTGGAGAAAGGATCATCCTGATGTTGAAGAACAAGAAAGACCAAACCATTACTTTCAAACCGATTTTATGGAAGAACTAATTAAGGAACTGGGTGGACTCGAAAAACATCAGAATATTCCTTCTTCACATAGTGCCATTAAAAATAAAATCAGCACCACACACTCAGTTATACCAGAATATACCACAACAAGATAAAATTGTAAACATTGTTGGGCAACTCTAGGTACTGAAAAAAAAAATGGAAACACAATGTAGTGCATGCAACACCTTTCTCTGCTTCCTAAAAAATAGAAACTGCCTATTTGAATACCATATGGGACCTCAAGATGCAGCAATAGTGAATGCAGTCAGCGACCCATAGCTGTACTGCTTGCATCAGGACCAGAGCTGGTCAAGACCGCACTCCACCTCCACGTGGTGGTCCTGGAAACAGTCTGCAGCAGTGCAGTCTGGCTGAGCGAGTGTGGATCGCAATGGGAAGGCAAACCCGGTCCCTAAAAAATGCCGTTCTGAAGTCGGATGTGTCGACCGAAAGGTGCAGATATCACAGCTCCGGCGTAAACAGACACAACTCAACCACCGTCCTTTTCAGGACGAACGAGGAAGAAGAAGAAGAAGAATACCATGTGTGCTAAAACAATCTAGATCTCTTCTTTTTCTTTATTTAACTAATAAGAAATGGTTATGAATTTCACATTTTTTCTTTCAAAAATCTTAGTTTATTTTTTTTAAATTAAAAAGTTTCCATAATTACCCCATTCAACGTATCAATCTTAATTATTTATTTATTTATTGTCAGAATCTTTTAATTTTATCAAAATATGTACATTCTTGGATACTTTTTAAAATAAAAGAACATTTGTTGTATTATTTTCATGAGCTAGTTTTTTAATTCATGAATATCTCAGTTTATGTACATTTTTATGACAATTCTGCAATTATCGTGACCTTGGATAATTAAATTGTAATAAATTACTGCTACAAATACCACAAACACTCCACAAACACAAAGTTTATTCATCTTCTAACATATTGATGCATAATATGCATTGGTTTCATGCATTTTTAAAGATTTTACAGGTTATTTTGTAATGACATCATAATCATGAACAAATGCCCAGTTATTACCCCTTTCTACCTAATAATTATAATTTTTTAAAATAATTAATTTATGATCAGAATCATCTAATTTTTTTCAAATCATATACAAAATTGGACATACTTTTAAGTAAGAGCCACTGTTGTGTACATTTTGCATTAGCTAGTTTTTTTTCCTTTTTGAATATTTCAGTGTATGTAAATTTTTGTAATTTTTTTCTGCATTTAATTAGGTAATTAACTTGTTACCACTCAACCAAGGTAAAACAAATCCCAAAATAACTACTACTGTACTAAAGCCCATTCAATTTCAAACACTTTGACATATAATACTGATAGGTTTAATATATTTAAAAATATTTTTCATGCTTTTAAAAAATGTTACCTAAAAACCTTAAAAAGTCAAGAATTGAATAGAGTTAAAGTGATGTTTAATAAACTGTGTAGCCTTACTCATTTCTGTATAACAAAAAATGAAAGCCTGCAATACAATCTACAGTTCATGGTTTCTTCGTATCAAACATCAGCATTACCAAACCCAGCCCTTCAACATCAGTTTTATTCCTCCTCATAAAAAGCCTGCTACCATTGCGAAAGTGATTGAAGACCTCAAAAACATCATCAGTTGACTCTGGTTGTTCTGCCTATTCACGTCTGTCAACTCCACTCAAATGACTGCCAACTGCCCCTCCTCGGGCCTCGTTATTCCTTTGCGTAACCTCACTTATTTTATTACATATTACTGTACTTTACTCCATTACATGTAACATGATGCTTATGATGATCATCACAGACTTGAAACTTCACTCTAACCTAACAATAAACACAGACAAAACCTCCACAACACTGTTCTCCCTCGCCCCCAAGGACAAATCAGCTAACATACACCTAGGGACAACCGTGATCAAGGAAGAAAGCTACCCCACCTATCTTGGGGTGACATTTGACCAAAGGCTTACATGGAATAAGCATATTGAAAATGCAGAAGGAAAGGCCCGAAGACGACTAGGCATACTCAGAAAATTAGCAGGTACCAACTGGGGAGCAAATGAACGAAATCTAAAGAAGATTTATAATGGAGTAATAAGACCACACTTAGAGTTTAGCTCAGCAGCATGGTCATCAGCTGCTAACTCACATCTGCAGTCTTTGGACAAGGTGCAAAATCAAGCTCTCAGGCTCATTACAGGAGCCATGAAAACTACACCAATAACAGAGATGCAGAAGGTTGCTGGATTACAGACATTGTCCCATAGAAGAGACACAAAAACCATGATCCAGATGGAAAAGTACAACAGTATGCCAATGCACCCAATGAAGGCAAGACTAGATGATCTGGCATTGGGACGTCTAAAGCGTAGCAGCTTTGTGCATCGGGGGAAAAGACTTATAAGACAGCATCAAGAAGACCTATCCATGAAGACAACACCACTGAAGCCCACCCTATACCCTGTACCATGGGAGCAGGCCAGCAGTGCCCTCCAAATTAATACAACAGTCAGTGGTCTCACAAGTGGATGTGAGTATAATGATCTGCAAAAACGAACTGCTACATTGAGTATGATCCAAGAAAGCTATCCCGATCAATCATGGATACATGCCTATACAGATGGATCAGCAACTAATGCTGTTAGGAATGGAGGTGCCGGTATCTTTATCTCATATCCTGACAACCACTATGAGACTAGGCACATTCCCACTGGTAAATTCTGTTCCAACTATACAGCTGAGGTTCAAGCTCTAGAGCAAGCTGCAAATATGATTTATAACACCAACTCTGACTGCCACCAGGTAGTCATCCTCACAGATGCACTGTCTGTCCTGCAAGCTCTCAAGGGTGGTAAACTCCCGCATCTGAGAAATGAACTAAACAAGGTAGCTGCCAAAAAGAGAACCATACTTCAGTGGGTACCATCTCATTGTGGTGTACCCGGAAATGAAAAGGCAGATAAACTTGCAAAAAAGGGAGGAGAATGTGAACAAGAAGATAATGAAGTCACATACTTTGAGAAAAAGAGAGCTATCCAGACTATCAGAAGAGAACAGAACCAACCCAAAGACGACTATCACACTCTCGACCGGCAGGGACAGACAACTATTTTTCGACTCAGGACAGGGCATAACAAACTGAATAAACACATGCACAAGCTACGATTGTCTGCTTCACCACTGTGCACATGTGGATTAAACGAACAAACTGCTGAGCATGTTCTACAGGACTGTCCTCTGTATGACCAGTTAAGAAAGATATACTGGCCCAATGACTCAACACTAAACTCAAAGCTATATGGAGTTAAAGAGGAACTTCAAACAACAGTTGAATTCATCATGAGAACTCGTCTGACGGTGTAATCATCAAAGATGCGATCGCAAGAAGAAGAAGAAGAAGAAGACTCTAACCTATTCTTCTTTCAAGAACACCCTTATTTGTTATTTCCACAATTATTTTGTATACAGACTTTTTTTTCTCTTTGTATATAAAAAATGTTCTAAATATAGATTAGAATAATGTTCTTTATGGTATTTTATTTGATGGCAATTTTGTTGGTGAACTTGTGTTCAATGTGCAGTGGATTCATCTACAGCAGAAGGCAAATCAGAAGCTGTGAGGATCTACTTTTAGAAACATTGAGCATTCTAAAGATTACCTTAATAAAATCATGTCTTTTTGGATTAAGTGCAGCGTATATTCTATCTTTTATCTCTGGCACATGATCTGCTATCCACAGAATGGTGGAAGATTGAAACTGAATTTTATTGAATGTTAACTTCACTTTAAAGAAAATATTTTGTTCGCATGTTGTGCAGAATACATTGGATCTGGGACTACCATGAGTTTTCACTGGGAATGGACAAAGAGTACTTTGGATCTGAGGATACTATGAGTTTTCACTCGGAATACAGAAAGAATACAGTGAGTTTTCACTCGGAATACAGAAAGAGTACCTTGGATATGGGAATACCGTGAGTTTTCACTCAGAATACAGAAAGAGTACCTTGGATCTGAGGGATACTGTGAGTTTTCACTCAGAATACAGAAAGAATACCTTGGATCTGGTTATACCGTGAGTTTTCACTGGGAATACAGACAGAATACCTTGGATATGGGGATACTATGAGTTTTCACTGGGGATACCATGAGTTTTCACTCAGAATGCAGAATAAGTACCTTGGATCTGGGGATATCATGAGTTTTCACTCAGAATGCAGAAAAAGTACCTTGGATCAAGGGATAACGTGAGTTTTCACTAGGAATGCAGAAATAGTACCTTGGATCTGGGGATACTGTGAGTTTTCACTGGAAATACAGAGAGTACACTGGATCTGGGAACATTGTGCTTTTAGGTGCTGGTAGGAGAGGGCTAGTCTGAATTTCCCTAGCTTTAAAAATTCTTTTGTCTTTCCGCCCTGTCATCTAGAGATCTACCAAATCACCTACTGGGATCTACCTGTAATCAGGTTCTACCTTATGCTGACCTCCAGATTAGACTTTCCTCTATAAAATATAACAACAATCGTTTAAGTGTTAAAATCTTTGCCTTCTGCGTGGATTTTCAAGACTGACTTAGGTTCAGATAATGGAAATCTCAACTTGTGCCAAGCCAGGTGGCATAAGTGATAATTTCTCACTACAACCCCTTATCTCAGGTGTTCATTACTGTAGTACTGCTTTATTATTCATCTCCACTTTTGGCCAAAATTTTGACCTAATGTAAAAAATCTACATTATATAGTTTAATCTATCATCTTAAACAATATCTTAACAGTTAACTGTTTGGATCGTCATGTAAAATTTCATTTTAATGTAATACTCGTACATCTTTCCTTTCAACTTCTAACCCAAAAACAAGCTAAAGTAGTGATGGAATAAAACAGTACAGATGTAACGTGAATCCTGCTGGTTAACATCCTACCATGCCATACTGTCAGTCCATTTCATACTTTCTGTCTTTGTCTGCCCCTATTTCTTCTTCCATGAATCTTCCCCAATTGTTATCAAGTCTTCTAATTTTACTCTTCTCAAAATATATCCTTTAAGGGGAGGTTTAACCCCCAAAAATGAAGAATTTCATTGAAAATATCAAATTTTAGATACATATTGCACTGGAAAGTACATTCATTTGCCCACATTTCTGTATGTTTATTTTCACTAAAACCTTTGTGGATGATTTTATATAAATTTTTAAAGTATGTCAGGTAAGTGTATTTTTACCTAATTATATATGTAAAATATACAAATTGGTATATTTGTGATACTATATTGCTTCTAATGCATGGATTTTAATTTTCGGTACCATATTCAAGTTTTTCAAACATACTTTCATGTGTAAAAATAATTTTGACTGGCTAATTTTTATTAACCATGGGGTCCTTTGATGAGTCATCGAAATAATAACGTGGCTGGAGGTATTCCAGTAGAGTGGTAGGGTACCTCCTTATATGCAAATAAAGCTGCAGGTAAGAACGAATCACAGGATTCTGGTTTCTCCTGTGCAAGCTTACATAAATTTGTAAGTAGAGTCCCGTTATATCTTTCCACTTGTCCAATCGATTGTGGATGATAAAATGTGCGGACGAGAATATTTTGAAAAACCCTAAGAACTTCCTCCATCAGTTTCCCTCTGAATTGTGAACCATTGTCAGTTAATATCTGATAAGGGTATCCTAATCTTGTGAATATTGAGAGCAAAGCCTCTCCTACATGTACTGAGTCTGCTGAGGGTACAGCAATCGCTTCCCTCCACATAGTACATGTCTACCAGAGAAAGGATGTATTTTTTCGGAAACTGACGAAAAGCGCATACAGTCTGCTGAAATGAAGAATTTAATGAAAAGTAAGATGCAAAGTATGACACAGAACATGGAATCAATAAAGGAAAATACCAGAGATGATTCCTACATAGCAGGGGGATACTGAGGTGAGTAAATTTTGTGTAAAAGTGTAATTCCTCCCTTTTTTCTTAATTTTCTCAAAACCTCATTTTTCACACAAATGTGGGCACGTTGCCCATGATTTTTCAAAAACTATTAGTGATACAGCAGTAAATTTTGGGCCACATGCTGTACACATAGTGCTCATTAAAATAAACTAAAATAAAGGATATATGTTAACAAACTACAAAACTGTTGAGAAATAGCTAAGATACCCCCCTTAAAAAATTCAACTTTTTTTCGATTGGTATGTTAAAATCCAAAAAAACTCAGATATCAAACCAATCAAAATTATTTTAGTATACAATCATTATCATATATTAACAAATGAAACAGCCAAATTTCATAACTCAAGTTGTACACCAATACCTCGCTCTTTCGACAGGTTAGGGACCAGAGCTATGACGAAAGTCGAAAATCGACGAAAGTCGAAGCATAGCCTTTATTTAGGTTACAAATGCATTAGGGCCGCCAAAAAACGAAAATAACTAACTATATAACACTTGCGAATGCATGCAACACCTAGATAAACAGAAATAAACATAAGAGTAAAGAAAATACAGTAATAAATAAAAAATACGTAAATAGCATCTTACCTTAAAATCATTCTTGAGCAAGTAGACGATGAATATATACAGTATGTACAGTTTTGAATGTTGGTAATTTAGGGGGATTCTAGACTTAGAAAACCAGATGGAGAAAATTGAGGAGGTTCATCTTCAGAACTGGAGGATTTCAATCTAATTCTTTTAGGAGAAGGGCACTTTGAAGAAGATCTAACTGGGGCTGTGGCTGATGTTGATGGCTCGGAATCTGAAGTGTTAGAGGGAGGGGTTGCGTCTTGAAAAAGGAGAGCAAAGACGTTTACCTCATTGATGTCTTCTTCCTTTCCCTAAGAAGTTCTCTGTAACAGGCTATTTGGTGTTCTAGCCCACTATTTACTTTTGAACTTCTGTCGAAATTTATTCTACGTTGAAGATCTGCTGCTTTGTGTAGCCAACTTCTTCTATAATTGTTTCAAGCTTCACTTGAAAAGCTCCTGCAGCTGCGGTATCTGCGCTAGTTGATTCTCCCTTCACTGCTATATTATGCAAATTTGACCTTTTCTTAAATTTCTCAAACCAGCCCCTGCTAGCTCCAAATGTCTCTTCAGCTGATGTCTCTCCTTGTTCAGCCTTCATTGCATTAAATAAAGTTTGTGCTTTAGCCTGGATAAGATCTTGGCTTAGAGGAATGTTGTGGCTGACTTGGTCTTCAATCCACACATTTAACACTTTCTCCATCTCACCAATTAAATTGTGCCGCTTTCTAATAAGTTTGGTATGCACTGGCGTAGCGTTTTTAATTTCCTCTAACACTTTAGCTCTGTTCTTTACAATTGTGCTAACTGTAGTGCTTGGTACACCTAGCCTGCGGCCTATTTCAGCATTTAAGATGCCTTGTTCATTAAGCTTGATTAGCTTAAGCTTTTCTTGCAAATTGAGAACCTTATGGGTTCTTTTAACTTTGTCACTACACTTAGGACCCATTATGAATATATTAAAGCAGAAAAATAAGTAGTACTGTATAAGGCCTAATCACACAAAAAAAGTACAGTATGAAAACTGTACACGTGTCGTATAATCACGATATGAACACTGTCATTAGACTGTTATTACTAAAATAACTATGAACTGTTTACAGTATAATCACAAAAATAATATAGTATGAATAGTTTTGTTATTTTAATCACAAAAATAAGTAGTATTAATATGTTTAATGACAAATATAAGAGATTCAATGCGGACAACTTAAAAAAAAACAGTGCACACCGAACGATTTCTGTTCAAAGACTGAACGATGAAAGAATCAAGATGACGCGCAGTTGTGACCAAATGCGACGAAAGAGCGAAGCGAGCGACAAAATTTAGAAACGTGGTTAGAATTGAAAACCGACGAAAGAGCGAAGCGACGAAAGTCGAAGCGACGAAAGTCGAGGTATTGGTGTACTCACATTTGAGATATCTTGGGCAACAAAATACCCAAAAAAGCTAAAATTTGCCTTTTTTTCACTGTTTTTCTGCCAAAGATTGCAAGTTTTTAGTATATACCTCAATGTTTTGTATTTTTTTCAGTCATTTTGCTAGTATAAATGACCAGATATAGATATTAACTTATAATTCTGTGTTTTTCATTTTGGGGGTTTAACCTCCCCTTAATTAAAACTGATCATATTTTTCTTATCTATGCAATTATTTGTTTCTTATCCCCACCGTCCCTCAGGAACTTCTCATTAAATTTCTTTGCTGTAATTACATCAACCATATAAACCACATTTCAGTGGCCCCCAGTAACATGATATTCATCGTTCATGCTTCACTTCCATACAACAGTAATGGTTTAATGTAGCACTGGAGAACCTTTTGTCTCATTTATATTTACAATGATTTATTGCACATTATGTTTGTCATTCTCTGGATTTCTGTTTTTGCTTGATTCTGCTCTGTATAAAACTCAAACCTCTTTTGTCTGGTGTTAATAGTGCCCAGGCATTTACATTTTTATCTATCTATTTTAGAATTCATTCATCGCCCTTCAACCCCACAAACAGCCATTCACTCAAGGTCTTTCCATGTTTACTCTATTCTCTTTCATCTGTCTCCAGCTCGCTTCTCCAGGTGTTTTTCTTAATCCCTCTACCCATCTTACCCTGGAGGTTAAAAAAAAAAGGACTGTCTTGTAAAGCTATCATGAAGTTTCCTTAGTGTGTGTCTAATCCATCACCAGCATCTTCTTATCATTCTCTTGTTTCACTTGTCTAGTTCTTGCTACCAGTTCCACATTTGTGATCTTCTCATACAATTTCAATCCTGTTTTAGATTTGCAATCTGGTGATCTCTTCTTTAAGAAGGTTATTATGTTAGGTTCTTATTATTCAGACTCAGTCCTTTGTTGTTTCTTTTCCTACTGAATCCAGCATTGCCTGTAGTTCTATGTCACTCTTAGTTATCAAAACTGTTTCATCAGCATATCTAATATTGTTGTTACTGTTGAACAGAATCGACATCATTGCACTCCAGGCAAACCCATAGGTGCTCAGTTTCCCTCAGTATATGTCGAAGAGTGTGAATGCTAACTGTTCCTGTAGCTCGCTGGTTGTATACACGACGGATGCATCCTCTCTTATGTCCAACTCTCATTACCGCCTACCCCTGCATGACCAGGACAGTAGATCCACACCAGCTGCTGCAGATTTGAAGTTGTATCCTCCAAATGATATTCCTTGCATGTCTTCCTATATGTTCTCATAGTAGAGGGAGAAGAGGTCAGAGGTCATAACCCTGTCAACAACAATTCTCCAGACCTAAAGGTCTTTTATATTTGGACATGCGCCCTAATATAACCAACTAGGTTGAACGGGACGCGCCTAGCCAAATCTTTAATTAAAAAAAAATAAATAACCCTGTAGTATGCTAATTTTTATCTATGGATTTTCTCCCTTTTTTAGTTTTCAATCTTGACTGCTGATGACTGTTGCACATATATGTTTGTAATAGATCTTAGGTCCTTTCCATGAATATTTTTAATTTCTAATAGTCTCATGACGTGAGAGTGTTTCACTTCATTAGATAGATTAAATTCATTGGCTTTGAGTGGCAACTCACTCAGGAGAAAGAAAACTGATTTAAAACCTTCTACTGCATTGTGGGTTAGACTATTTGGTGTCAAATACTTGTGTGGTTAAACCATATACAAATATGGCAAAAGGCAAGGGGAAAACATTATTGTACTTTTGTATTTTCCCTAGCGAGTTAATGGAACCCGACAATTCTGACACACCACAGGGGAAACATGCATTCAATATTATTTATTTGTTTTGTGTGAGACAGTCGTAACACCTGGTTTAAAAAAACACATTTGATTTTTAGCTTCAAACAGCACATTTTTAATGTGTAAACCACATTCCCCCCATGCTTAAAATCTCGCTACTATCACAACTTGTTGGTATGTGAAACTGAGACTTCATCTGGTGACAGTGACAAGTCAGGAGTATCTTCAGCAACGATCTGAAATGAAGACAACTCCAGAAGCATCTGCATTATTTGATATAAAAAAAATTGGCACAATCATCTACTCTCGTGTAACAATATAAAAAGTAAAATAACAAGAAAAAATACGCCCACATTTTTGCAAACCATTAACAGATATTCAATAAATTAAAGCTGTTTTACAAATAATAATATACAAACATGACCATTTTACAGTTAGCAAATTTTACAAGCTCAACAACCCAATTGCAATAGCTATGTACAAATACATTAAGGAATGAATGACATGTCGGTTCAATGAAGTTAAAGCAGAGGTGGGCAATATGTTCGCCAATTGACACATACACGAACTGGTTAAAAAGTGTGGCGAACTGGCTTATTAGACCTGGTCTAATACTGAAAAAATTTTTTTTTTAAAGCTAAAACTATATACACTGATATTTCTGGTCTGTCCTGAAGGTTCAAATTTTGACAATTTGGTTAGACAAAAAGATTGCAAAGTTTCACATTGATTTTTTTTTTATCGCCAAGCTTCCTTGATTTGTGATTGACTCTATAAGCAAGAATAATGCATGAGTAAAGTCCTTTACAGGAATTTCAGAATTGTCTCTTTAACCAAAGTAGTGAGGATCCTTTTTTTATTATTTGATGTAGTGAATGAATTATGAAGTTCACCACACCTGTGGCCTGACTCAAAATCCTATTGCTCCCACCTGGGGGTTGTTGTTTAACTAGAGCTACTGAGCTTCTTCCTCTTTAGCAGCCAATACCAAGTTAAACACTCCTTGGTATTTTCTACACTGCAGATGTAGGCTTTTCCTGTGGTTTTCTGCCATTCCGGAACATGTTGAGTTTGTCATGAGCTCCAGTTTCTCCAGCATGGCTTGCATTTAAAGGATCGCCACATCTGGCCCCAAGCTAGGAGTAAGAAGCGTGTGGCATACTGTGCATTCCCTGCCATCCAAGGGGGTTCTCCAAATATGCAAAGCTAAAATACTGGGCTCTTCCAAGGAATTGCCCTGCCCTGCACAGAGCCACTTCTCAGCTTCCCCCTGCCTATCACTGAGTCCATAATGAGATCCTCTTGCATGCAGTCAACCAGGTCACAGCCAAAGAATCACGTCTGGGGCTCAAGTGACTTCTCCAAGCTTAGTGTGCAATGCTCGGTTCTCAACAAGTTTCACCACAGGGAGAATCCCTGGAAGTGTGTGGATGTTTTCAAGAGTCAATGGTGTAATTAGCCTCATAGACTAGGTTCACTTCCACATATGTATATTGTAGCATTGTGCTTAGCTGGTGGTCATATAAGGATGACTCCAGATATACCTCCATGCATAACCTGGGGGTTAAAAGTCTATACCAGTGAATTTTGGCATACATGAAATTAATTTTTATTAAAAACAAAGCTTAAGTTCTGAACAAAACAGATTAAAAAGATATCACTTTATCAGTGCAGTTTTTAACCGGGTAAAAATAAAATAGTGCAGTAAATATGAAGCGATGCCACAAAAACTAGTCATCTGCCAGGTTTCTGAAGTAGTGTGAGCTAGAAAAATATGTTATTTAAATACTGCAGGAATTATGACAGCTTCTGATTGACAAAGTGGTTAGAGTGATGGTCTCTTGCTGCAAAGGTGCCGGGTTCGAATTACGGTATCGGCATGCTCCAGTCTACTCAGCTGTAAATGGGTACCTGACTTTTCTCACTGGTCACTCTACTTCTCAATGCTGCATCTAGTAATGTGAAGTCTAACGCTTTCCCACAAATGAGAGAAAACATCGCACAGTGTACAGGTCCGCAAACTTTTATTTGAAAAGCCCTGAAAATCGTAGTGCAGTGTCACTAATGTGTATGACAAGATCCAAGCAACCTTGAATTTTTTTGTGTGTGGATAATGCACTCAACACTATTTCTGCTTCTCCCACAAAATTGTTATGAAGTTTTGTCTCTCACTGTTGTCTTGTTATTTGCCATAGTACGGAGATACAACCATCATTAGGGAGAGAAACAGTGCTCTGGGCAGAGCAGATTTCTGCAGCTCCATTGATTTTCTTTCATCTAGATGAGAATCAGTGGCCATCTACCAAGACCCCTTAGTCTGAAATCCGAAAAAACTCTAAATTCAGAAACACATCTGCTACCAAGGGTTTAGGAAAAAGGTTGCAGGCCTGTATATAACATCATTGCAGACTGGCTGAAAAATATATAACTTAAATGCAATAAATAAGCGTTAAGCGCAGTCATGAGTAAATGTGCCGACAACTACACACAGTATTAAGGTCTTTGTCTTGTGTAATCTGGCCTATACTGTTAAATAGGAAAGCTGCAGAAGTGATTGCATCTTTAATTAGTCTGGATCATTCCTAGGTACATATCCAGAGTTACGTGGGGAGATCATGCTAATGTCCACGAAACACGACCTAGTTGGCAGAGAGGATAGTCATGATTCGCTCTCGTAGTGAGGTAGTGTTGTCGTTTGGAAGGTCTCCAGTAAGCCTATCACTTCTGTTGTTTTTCTGTTGTCTAGTTTTTTACTTCTTTATTTCTCACGAGTGCCTGAACCATACCTTTAAGTGTATTATTTATTTACAACTAAAAGAGTGTGCCAGGTGGTCCTTGGGAGAATAAAAAACACTGCTGCAAGAGCATAAGAATGCACGGTGTGAATGCACGGTGTGAATGCTCGGTGCACGCATCCTGTAAGGGCACGAGCTGCAGCAGTTGTTCCATGCTCCAATATAAGCGAAAAGAAAACTGACGATGATGAAAGGTATGTGCTCGGGGAAACGCTATATAAAAGCAATCTTCACAACTCTCTATTAATTATGTGACTTGTAAATTAAATTAATCATGGATTTCAGTTTGTAAAATATTTCTGAAGTGTTTTGAAAATATTTACTACAATTAAGCTCTAGAAAAAAAGCATAAACAGGTCTATATCTTTTATCGGAACACGCAAAAACTGAAATATTGTTTCCGAAGCAAAGCTCTCCCCGTGGATTTTGGATAAAACGATACAGACCTGTTTTAAAAAAAAGAAAATCAGAATCTTTCAGTTACATACTTCCTGTACCATATGTATAAAGTGACATGCAAAAATGTTTACTACAATGAAGCAGCTTCCAAAAACTAAGTATAAACTATTGTTATTACAAAAATGATAAAGATATGTTCATGTTCTCATTTCTGCTAATAGCAAGTACCCTCAAAAGTACCATATATACTTGAGTATAAGTCAATCCCTAGATGATACAAACCTATTTCTGAAAAAAAAAATTCTTTTTCATACATTGCTTTTCATTTTGCATGTCAGAATCTTTCAGTTACATACTTACTGTACCATATGTATAAAGTGACATGCAAAAATGATAAAGATATGTTCATTTTCTCAATTCTGCTAATAGCAGGTACCCTCAAAAGTACTATAAATACTTGAGTATAAGTCGACCACCAGACTAAGACTTAAAAACAATGCAAAATGAAAGACCTGATTGAGTCGAATGAGTTATAAGTTAAATTCCTTGGCAAGAATTTCCTTGGCTTTCTGCAAATTTTTTTCACTTTCAGCTTAACCCTTTCCCGTTTAAAACACTTGAAATCATCCCATTAATATTTAAAATGCACGTGAGGATAAATGAATTCAGTATAAAAGATGAGAGAAAGGAAGGGCAGAATGTCAGATGGGCAACCCTTCGAAGGATCAAACCCGGGTGACGGCATTTGAGGATTTTTCGTCGACCGGGATTTGGACTGGATTAACTTGAGACCTGGCGAGGACATTTGAAGGAGTGTCGTCGACCAGGGACTGGCGGCTCCTGAGCAGACCCAGCTCTAATGGGTATCTCCGAAAACGGCGAGTATCTGCCTGAATGGCGAGGGACACTTGTCTCTGTACAAGAAAATAGGATACTCACGTAAAAATCAATGTCAGGTTAGACATTAAAAATAACCTGAAATTTCGCCTCAAGTATTAGCGTACGAAAAAAAAAAAAAAAAAAAACCCTCTCGAAAACAAACTTTGTTCGTTCATTTGCCCGGAAAGTCTGATAACTGTTGTTGGTTGGTGCTAAGAAGCAACGAGATCTTGGTATTTATAGGAGTTATAAATAAATTCCTGTTACATTAAAATGTTTAAGTTTTTTTAGAGGTGATCAATATTATGATTTTTTGTTTAAAGCCAAGGCTTTCCGGGCGGTCGAATATTTGTTTTGGGATCTGAGAAATGACTTGTTATTTGGTCAGGATGCTAACCATGCAGCTGAATCAGATGTGGATTTTGAATAAGGGCCCGATTTAGACTCTGACAGTGACGAAATTGAATCTAGTGAAAGAAGTAATGGTATTGCTGATAGATCAAACAAAGGAGGCTGGTCAACAAGGCGTATTCTAGTTGAAATGTGCGACTTAATAAGAGTTCAACGTATATTACTTAAGATATTTTAATGAAAACATTTAATAAAGCAGCAAGTTTATATATGAAGGATACTAGTGTGCTGTGGCGGGGGGACTGACCAGTTATATAAATGTTTTTTATTTGGACTCGAATATAAATTGGGGGGGTTTATTTGTTAAGGTCCAAAAATGGAAAAAAAATTCCTCGACTTATGCTCAAGTACATAGGGTAATTAAAATATTGAGCAAGATAACAAATACAATGAATTAACTTCCAGAAGTCTTCTTATACTCCACCATCATTACAGACATGCTAAAGATATGTTCATTTCCTCACCTCTGCTAATAGCAGGTACCCTAAAAAATAATTAAAATACCGAGTAAGATAAGATATACAATGAACAAATCTCCAATAGACTAATTATATACTACCAGCTTTACAGAAATGTTAAAGATATGTTCATGTCCTCACTTCTGCTAATAGCAGGCACCCTCAACAATAATTAAAACACTGAGCAAGATAAGATACACAATGAAATAACTTCCAATAGACGCTTATTTACTACCATCGTTACAGAAAACCTACAGATATGTTTATTACCTTACTTCTGCTAATAGCAGGCACCCTCAAAAGTAATTAAATAATGAGCAAGATAAGATATGTCTACACATATTAATTTTACAGCACTGGCTGCAGTTACTGAATACCTAATTCCCGGGCGTCCCCGAAGAAACAAAGAAAGAAAGAAACAAAGAAAGAATAAATACTACAGCACCCTCAGGATTTTCCACACGAACAATATGAGGTTGTGGATGGGGTTGGCAGCCACATAATGTAAAACATGCTGCCGCAGAAACCAGTGCTGCAAGAGCATGTGAATGATTGGTGCAGGCTTCCTGTAAAGGAACCAGCTGTGGTGGTGGCTCCATGCTCCATAAGGAACACAAAATAAAGAAGAAGACATCTCAAATGACTCTCAAAAAGATAACAAGAAAAAAAAAATGTCACAAATTTCTGTTAAGTTTACTTGTGCTAAAACCTGGCACTTTATCATGAACGTTAACATTTTTTTACAAGCTAAAAAGAATACCAGGTATAACTTAATTAAAATACATTTTAAATAAGTACAAAAATATATTTTAAAAAATCATATTGTACATTTTGCTCATTAGCAAAGCTGTAAAAACTTTGAAACTTGTGCTAAATGTTAATATAAAATATGCCAGTAAGCACATTTAAAACATTCAAGGAAAATGGCGAGATAAGATCAATGTCATCCCTGCCTCGAAGGCTGCTTGCAGCTGATGTCCAGTATTTTCTGTCTCTTGTCTTGGCTGCAAACTCTGGTAAGACTATTTCTGTCCAACTTTTGATGTTTTCTTCCAATTACTGGACTGTCTACATTTTTAATATTCATCTTTGATGTTCCTTCCACTAAGGCTTTGAGCAAAATGGTGAGAATTTTTTTTTTTAAGTCCAAAATATTACGTCTAATTTTAATCTCTTTCAATTTTTCTCTTTTCGGCTCCGGTTTTTCTGTAACCTCTGTATTTTAGCTCTTCAGGGAACACTGACAGTAATTCTAGTGATGACTGAATACTTGGACCTATCATATGAAGACGCAGAATTGTGACCGCAATGGATTAAGAAATAGGATATGGTTACTCATCTGGTACTATTAACCCTATTTAAAATGCTGTGCCAATTCAAAATGCTGGCAATGTAGCTAATATTAGTGGTCAGGAATGGAATACTACTGACATATCATTAACTTTAGAGATATTTATGGCTTTTTCTGGCTTTGAAGTTATTGTTAGTCAGCTACAATATTGGGGCACTGAAGTGAGTGATCTGATGCAGGAAGATCCTCCTCGTAAGAGGGCTCCTTACAAAGACCATCATGGAAGATTGTGGAAGACAGCTAAGACATCAAAATTTGGAGGTGATTATGTCACAAGGCACTAAATAGAATGAAATTAGAGTTGCAGAAAATATGCAGAAAAAGGGACAAATGAGACTCAATACAACTGTAAGCTTTCACTGCATTGGAAACTAAATGGAAATCAAGTGGAAATAAAAATCAGAATCCTCAACTCAAATGTTAAGTAAGTCTTATTGTGTGGCTGTGGAACATGGAGAACAACAATTATATATATATTACAGACTTTCATAAATGGGTGCTTGCTTAGAACAGAAGGATTGAGATGGTATGACAAGATCGCTAATGTGCAACTACCAGACAAGTGTCAGTGGAACATGAGATGACAAGAACCAGACAAGTGTCAGTGGAACATGAGATGACAAGAACCAGACAAGTGTCAGTGGAACATGAGATGACAAGAACCAGACAAGTGTCAGTGGAACATGAGATGAGAAGGAGATGAGAAGAAGATGTCAGCGATGGACAGGACATACACTGATGAGAACCTAATGACAGCAAGATGAGACAATCCTTGTTCTGAAATCCCCAGGGTAAGAGGCAGAGAGAGACTGAAAAACACATGAAGAAGAAAACAGAAATGAAAGGGACGAAGAAGGAAAGATGGCACAGGAAAGGAAGACTTGGCAAAAGTTTGTTGAAGGCCTATGCTCCTTGGGAACCTGAAAGATAATGAATGAATAAATACATCGGCAAGAGATGTGAGGTCCCCCTTCTCCAACCGGATTTTTTCCAGAAGTACTATACAGCCAAAAAATAAGGTGATTTGAGAGTGCATCCACTTAGCTTTATTGAAAAATAGTGACAGATAAATAAAGACATACATATTTATGTCAACACATGCACAAAACAATTCTTTTTCTGTAAAATGTTAAGGAACTGGGGTCAAATATCGCCATTTTACAATGTATTAAACTCCATTCCTGCAGTAACGATATGTAAAAACTCTACTTTATACTAGTGATATTAAACCGTAAAAGGTTGCAGACATATTTAAAAAAAAAAAGTTGTTCTTGATTTAAAACATTTCAACAAATCACAAGAAGTTATTCATCACAGTTTTGTGTCCATGACAACTCTTCTGGTTGGAGGTGGATTCGCAGCCATACTTGACGGTGTCTGGGCATCAAATAAACCAGAGTATGCAGCTGCTCTGTCACTACTACGTCGACTTGCCCTGCGTGTCCCACCACCACCTGAAGCTGCACCATTTATTCCACTGGAAACAACACCGCTACCAACAGACAAAGCCCGAGGCATACTTGAGGAAGCTGACCCAGCACTGTGCGACCTTGCTACAGCAATGTGTAAACACTGAACCCACTGCTCCACATTATGGTGCCCTTTAGCTTTGAACCTGTAGGTCTGATCTCCTGTAAATATTTCGAAGGCCTTGGGGGTATCACGGATTCCTTTCCTCACAGCCTTTACACTCTGGATTTTGGTCACCGGTAAACTTGCCTTGGTCTGAAAGAAGATGATACATGGGAGTGTCTGATAAATGCAAAGCATAGGATGATAACACTGGGGCAGTTGACCTCATTATGGAAACCACCGCTGTAAGAGCATGTGACTGCTTGGTGCAGGCTTCCTGTGGCCTCAACCTGCGATGGTGGCTCCATGCTCAATAAGGAGCACAAAGTAAAATGATAATAATTAATGCCCTGTGTAGTTCAAGGGGGTCTCTTAAGAGACAAGGAAAGAATACAACTACTGCACCCTCAGGAACATCGTCCAGGGTGACTATAATGAGGTTGTGCATGTGGCTGGCAACATCATCATGTCAAACAAACTGCCACAGAAATTACTGCTGTAAAAGCCTGTGAATGTTTGGTGTAGGCTTCCTGCAAGCGGACCACCGAGAGGTGGCTCCGTGCCCTGTAAGGAGCGCGAAGAAAAATTATGATAATAAGCTGATAAAACATTAAGACTACACCACAAAAGATGGGTGTGGACCATAAGGTCCAGGACTGAGGAGCAAAAAAAAACAAGACCGTTATGCTTTGCTAAGCATGTCTCAAAAGATGCGAGGCTTAAATCCTCATCCACATGAGGAACAGATAAAGCACATATGGCCATCACCAGTACCATTCCTGGAAAAACTTTACGAAGATGCCAAAAGCCTCAAGCTGACCATTGCTTTCTTTAAATATAATTCTTCCTTCTTCCTCGTTCGCCTTCAGACTTCCACATTTATGACTCTAATAAAGGCAGTAGTCAACTCAAGGTTCCCGACATCTCCAAACAGTTTTTCGTTGGCAGAAGTTAAATATAATTCAATGTCTGAAAGCAAACAAAGAAGAAGAAATCCTCATGTAGTAAAATAAATTATTACAGAAACAACCACTGCAAGAGTACTTTATGCTATGAAGCCAACAGCAGTGTCATTCCCAAGCTCCTTAAAACAAAGGGACAAACAACATCACCAATGATGACCCATGTCGAGCTGATAACAGGAGCTGGATGGATGCTAGCGGAGCAAGAGATCAAACTGGGTTTGCTTCCAGTGTCGGGAATATAACTGATTGACATTTTTTTCAGAATTAGTGGTTCCTACTGATGTCATACTCCCCCCTGATCTCCTGGGTAGTGAGATCGGATGCCTATCCTTGTTGGATAAGGGTGAAAAAAATAGGAGGTCTCCTGTGCAAGTTAAAAATCCTTCGGCAGTTGGAAATCGTAATGAGTAGGCCAAACGACTGCTGCCCTGGCAAAATTTAAAAATTAGGAAACCCACCCACCACAACAATATTTATAGAATGTTTGATTCCTGTATACACACATTGGGATCCTTGCCGGTGCCATGAAGTTTGTGCACTGTGCTGAGATCCTCTGTGTGATCTAAGGGAGGTGATCTGAGCACTGAAGGGGTTGTCTGTGTGCAATGAGATGGTCCTTAAAACCAAACAAGAAG
Source organism: Oreohelix idahoensis (assembly GCA_024509875.1). Taxonomy (NCBI): domain Eukaryota; kingdom Metazoa; phylum Mollusca; class Gastropoda; order Stylommatophora; family Oreohelicidae; genus Oreohelix; species Oreohelix idahoensis. The sequence continues at coordinate 129,187 of JAMPIV010010514.1, read as the reverse complement.
ATGCTGGAGTCGGAAGGAACACACACTGAAGAAACTTACAGGAGGTGTTAATGCAATAACAAATTAACAATATTACATAATGTTACACTTACATGTAAAAGTGGCTTAATTATAGAGGGCCCTAATTTTAGCTCTTATATCACTGCACCAGGTTCATTCATCTCACTGAAAGTTTCACGAACAATGAAGTAGGTGGGTTACTAATGTACTCCCTTATACTGTTGATGACAGTTTTTTTTTATCCTGGATTAAGTAATTAAGTAGTTTTGTTTTAAATGAAATTAAATTCATATGTTAGCATTTCTGTAGTGTTATATTATAATTGAGTGTTATATTATAATTGAGTGTTATATTATAATTGAGTGTTAAGAGCAATTAGCTGTTACTGTTTTGAATTTGCATTTGCTCTTATCTTCCACTCTTTACAGTTTTTATATAATGCAGGGGGGAAAAAGGGGGGGGGGGGGCTGGGGGAAGAGCTCTATGAGCCAAGAGGGCAATGACTCGAAAAAGTTACGGAAACATTGTTCTAGAAGGTTGAGAAACATGGCACTAGACAATAACACCATATGTACAAGAGCATATCATACCGCATTACTCTTGTTGTATGTTATAGAACCACCAGACAGAGTAAAGTATCGAGTTTTCCACCGCTTGAAAAATTTCCATTTTCCCTTTTTCTCTTTCAACTGCCCCTAAGGAGAAATGAAAAAAAACAAAAAAAAAAACAAATGTATGCACCATTCCTGTCAAACACAACATTATATTTCAATTCTGAAACAATATTTTTTTAATAAAAACTTTAATAATATAATAATAATAAATTCTTTAAGCGCCAAACACGGCGCATAAGGCAGAAACCAGTGCTCTCCAGGTTGTTCGTTGTGACGCCACTCCTCTTAGCTCTTGCACATTATTTAGGCCCAACGTTCTTCCTTCTCTTATTATTGTTCTTCTGAGTGTTTCTTTTGGTCTTCCTTTTTTCCGCTTACCCTCAGGAACCCAAGTGAGCGCCTGTAGTGGTATTCTGTTGTTTTGCATTCGTAGGACATGACCGATATATGACCATCGTCTTTTCCTTATATAGTCGGAGACATATTTCTGCCTAGAGTCTTCTCTTATTTGTCGATTAGTCTTGAATTCTTTCCAACTGATGTTCATGAGTTTTCTAAGACATTTGTTCTCGAATGTATTCAGCTTGTTCTCCAATGATTTTGTTATTTTCCAACTCTCACAGCCGTATGTTAACACTGAGATAACATTTGAATTAAACAGACGAAGCTTGGTATGTATATTCAATGATCGTAATTTCCAAATGTTAGATAATCTATTGAAGGCGCTAGCTGCCAAAGCAATTCTAGTATGGATTTCTCTTGTTGTGTCACCATCCTGAGTCATTTTACTGCCTAAATAATTGAAACTTTCAACTTTCTGTAGTTTTTCCCCGTTCAAGATGATATCAAAGGTCTCGTTAGAAAAGTTCATAGCTTTAGTTTTAGAGGCATTTATTTGGAGACCAATTTTAACCGAGAGATGACACAAATTATTTATTGCTTCTTGGGATTGTCTTGGTGTTGAACTTAAGAATGCTACATCATCTGCGAAATCCAGGTCCCCCAGGAATTTTCCATTTGTCCATTTTATACCCAATTGTTCATTGTGGGTATAGTTTCTCATAACCCAATCAATAGCTATTCCAAAAAGTAGTGGTGACATAATACAGCCTTGTTTCACCCCTGTTTCTACTGTAAACCATTCTGTATTCCCTTTATTTGTTCTAACACAACATCTTGCATTGTCATATAGCGCTTTGATTATATTCACATATTTTGTTGGAAAACCATAGATTGTAAGTATCTTCCACAATGATGGGCGGTGTAGACTATCAAAGGCTTTTTGAAAATCGACGAAGGTGATAATAAGTGGCGATTGCCTTTCCACTGATTCTTCTATAATTGTTCTTAGTGTGAATATTTGATCAATACATGATCGTTTCGGCCTGAAACCCGCTTGTTCTTCTCTGATCTTTTCGTCAGCATGCAATTTAAGTCTTTCTAACATCATGCAACATAATAATTTTCCAGGTACTGATAATAGAGATATACCACGCCAGTTATTACAGTCTGATAGATCACCTTTCTTCGGTAACTTTACAATAATACTGTCTTTCCATTGTTGTGGTGGTTGTTCTTCTCTCCATACTTCATTTATAATATCTAAAATTCTCAAGAGGTTGTTGTCATTAACTGCTTTAATCATTTCCCCTGAAATTTCGTCAACTCCAGCAGCTTTAAAATTTTTTAATCTTTTAACGGCTTGTTTGATCTCGTCCAGCGTGAATTCATCGCAAGTTATTGGCAAAGTGGTTGTGGATGTTTCATTATTAAAATCAGGTGTTACTGTTGGTGGTGGTCTGTTTAGCACCTCCATGAAGTGCTCAGCCCATCTCTTCATTTGTTCTTTTTCTGTTGGTATTGAATTCCCTAATTTACCTTTAACAGGTGTTTCCATAGCAGTAGGCTGGTGACATAGTTGTTTTGTAATTTGATAAAGGCACCTACTATTACCAGTTCTTGCAGCATTTTCAGCTTCTACGGCCAGTTCATTGATGAAATGTCTTTTATCTCTTCTCTAATAATATGGGAGGAGATAAACTTCATTTGCCTTGGTTCATCTACCTTCTTAGCAGAAAGTCTACCCTGGTCAACCTAATTTTCGGTTATAATTAGGGTATTCAGTGGATTTACACTGGATTCGTAGACTATTAAAAGGCATTTGACAGTGTTGACAGAGAACCACTTTGGAAATTGATGAGGCATTATGGAGTCCCCCTGAATATCATTAACTTAATAAAGAAAACTGATGAAGATGACATGCAGAGTTCTTCATGAAGGACAACTTACAGCACTGTTTGGGATAAGAACTGAAGTGCAACAGGGATGCCTCTCGTCACTATTTTTCTTCTTATTGGCTGCAGATTGGGTTATGAAAACCATTGACCTCAACCAATAGAAATGGAAAACTGTAATCAGATGCAAGACAAAATTAAAATACTTGATGAAAGACCAGAGCAGGTGGGTCTGAAAAGAGACAAGGAGAAAACAAAGATAATGAGAATAAATGCAGGAAACGATAACAAGATTGTACTAGGAGAAACACCACTACAAAATGTAGAAACATACAGAAACCTTGACAGATATAGACACAGTTGGAAGGACAGATATGATATCAAAACAAGAATACAAAAGGGCTTGAGGAGTGTTCATTGCATTGTGAAATACATGGAGATCAAAAGAGATCAGGTGCAACACAAAAATCAAAATTTTCAATTCAAATGTCAAGTCAGTCCTTTTGTATGGCTCTTAAACATGGAGAACAACAGAAACAACAACAAAAAGTTACAGACTTTCATTAATGGATGCTTGCGTAGGATATAAGGATTGAAGTGCTCTGACAAGATCACTAATATGGAACTGATGACAAGATCACTAATATGGAACTGATGACAAGATCACTAATATGGAACTGATGACAAGATCACTAATATGGAACTGATGACAAGATCACTAATATGGAACTGATGACAAGATCACTAATATGGAACTGATGACAAGATCACTAATATGGAACTGATGACAAGATCACTAATATGGAACTGATGACAAGATCACTAATGTAGAACTGATGACAAGATCACTAATATGGAACTGATGACAAGATCACTAATATGGAACTGATGGCAAGATCACTAATATGGAACTGATGGCAAGATCACTAATATGGAACTGATGACAAGAACCAGACAAGTGCCAGTGGAATAAGAAATAAGAAGACGCTGGAGATGGATAGAACACACATTGAGAAAACCTGTTGATAGCATCACCAGACAATCCCTGTTCTGGAATCCCCATGGTAAGAAGGTAGAGAGAGAAAGACCAAAGAACACATGGAGAAGAGAACCGGAGACGGACAAGAAAGAAACGGAAAGACCTTGAGCTGATGGCATGGGACAGAAAAATTTGTAATAAGTTTATTGAAGGCCCATGCTCCTATTATTGCCCTACCACTAAAGGGGGATCACTTTACAGGAAGCCTGCACCAAGCATTCACATGATCCCGCAGTAATGGTTCCTATAGTAATTTGTTTGACATAATGAGATTGCCAACCTCATGCACCAACCTCATGCACCAACCTCATGCCAGTTGCCTTGTACGACATGTCTGAGGGTGCATTTAGTCCTAATCTTTCATTGTCTCATCAGAGACCCCTGGGAACTAGACTGGGTTTATAAGATATTTAACTGACTTATTTCACAGACTTTGTTTTTATGCCGATGGCTCTCTGTGGAATACTTTATCTGTACTAATTATATAGAAAAGACTGTGTAATAAAATCTTCACATGAAGCAAACATTCCCTGCCCACACTGTCCGAAATCTGTCCACACCTGCATCGGGCTCATCAATCATCTTCGTACCCCTAGACTAACCTAACATATTCCTAATAATTGGATGAACAGAGTGGTCTTCATCACCCATGATGGACAAACAAGGACTAATTATATGCAGAAATTATTATTAGTAACCACACAAAAATATATTTTGACAATAAATATAAGCATTTAAAAAAAAAAAGATTCTAGCGCAGGTGAAGTTACAAGTCCAAGTCATCAACAAAATATATTTTAATAATAAATATAAGCATAAAAGAAGTAATAGTGCAGGCAGCATCCGATCGGCAGAGTGGTTAGAGTACTTTCTTCTTGTGGCAAGGTTCCAGGATTGAAACCTGGTGGAACCAGTCACTAGTCTACTCAGCTGTACAAGAGGACCTGACTCTGCTCTGGAGTTATGGAAGGCAAAGGCAGTGATGAAGGAAATTGGTCATCTCACCTCATAAACTTGGACCTGGTTTAGTGAAGTCTCTAACACTTAACTTCCCTACAGCAGTACCTACTATGGGACCAACTTTACCTTTACTAGTGCAAGAACAGTTGCCAGCATCTTCAATGCATAACAACATATGACAAAAGATGAGAAACAGAAGTCTTGGCAGGAATAAGAAAAGCCATGCATACTTTAAACACGAGAAATACCAACACTAACAATTAATAATAAAAAAATCATTACGTGCAGTGAATACCATTCATTACTATGTCATAAGGAAACATGTAAAGGTACCGGGTTCGATTCCCAGTAGAGGGAATATAATGTTTGGACATTTTTTTTCAGAACCAATAGTTCTAATGATGTCATACTCCCAACTGGTCTCTTGGGTAGTGAGATCGGATGCCTAGCCTTCTCGGATAAGGGCTAAAAAATAGGAGGTCCTGTGTGCAAGTTGCGCATGTTAAAAATCCCACAGCAGTTGGAAATCGTAAAGAGTAGGCCTATCAGGTCGCTGCCCTGACAAAATTAAAATATTAGAAACCTACCTACCACAAAAATATTTACAGAATGTGCGATTCCTATAAACACACATTGGGATTCTCCCCAGTGCAACAGAGTTCATGCACTGTGCTGAGATCCTCCTTGTGTGATCTAAGGGAGGAGATCAGAGCACTAATGGAATTGTCCATGTACAATGAAGATAGTCCTTAAAACCAAACCAAACCAAGGAAGCAAGTACCAATCATTACTGTATCATAAAGAAGTAAGTACAATGTACCAATCATTACTGTGTCATAAAGAAGCAAGTACCAATCATTACTGTGTCATAAAGAAGTAAGTACAAGGTACCAATCATTACTGTGTCATAAAGAAGCAAGTACCAATCATTACTGTATCATAAAGAAGTAAGTACAAGGTACCAATCATTACTGTGTCATAAAGAAGCAAGTACCAATCCTTACTGTGTCATAAAGAAGCAAGTACCAATCATTACTGTGTCATAAAGAAGCAAGTACCAATCATTAATGTGTCATAAAGAAGCAAGTACCAATCATTACTGTGTCATAAAGAAGCAAGTACCAATCATTACTGTATCATAAAGAAGTAAGTACCAATCATTACTGTGTCATAAAGAAGCAAGTACCAATCATTACTGTGTCATAAAGAAGCAAGTACCAATCATTAGTGTATCATAAAGAAGTAAGTACAAGGTACCAATCATTACTGTGTCATAAAGAAGCAAGTACCAATCATTACTGTGTCATAAAGAAGTAAGTACAAGGTACCAATCATTACTGTGTCATAAAGAAGCAAGTACCAATCATTACTGTATCATAAAGAAGTAAGTACAAGGTACCAATCATTACTGTGTCATAAAGAAGCAAGTACCAATCATTACTGTGTCATAAAGAAGTAAGTACCAATCATTACTGTGTCATAAAGAAGCAAGTACAAGGTACCAATCATTACTGTGTCATAAAGAAGTAAGTACAAGGTACCAATCATTACTGTGACATAAAGAAGCAAGTACCAATCATTACTGTGTCATAAAGAAGTAAGTACAAGGTACCAATCATTACTGTGTCATAAAGAAGCAAGTACCAATCATTACTGTATCATAAAGAAGTAAGTACAAGGTACCAATCATTACTGTGTCATAAAGAAGCAAGTACCAATCATTACTGTATCATAAAGAAGTAAGTACCGATCATTACTGTGTCATAAAGAAGCAAGTACCAATCATTACTGTGTCATAAAGAAGCAAGTACCAATCATTAGTGTATCATAAAGAAGTAAGTACAAGGTACCAATCATTACTGTCATAAAGAAGCAAGTACCAATCATTACTGTGTCATAAAGAAGTAAGTACAAGGTACCAATCATTACTGTGTCATAAAGAAGCAAGTACCAATCATTACTGTATCATAAAGAAGTAAGTACAAGGTACCAATCATTACTGTGTCATAAAGAAGCAAGTACCAATCATTACTATGTCATAAAGAAGTAAGTACCAATCATTACTGTGTCATAAAGAAGCAAGTACAAGGTACCAATCATTACTGTGTCATAAAGAAGTAAGTACAAGGTACCAATCATTACTGTGACATAAAGAAGCAAGTACCAATCATTACTGTGTCATAAAGAAGTAAGTACAAGGTACCAATCATTACTGTGTCATAAAGAAGCAAGTACCAATCATTACTGTATCATAAAGAAGTAAGTACAAGGTACCAATCATTACTGTGTCATAAAGAAGCAAGTACCAATCATTACTGTATCATAAAGAAGCAAGTACCAATCATTACTGTGTCATAAAGAAGCAAGTACCAATCATTACTGTGTCATAAAGAAGCAAGTACCAATCATTACTGTGTCATAAAGAAGCAAGTACCAATCATTACTGTGTCATAAAGAAGCAAGTACCAATCATTACTGTGTCATAAAGAAGCAAGTACCAATCATTACTGTGTCATAAAGAAGCAAGTACCAATCATTACTGTGTCATAAAGAAGTAAGTACAAGGTACCAATCATTACTGTGTCATAAAGAAGCAAGTACCAATCATTACTGTGTCATAAAGAAGTAAGTACAAGGTACCAATCATTACTGTGTCATAAAGAAGCAAGTACCAATCATTACTGTATCATAAAGAAGTAAGTACAAGGTACCAATCATTACTGTGTCATAAAGAAGCAAGTACCAATCATTACTGTATCATAAAGAAGTAAGTACAAGGTACCAATCATTAATGTGTCATAAAGAAGCAAGTACCAATCATTACTGTACATAAAGAAGTAAGTACAAGGTACCAATCATTACTGTGTCATAAAGAAGCAAGTACCAATCATTACTGTGTCATAAAGAAGCAAGTACCAATCATTACTATGTCATAAGGAAGCAAGTACCAATCATTACTATATCATAAGGAAGCAAGTACCAATCATTACTATGTCATAAGGAAGCAAGTAAAAATCATTACTATGTCATAAGGAAGCAAGTACCAATCATTACTATGTCATAAGGAAGCAAGTACCAATCATTACTATGTCATAAGGAAGCAAGTACCAATCATTACTATGTCATAAGGAAGCAAGTATCAATCATTACTGTGTCATAAAGAAGCAAGTACCGATCATTACTTTGTCATAAGGAAGCAAGGACCAATCATTACTATGTCATAAGGAAGCAAGTACCAATCATTATTGTCATAAGGAAGCAAGTACCAATCATTATTATGTCAAGGAAGCAAGTACCAATCATTACTATGTCATAGGGAAGCAAGTACCAATCATTACAATGTCGTATGGTAGCATGGACAATAAACAAAGCAGCTGGAAAAAAATATATAGCCCTTAAATGTGAATGTATCAATGAAAGGTATGCATTTGACGAAACAATTTTCTCATTTAAAAAAAAAAGAAATAACACTGACAAACAACATTTTTCTTTCTTATATACGAATAAGTGTTCTTAGGTCAACTTCTTGCGCTGATTTCAAATCTGAAATCCGTTTATCTCTATCACATCGGGTTCTTAAGATATTTGTGAATAAATATATTTTTGGGAAACCGTTATTTGCTCCGTTTCATTTTTACTATATAACTTATTAAAAATTAATAAAATGCAAAATAATTCTACTTTTTATACTGCTAAAAGATGCATGACATATGTTACGCTATTTTTCAAATAGTTACTGTATTTTGAAATAATTCTGAGCAAAATATGGCTTCTAGAAGTTGTAGAAATTCAGCTGATCTGTTCTGTTACGTGTGCGGATATTTTACCGATCGTGTTCACCAGAAAAACTTTACACCATTACTAAAGAAAGCACATGAACTTTATTTCGATTCGAAAGTTGATGATGCAAATAAATCTTGGAAGCCAAATGCAGTTTGTTGGACTTGTTCAAATACATTGGCAGGTTGGTTACGAAAATCGCCGAAGCATAAGTCGATGCCTTTTGGAGTGCCAGTAATATGGCGTGAACCGACAAATCACGCTACTGATTGTTACTTCTGTTTGACAAATATCCATGGTTTCACTTTTAAAACTAGAAAGTCTGTGGTTTATCCAAATATTGAATCGGTTTCAAAACCTGTGCCTCATGATCCAATCACGTATCCGATCCCAGTTCCACCAGAAATATATCCGTTGGACGTGAATGAACCATCAGAAAGTGATAGCTTACCTGCTTTAGGAACTAATTCTGACTCGGATTATATACCGGTGAATGATGGTGTTCGCTTAATTAACCATTCAGAACTTTCAGATTTAATACGTGATCTCGCTCTTACCAAAATTACAAGCTGAATTACTCGGTTCGCGACTCAAAGAATGGAATCTTTTAGCGCCCAATACTCCGATATCTAAATTTCGTCATAGACACAGAGAACTTGTTCAATACTTTGAGATGGATGATGAAATTTGCTATTGCAAAGATGTAAGCAGTCTAATGGTGCACCTCGGTCATGAGCACATAGTCAACGAATGTCGACTTTTCATCAACTCTTCCAAGACTAGTCTAAAAGCCGTGTTATTGCATAACGGAAATTTATTTTCATCAATTCCAGTCGCCTACTCTGTTCACATGAAAGAAACTTATGACAATATGGCTATACTTTTGGCAAAAATAAAGTACAATGACTACCAATGGCGGATTTGTGGAGACCTAAAGGTCATTGCAATTCTCACGGACATGCAGACTGGTTATACTAAATTGTGTTGCTTCCTATGTGAATGGGACAGCCGCAACAGACAGGAACATCATGCAAGAAAGGTGTGGCCTATCAGGGATCGTATGCAGCTCGGGCATAAAAATGTAAAACACGAGCCATTAGTTAACAAAGACAGCATCATTTTACCACCGTTACATATAAAGTTGGGGCTCATGAAGAATTTCGTAAAAGCGTTAGATAAAACGAGCAAAGCTTTCACTTATCTTCGAGAAAAGTTTCCGCAAGTTAGCGATGCAAAGATAAAGGAAGGTATCTTTGTAGGACCTCAGATTAGGAAAGTTATTGCAGACAAACAATTCGAGAACTTGTTACATGGTAGTGAACTTCGCGCATGGATGGCATTCAAATCGATCGTCGATAACTTTCTGGGAAATCACAAATCTGTCGACTATGTGCATATTGTTAAGCAGTGCACAGGTGCATACAGAATTATGGGCTGTAACATGTCCCTCAAAATCCATTTGCTCGATTCGCATCTTGACTTTTTCCCTGACAACCTTGGCGAAGTCAGCGATGAACATGGAGAACGATTCCATCAAGATGGTCGACCGGGATTTGGACTGGATTAACTCGAGACCTGGCGAGCACATTTGAAGGAGTGTCGTCGACCAGGGATTGGCGGCTCCTGAGCCGACCCAGCTCTAATGGGTACCTCCGAAATCGGAGAGTATCTGCCTGAATGGCGAGGGACACCTGTCTCTGTACAAGAAAAAAAGGGATACTCACGTAAAATCAATGTCAGGTTAGAAAGTAATAATAACCTGAGATTTCGCCTCGAGTATTAGCGGGCGTACGAAAAAAAAAAAAAATCAAGATATCGTCGTAATGGAGTCACGTTATCAAGGACGGTGGAGTGTGACCATGTTTGCCGATTATTGTTGGATGCTTCATCGCGATGTACCACATGCCATTCACCGACGAAAGTCGACTGCCAAGAAATTCAAGCCTAGATAACTGTTATACTTCTTGTACGAATGATGTTGTAATACTATATGCGTTGTTAAAAAAACTTCAATTGCGTATTTCTAGAGATCCCGACCTGATAGAGAAAAACTGTTTGCAGATTTAAAAACAGCGCATTAAAATTGACCAGAAAAACATAGAAATGTTAGAGAAAGAAAAAAAAATTTTTTTTTTGTTAGCCAGTGTAATCAATACACTTGCAACTGCTTTAAGGGCATGCACTACAGTGAAAACTAACTTTTGTTGTAATAAAATTTTCAAACTTTTTATATACTCAAAGGACACTGTGTGTCCATGAACCAAATTCTAGAGTTAATTTGTTAAACAAAAATGTGGTTACCATGGTAACCAAACAAAAAACATCTGACAAATTGGATTTTTAAACACATTTTAAAGAGACCATATCATATGTTTCCTGTTGTCCAAAGTTTATCAAATTGCACACACATGTAGTCAAATGTCCCTAAAATTGTCCAGTACCATATGGTGCACCTCCTTCAGCTTCCTGCAGCTCCTCCTCTTGCCTCTGCCTTGCGTCTAATTTTTCTTCTTTTTACAAGTTTGTCAGCCTCATATTTCTGGCTGTTGGCCAGACGTTTCCTTAGTCGCACCTGTCCAAGGCGTTTTGAGTTTGTTCCAGATGCTTGGTCATACAGCTTTTTTATTTCTGCACTGGCTGATGGACCAAAGTTGAACTCTCCAACGGCCACAAGGACACTGAATTTGACCTTTTTTAATGACACAAATTTCCACTTGCTGCAATGACTCCATATAACATTGTGGAGGCTTTCATTTTGGATTTTGAGTTGCACCTAGCTCACACCGCTTGAGCAGATGTTGATCAGTAAGACGCTCATAAATAGGGGCTAAGTGCTTATGGAGCAGGTTGTAGTCTAGAGGAGTGTGAACTTGGGTCTCGTGGGGTCCAGCGACTTCTCCTTTGGCTATGGAAGCCTGATAGAAACACCAGGAGTTTTTGCCTGGCGGACACAAATTATGCTGGGGTTTGTCGTTTGTTGAATACCCATGGTAGAGAGAAGCCATGATGGCTTGTTTCCTCTCTGGGGCTGTACTATGCTGGCAGATGGCCCTGATGTAGTAAATACCCAGTTTTCGTATGACATTTTGGGTCAGACGACCATGCCATTTCCCCCAAGGGTGACTTTTTGTTTCCGGCAGTCAGTAATGAGTGTCCTCAGCGCAGTGCCTAATCGCTTTGCGACATGGTTGACGCACTCCTCTTTGGTTATGTCAACTTCTGGACCATAGGGTTTGATGTCACAGAGTGTTGTAGGCCTTGGAATCACCATCTGATAGCAAAACATTGTAGAGTAGCTTGTGATTTGCCACTGAACCTCGCAAGCTTTTACCTCCATCATTCCGGCTGACCCTTCATAATTACAGCAGCAGTACTTCAGATGCTCCTCTTTCCATTGTTCAAATCTGTGAGGCTGGTTTTTCAGTTGCCACTGTCCAGTAGTCTCGCAGGTGTGACCGAAGGAAGACATAACGTGCGTATCGATGACCATGCCAGTCAAGATGTTGATAACACTGCCAACACCTATCAGTGACTTATGACCTCTAGTTAGCCAAGTTCCATCAAAGCTGACAGCGATGTCAATGACTTCTTTTTTATTGATGGTACGATGCTGAATCTTAGCATGTTCAGCTCGGACGATGCTGACGGCACGTTGAAATACTGTAGAGTTATGCATGGTATCCAAATGATCAAAAAATTGATCTGCATATTTATGTAATGTTTTCTGGTGCAGGCCAGGGAGGTCCTGGTTCTCACAGAAGAGACTGAACGTAGATGGGCCCATTCCAGACATGAGAGCACCAAGAACAGCAGATTTGTTGATTGCATGTCCCCGAGGGCCGCGGCCTTCTGGTTCCCTCTCGGATGTGTACGTTCCAGAAATTGCTTTTTCATGTGTGGCACACAGCTTCCAGGAAGAGAGAGAAAAACCCTTTGACTTGGTGTTGTCAGTTCTTGTGTGCAATGTGCTCTACTTGCACATGTTGCAACACACGTTGGTGAGCAGGGTGTTGATGAAAGAAATGTTTACAATGGTTCTGTACATAGGTTTAGGTTGGGCATAGACAGTGTCTGTTGTCTAGTTTTCTACTTCTTTATTTCTTACGAGTGCCTGAAAACATACCTTTATGTTTGTCTAATATTCATTTACTGTTTACAGGCCTCTGGTTTCCCTTCCTTATGTGTTATAAGTATTAGGAGGAGCACCATTCTTGCTCGCGCTCAATGGTTCATTTTTATATGAGATCGACTTGGGCCAGGGGTAAAAGGACCTACTGGGTCAGCGGCTAGACCTATAGGCCTATCAGATACTGGTATGCAGAAATTTGTTGATGATGAGCCTACATCAGTTTGGTTATCATTCACCGTTGATTCAGTCGCATCATTGCTAGAAATTACACACTGCGGACGTGTTCTAGCAGCAGCAAATTGTTCTAGCCTTGCTTTCATACCTTTTCTTCCCATTTTGAAGTAATAGAACACAATTTGGTGAGATTTAGACTGTAATCAAGAGAGAACTGTTGATGAAAAACATCACGTTGCAATGAACAAAGACTTATTTTGTTTATGGCGGAAGTTGAGGTTGTTATCTTCCAGAATAGCGCTGGCCAATCAGTGTGTTGTTATGACCAATCAAAAAGATAAACACGAATGCGGCATGAATGAGGTCACTGTGTGACTACTCCTTATAAGGAAGTTAGCGTAAAATAAGGGGGTTTTTGAATGCCAAATCATGCAGAGCTATGAGACAGAAGGGTTTCGAATTTGCTATAATCGGGGAGATAAAGACATTCCCTTTTCATCAATACCACAAACTCCACGATGCTGACAGCATAACTAAGGTATTATTTAGAGGCAAATTTTGCATTTTCGGCACAAATGTGCAAACCATAGCTGGGGGAGTGCGGAAAATATGCTTTTTGACACATCAAATGCATTTTTTATGTCATAAAACCTTACTCAATCGATTCCTCGACGATTATTAAATAAAATAAGCTCAAAAGTAAAAAATCGATATTTTGTACTTGAAACTTGATTTTCACTGCTGTGGATGCCCTTAACTTACCGCAATTTCTGGATATCCATCATTGAGCAGCTCTGACAACTTCTCGGGATGGTTGCAAACAAAACAGGCCCAGTGTTCCCTGGCAGCATTCAGCTCAAACACATCAAAGTAGCGCATCTGGTGTAGTTCATGCAGCAGGGCTAGCTGGTCCTAAGAAGGGAGAAACAGGGATCAGAAGATGTATACAATAATGATAGTGTAATTGCGCTAGCAGAAACTGATAAGAACCAGACATGTGCTAGTGGAACAAAGGGTGAGAAGAAGAGGCTGGTATTAGATAGTACACATACTGAGGAAACCGACTGGTAGTATTACAAGGAAGTCCTTGTTCCAGGATCCCCAGGGTAACAGAAGTAGAGGGAGACCTTCAGCCCCATAAGGAGCAGAGACCTTTCATGCCAAGCACTAATATCCTGTGCCATCTGATTATCCTGTGCCATCTGTTTATCCTGTGCCATCTGTTTATCCTGTGCCATCTGTTTATCTGGTGCCATCTATTTATCCTGTGCCATCTGTTTATCCTGTGCCATCTGTTTATCCTGTGCCATCTGTTTCAGAGCTTTCTATGTCTGCTTTATACCTTTCATGTGTGTATCCAGTTCTCTTCTCCTTGTGTTCTTTGGTCTCTTTTTTTAAATCATTATTTCCTTGTTTTTTTTTGTTCCCTGTGGAGCATATAAAACACATCAAAACAAAAAAGCAAAAAGTAGATATGATTTGCCACCAAATAGAATGTGAACAAAACCTAAACAACAGATTACAAACTAGCACAACAGTGTATCTGTTATAGTAGTGTAACTGTTATAGCAGTGTACTTGTCATAGCAGTGTATCTGTTATAGCAGTGTATCTGTTATAGTAGTGTATCTGTTATAGCAGTGTACTTGTCAGAGAAGTGTACCTATTATAGCAGTGCATCTGTTATAGCAGTGTACCTGTTACAGCAGTGTACCTGTTATAGCAGTGTATGTGTTATTGCAGTGTACTTGTTACAGCAGTGTACCTGTTATGAGCAAAAGTGTTAGGACTTCGATGCCTTCAGAGAAGTACCTAGGTTTAATTTTTATATTTATTTAGGTTCTTATGTGTCCTATCTAGCCTTCACTTTCTTTCCTTTCCCTGACGAAGGCCTTGTGGCTGTAACGTTAGCTATTTTCTTTGTCTTTTGTCCCCATAAGACGAAACACCTTTTTTCGATTTTTTTTCCACACCCATCCATTGTACCTGTTATAGAAGTGTACCTGTTATAGCAGTGTACATGTTATAGCAGTGTTTCTGTTATAGCAGTGTAACTGTTATAGCAGTGTACCTGTTATAACAGTGTACCTGTTATAGCAGTGTACCTGTTATAGCAGTGTACATGTTATAGCAGTGTACCTGTTATAGCAGTGTACTTGTTAAATCAGTGTATGTGTTATAGCAGTGTACCTGTTATAGCAGTGTACCTGTTATGCAGTGTACTTGTTACAGCAGTGTATCTGTTACAGCAGTGTTTCTGTTACAGCAGTGTATCTGTTATAGCAGTGTATCTGTTATAGCAGTGTATCTGTTATAGCAGTGTATCTGTTACAGCAGTGTATCTGTTATAGCAGTGTATCTATTTTAGCAGTGTATCTGTTATATTTTCTTGATTCTTTCTTTTACATTACTTATGTACTACTTTGAACGTTCGATTGACAGAATGGTTAGAGAGTGCTCGTCTCTTGCTGCAAAGATTTCAGGTTCCAGGTTCAAAACCTGATAGCATCTCGCTCCACTCTACCCAGCAGTAAATGGGTACCTGACTCTGCTCTTGACCTAAGGAAGACAAAGGGAGCAGGGAGGGAACTAGTCACCACGCACCATAAAGCTGGGCCTAGTATTGTGAAGTCTCTAACACTTCACTCCTCAACTGCTGTATCCATTATAGAACTATCTTTACCTTTTTTATAAAATGTATTAAGAAGCTCAATGACCCCACGTACTTCCCGGAGTCTCTGATGAACACCCCCCACCCGCCAAAAAAAAAGAATAGGACTGTTGCTCCGTCAGGCATGTTGTACAAGGTGACTAATGAAAGGTTAAGCATGAGGCGAGCAACCTCATCATGTTAAACAAATAGCTACACAAACCAGCACTACAAGAGTATGTGAATGCTTAGCACAGGCTTCTTGTTTCATACAGAGTGAAAAGGAAAATGATGATGATGCTGAAATATAAAATTTTATTTCCCTGTTCAGAAATGTGATTTCAATTTTGTGTTCAAACATGTGATCCCATTTAGGTATTCAAACGTGTGAATCCATTTAGGTGTTCAAACATGTGATTCCATTTAGGTATTCAAACATGTGAATCCATTTAGGTGTTCAAACTTGTGATTCTATTTAGGTGTTCAAACAAGTGATTCCATTTAGGTGTTCAAACAGCGTGATTCCATTTAGGTGTTCAAACATGTGATTACATTTAGGTGTTCAAACAAGTGATTCCATTTAGGTGTTCAAACAAGTGATTCCATTTAGGTGTTCAAACAAGCGATTCCATCTAGGTGTCCAAACGATCTAATTTCATGGCAACAGAAAGTACATACAATTTACCTTCTGTGATGGAAAACTGGAGGTCACCAAGGTCAGGAAGCTGTTGGTGGTGTCCCCTTTCAGAGCATCCCAGCATGCTTTGAGACAGCTAACGTCTGGATCTCGTTGACTGAGAGCACATCTTGAATGTGCCTGTTACATGGAACAATAGTAGACCTTAAAATTGTTGTACCAAATTTCCCTCTAAATATTTGTCTATAGTCAACCACCAGAAAAAGACAAATGAAATTTATGGGACATATTAACAGAAGAGGAGGAGTGGAGGAATTAGTCTTATGTGGGAAAATACCAGGTAGGAGAGGAAGAGGAAGGCAGAGAAAGATGTATGTGGAAAGCTCAAATAACTGGGCAACAAACAACAGCATGGGCAACAACAACCTCATTAGACTATCAAAAGACAGAAGATTGGAGGGTCATGATCGTCAATGTCTGTTCCAGACCGGGCACCTGAAGAAGAAGAATAGTCAACTACTAAATGTTGTGCAGGTCCTTGGGGTCTCTAATAAGGCAAAGAAATAATAAGATCACTGCACCATCTGGCATGTCATTTAAAGCAATAAAAATGAGATTGTGCATGCGGCTGGCAAATTCATCATGTAAAACAAATTGTTACAAAAACCACAGCTACCAGAGCTTGTATATGTTTGGTGCAGGTTTCCTGCAAGGGGGGGGGGGCAGATAAAGTGGTGGCTCCATGCTCTATAAGGAGCGGAAAGGAAAATAATGATCTTGATGAACAATTACATGCAGAGAGTTTTCATTTTGGTCTAAGAATTATTTAGTCCAGGATTCTTAACTTTTTTGTGTGTGCCATGGGCCCCTCAGTCCTATAAAAGTATAAATGCCATGGACCCCTCTGATTGTCCTAAAAAGGTATAAATGCCATGGACCCCTCTGATTGTCCTATAAAGGAATAAATGTTATGGGCCCCTCTGATTGTCCGATAAAGGTATAAACGCTATGGACTCCTCTGATTGTCCTTTAAAGCCTATGAACCTCTCTGATTGTTCTATAAATGCTATGGACCCCTATCATTGTCCTATAAAGGCTATGGGCCTGTGGCCGTTGGCATATACTCATAGTAGAGATATGGCTGGTCACTAGGCACCAGTCTAATCATGCTAATGATTGTTTAGATCGTATTAGTGGACATTCGTATCACTGCACTTCAGCAGACAGGTTATGATGATGGAGATGGTATGACTGTCTAAACTCACAACAAAACAACAGCTCACAAACACTGATGGGTGATGACTCAAGCCGGTGAGTGACTTCACACTGACAGCAATACAGTAAATTTAAAATGCTTATTTACAGTTTCCAAACATCTGTGGGATTGCGACTAATCTCCTTCCTTTCATTCTATGTCTAGTCGCTGTCTATCTGCATCTAAGTGCTGTCTCTAACTTGCCTAGGTTGGTCATAGCTGCAGAACCATTGTTGTCAATAACCGTTATTCTGTCCTTGAAAACTCTTCCTATCAATAATTGCTGTGTTTAATAGTGGGCATTTCTTTTCCTACTCTGTCTTGTTCTCACTCTGTTAGCAGGTACTATTATGGCGTATCTTGGAAAGTCTGGCCTAAACCGCCAGGGGTGGAGATTTCCACCTATGTCCATGTTCCCTACTGACACGTTGTTAACTGTCTATAAGCTGCATTTTGGACTATACAGGTTAGCGCTGCTGCTTACTTCACATACCAGTTAGACTTGTAGTCTTGAAGCTTGATAACGAAATCTTAACTAGCAACATTGTATGTCTTGACTTTACATACACAAACGTGCCTAACTTCTAGAATGGTGGCGTACAAGCGACTGGTTCGGCAAACAACTTGGTACAATACTGTAACCACAGTACCAACCATCTTCAGTGGTTTGTTCGCCAGAATGAGCCATCAAATAGCGCTCGCCACTACACAACTTTAATACTTGCAATTCTCTGCAACCTACGCTAAGCGCGTTCAAAAACTGACTGACTATATTATTTTCACCAATTTATTATTTCAATTTTCTTCGAAGCTTCTCGATTAACCCTTTCAGCACCAGTATGACGTACGCCGTACGGCATAAATCTTCACAATTTTTGTCGCTGTGCCGTACGGCGTATGTTACGGAAGTAGCGCGATATTTCGTTCCCATTCACCTACATGACGTACGGCGTACGTCCTATTTGAAAAGCACTAGAATTCTTCTGTTTACAAACGTATTGGCAATTGCTAGGCATAATCGGATTCAGCACTGAAAAATCTGGCCACTAAGCTTTGAAACGAACAAAATAATTTACTGCTAGCGAATACAGTAGAACTGATAATAGCGATTTTACAAAAGCGAAAGTTCACAAACATGGACGCTGCCGAACGATAAACATCTGGTGGAAATAGAGCATGAAAATTCTTGTTTGAGTTGAATTTATTCAACTTGAATGATTCTGACGACTCTTTTTACTGAGATTAGTGAGATTCTGGTAATCTTTACCTTTAGTGCCGTCGAGTATGTATAATATGTGTATTTTCGTACCATTTAGAGTTAGGTTTAGGGTTACCCTAAACCTAATCCTAACTCAATACACATATTATACATACTCGACGGCACTAAAGGTAAAGATTACCCAGATTCAGGGTCAGAGTATGTGTAGTCTGGTTCAGAATCACTCTGATTTAGATTTGGAGCAAAGTGATAGTGAAAGGCTTGCCAAAACGAGGAAAGTGAATGATAGTGAAAGGCTTGCTAAAACGAGGAAAGTGATTGATAGTGTCAGTAGTAACATTTGATCTAGATCTAGTTCACTCAGTTTAGATCAAAATAATTCATCAGTGAAAGGAAAAGGAAAGGCAGTGAAAACAAGATCTGCACCTAAACAAGGAAAGAAAATGTCGAGATCTAGACCTTGGAATAAAAAAATGAAAAAAAATTGATGATGAAGAATGTCACCTAAAAGACACTGGTAACCAGAGGCAGGGGAAGAAAATAATGTACATGCAAACGTAAGTCATGACGGAGACAAGAAAGCCATGCTGCCCAGCCTGAGTTTACAGCACAGTCTGGTCTACTCTTTGATCATTCTGATTGTGAATGCCATGATTTCATGAATGAGTTTCTGAATGAAAACTTTTGGATACTAACAGTGAATGAGACAAACAGCAAGCTGGGTTTGTGCCTTCGGCAATGCTTTGAAACTTACCACACTCAGCCCAACCTGTAACTGTAAAAATGTAAGCAAACTCAAGAAAACAAGTGCCAGCAGTTTTTCCATGTTCTTTTATCATAATAAAATGAAAACAACAAAGCTTTTGTGGCTCATACAAATAATTTTTGTTTATTTTTCTCTCAATTTTCATTTATGTACGTACCCTGTGACCTTGACTTATGTTGGCCTTGATTAGCATATTCTGAAACTTTGTTTTATGCTTTTTCATAATATATATACTTTTAATGGGTTTCCTTACGATAAACTGTATACAGTCAAATTAAAAATATGACCCCAAAAATTACAATTAACCTGTCGTTCAGGGGAACGAACTAAGCTGAAAATGGTGTTGTCATGGGGAATGAAAAACCCGTCGTTTTGAAAGGGTTAATATCGCTCACTCATTACTACAAAAGTCTCATGGAACTTGTTTCGTTCCCTTTATTCGGACTCACAAAAATCCCAAAAGGACCTAATAATAATTTCTCTCCCTTTGCTAACTAAGTCAAAAACCCTGTCTCCCACTCTATTCGTAGTATTTTTAATAGCATATGCAAATTTCGGCTCTCCTCCGAATAGCAGTCCCAAATGAATCCATACGATTTGTGTTAGAAAATATCCCTTACAGGGCCTCATTTTGACATAAAATAAAAAATATAAAAATATACGAGTACAAATGAATGGGAAACTACTCTTGAAACACAGAAATTGCCAATCTGATCAATGTATTGATAGAGTTATAGTTGAGCAGAGAGATTGAATTTATTTTCTGCCAGCTAGAGGCAATTGTGAAAGTAACCCATGTGTTGAAAACATTTTACCGTCTAGAGTTCCAAAACCAGTTACGTGTATTTAGTACCTGACTGTACGGGCTAGATGGTAATGTCTGAATCGATAAATAGTCATTTGCTTCAGTGGGAGAGTAAAAAAGTAGTCCCATAGCAGATACTACCATAGGGGAGTGAAGAGACCGCACTATACTAGGTCATGCATAGAGAAGTGGGGTGACCAGTACCTTTCCTCGCTGCCTTTTCCTTCCCTAACTCAAGTAAG
The DNA here is from genome assembly GCA_024509875.1 of Oreohelix idahoensis. Taxonomy (NCBI): domain Eukaryota; kingdom Metazoa; phylum Mollusca; class Gastropoda; order Stylommatophora; family Oreohelicidae; genus Oreohelix; species Oreohelix idahoensis. The sequence goes on along the minus strand of JAMPIV010010514.1, from coordinate 108,684 downwards.
AAATCAGGTACCCATTTACAGCTGGGTAGATTGAATCGTGTCGATACCGTGAATTTTTTTACTTTTAAAATGCTGAATAATACTAAGTATGGGAGTTCTGGAGTGAAATGGCAGACTTTACTATAATATTGTAACATGTCAAATGATGTATAGCTCTAGGGAGGGAAGTCTGGAGTAATGTTATTGCCTTTACTATATTGTTGTAATTTGTCAAATGTTGCTTATCAATAACGATGGGAATAAGGAGTAAAATTGTTGCCTTTACTATGATATTGTAACTCGTGAATTATTGTATTTACGTTTTAGCAAGCCTTTCACTATCATTCACTTTCCTCGTTTTGGCAAGCCTTTCACTATCACTTTGCTCCAAATCTAAATCAGAGTGATTCTGAACCAGACTACACATACTCTGACCCTGAATCTGGGTAATCTTTACCTTTAGTGCCGTCGAGTATGTATAATATGTGTATTGAGTTAGGATTAGGTGCAGATCTTGTTTTCACTGCCTTTCCTTTTCCTTTCACTGATGAATTATTTTGTGTCATCTCTCGGTTAAAATTGGTCTCCAAATAAATGCCTCTAAAACTAAAGCTATGAACTTTTCTAACGAGACCTTTGATATCATCTTGAACGGGGAAAAACTACAGAAAGTTGAAAGTTTCAATTATTTAGGCAGTAAAATGACTCAGGATGGTGACACAACAAGAGAAATCCATACTAGAATGCTTTGGCAGCTAGCGCCTTCAATAGATTATCTAACATTTGGAAATTACGATCATTGAATATACATACCAAGCTTCGTCTGTTTAATTCAAATGTTATCTCAGTGTTAACATACGGCTGTGAGAGTTGGAAAATAACAAAATCATTGGAGAACAAGCTGAATACATTCGAGAACAAATGTCTTAGAAAACTCATGAACATCAGTTGGAAAGAATTCAAGACTAATCGACAAATAAGAGAAGACTCTAGGCAGAAATATGTCTCCGACTATATAAGGAAAAGACGATGGTCATATATCGGTCATGTCCTACGAATGCAAAACAACAGAATACCACTACAGGCGCTCACTTGGGTTCCTGAGGGTAAGCGGAAAAAAGGAAGACCAAAAGAAACACTCAGAAGAACAATAATAAGAGAAGGAAGAACGTTGGGCCTAAATAATGTGCAAGAGCTAAGAGGAGTGGCGTCACAACGAACAACCTGGAGAGCACTGGTTTCTGCCTTATGCGCCGTGTTTGGCGCTTAAAGAATTTATTATTATTATTATTATTACTAGAGAGAGAAGTCTGGAGTAACGTTTCTGCTGTTACTATATTGTAATTTGTTAAATGTTGTATATCATTGGGGATTGGAATTCTGAAGTGAAATTACTTTTGCTCTTAGAGCATTGTTATTTATTAAATTTTGTTTAGCACATAGAAAAAGGAAAGCTCTGGAGTGAAATTGCTGCCTTTCTCAGAATATTGAAACTTGCCAAAATTGGCATTGCGGCGGCCGGGGGGGGGGAATGTTGTGCAATGAAATGAACATTTATCCTAGTAAGCGGAGTACATAGTGGTGATGTTGACGAATATAAAACTGATACAAGTTTGCTCCCGAACTCCGCCTAGGATGGTCCCAAGTCTGGCTGAAAAAGGAGGAGGGCGGCCTGCATGGAGGCCGTAAGGAGGCAGCCCCTCCACCATGCAAAGGCACAACAGGCCAATCACCTGGTAGCTTTAAACTTTTGATTACGAGAACTACAAGAGAGAAAACCGGACTGATTCTAAAGGCGACAAACTGGAACGGACTACGGACTAAGCCGATAGGATAGTCTGGTGCTCTCTCTTCCAAACATCTACACCTCACGGTAGAAGGGGAACTGCTAAATAAGTAAGAACTTCTGTCGTTCACGTCGTAAGAGTAATATGACGTTTATGCATGGGACTATCAACTTTATCATGCACTATAATGTACTACAATAACTATCACCACAGGAGCACATTCATGCTGTAGTGTAAACTTGCTATAAGGTCCTGCTGCAACTTTGGCTCTGTGTTACTAAGTGAGCGAAAATGGAAATTGTGATAATACTGAGAATATAATTTTATGTCGGATTCCTGTCAAATTTAAGCTGGTAAAAACAGATTAATCAAACTTTCCTCTTATCTCGATAGATTTCCCCAAGATATTTATCATGCTAATGTGTGAACCAGAAACTGTGGCGCCATCTGCAGAATCATCATTTTCATTTTCGTTTTCATTCCTTGTGGAGCATAGAACCATCACTACAACTGATCACCTTATGGAGCATAGAACCACCACCCCAGCTGATCACCTTGTGGAGCATAGAACCATCACTACAGCTGATCACCTTATGGAGCATAGAACCACCACTACAGCTGATCACCTTATGGAGCATAGAACCATCACTCCAGCTGATCACCTTACTTGAATCCTGCACGAAACATGCACATACTCTTGCAGCGGTGTTTCTGTGGCAATTTGTTTCACATTTTCCCAACCTCACATTAGTTTTATACGACATACTTGAGGAAGCAGTAATCCCATTCTTTCTTTGTCACATCAGAGATCTTGGTGAGCCACGTGCGGTAATTTCTAAACTTGTGACTAGTAAATTTTCAAATATCTCTAACGTCGATATTTTTTGTTCTCATTGGGGAACACAGTTTTTGAGACCAATATGGGAAGACTGGCCATTCAGAATTCTTGTATCCTATGAGCCTGTAATCTCATAAAAGCAGGAGGGAGAGACTTTTTATTATTTCAACGGACTATTCCAACATTTGAATAATGCTACTGTAGCCAGCAACTTGAGCTGTTAGCAGAACAGGGACTAGTAAATATTCAACCGTTTAGGAACATTTTCTCGGTTTTCGCAGAAAAACACATCGTGAACTCTTTGCGAGTTGGAATGAAATAACAATAGCCTAGCTATTTGATATGTTTCGACGCGGTATGATCGCCTTGAGTTCCTCCTGTCACCTCGGTCGCGATCTCTGATTGCAATTTACTCTCGCTCAGGTGAGACACTGATAAACATGTAATAATAGTGTCGCTATTTTTACGATTTGGACCAGGAAGCTCGGGGACTAGGTATCATCATCATCATCTCAACCCATAACCCGTCATGGGTCGTAGGGGTGCCATGGTTGAAGCATCAGCAGACAGGGTCCTCCACTGCTCTCTATTCTCAGCAATGCGTACAAGTGTGGAAAAACCGTGTCCTGCCCATTCTTTGATGTTATCAGCCCAGGATTTTCTCTGCCTTCCTCTTCTCCGTTTACCTTCGACTGTTCCCTGGAGGATCGTTTTCGAAAGGGAGTCATGACGAGTTACATGCCCAAACCAGGCAAGCTTTCGACGTTTCACTATTGACAAAAGTGGTTCTTGGTGGCCTGCATAGGTGTTTATCTTCTCTCTAACATAGACATTTGTTTTGTGCTCTTTATAGCAAATGCGCAAATTCTTCTATAACATTTATGCTCGAAAGCCTGAATCCTTCGCTCCGTATCTGCAGTGAGTGTCCAGCCCTCACACCCATACAAGAGAATAGATAATATAAGTGATTTGTATAATTTGATCTTCACAGGAAAACTGATGTTACTTTTCCAGATCACATTCAACCTTGTCATGGCAGCTGAGGCCATCTCAAGTCATGTCTTGATTTCCTTACTTGATCTTCCATCACAACATATAGTGGACCCGAGATATTTAAAGGTGTTAACTTCTTCTAACGTTTGCCCATTTAACGTAATGTTGGTCGGGACATGTTTCTTATGGCTATTCACCAATATCTTGCTTTTTTCTATATTAATTTCCATCCCATACGTTCTTGTTACTTTCTCCAGTCTAGAGGTAAGGTCTTGAAGTTCTGATTCTGTTCCAGCTATCAGATCAATATCATCAGCAAAACGTAGATTACACAGAGGTCGGCCTCCAATCGATATGGTTGATTTATAATCGTAGAGAGCCTCCTGCATAATATACTAGGTATAAGTGAAAGTTTTGCTGCGGGCTCAAAGGGTTAAGCACTCTTGTTCTTGACTGTCTTTCAAAACACGTCAGTCTCATTTCAGGCAGCGTGACCCACAGATGCAGCAATAGAGAATGCAGTCAACGACCCATAGCTTGATTGCTTGCATCAGGATAATCAGCGAACCAGAGCTGACCAAGACCCTACTCCACCTCCACGTGGTAGTCCTGGAAACATGCTGCATCACTGCAGTGTGGATGACAGAGTAGGGATCAAAGAGGAAAGGCAAACTTGGTCCCAAAGATTGCGGTGCTGAAGTCGGATGTGTCGGCCGAAAGGCGCAGATATCTCAGCTCCGGTGTAAACAGTTACAACAAAAGCAACGTCCTTTTCAGGACGAACGAGGAAGAAGAAGAATTTCAGGCAGCCACGTGACCTCTTGCGCTTAGCTCAACAGTGTAGTGACCCAGTCACGTATCAAGTCCGTGTGTCACGGAACTGCTTCCCCTGCTGTACAGTAGTGGTCCTACAGTTTCCAAAACTCAAGAGTATCTAATATAGGTCTTCAAAGGTGTCTACCTTCACACAAGATTGCTTTTGGCAGAGTTGTAGATAGGACAATAATGAGGCTTCTATCTCAAGGGAGTTTTCATAATATTTTTCAGAAGTCAAGAACAATGCTGCATTGACAGGGCAATTGTTAACTTATTATATCTGATCCGCTGCCTTTTTGTTAAGATGTATGTAATGATTAATTTCACCTCGTTTAAGCTCCCACCTCTGATTTACTCGGTGGAATTATTACTATTTGTCATCTTCATCACCATTGGTTTTCTCTTCTGTGCTAGTGGATATCATTTCTGATGCTTTACCTTGCTCACCATCAAGGAGTTATGAGAAATATTCTTTCCATTAATTCTTTTGGGGCATTAATCGATTTGCCTTGCCTGTCCTTTATAAATTTGAGAGGGCAATGCTTTTCCTTCCTCGTGTTCTTTATAGTCTTACAGAACAATTTCTGGTTTTCTTGCGCATCTTTGTCTAGCTTTTCTCAAATTTCTTCTCAATACTTTAGTTTTGCAGCTAGCACCTTGTATTTTGCTTCTGTTCTGAGTGTCACATATTCTCTATATTTCTCTATTTGTCCTGCTGTGTTTTAGCTCCTAAGTATTGTTTCCATGCCATTTTCTTCTATCTTATTTTCTCTTCGACTTCCACTGTGCACCCAGCTGTCCTCTTGCTCTTGTTCTCGAGTCGAATTTCACCACATGTTTCTGCAGCTTCTGTCTTTATGATGTGCTGGAATGTAAGCCATAGGGTTTCCAATTCATGAGGTTGTTCTTCTGTGTTTCTCACCGCTGTAGCAATAAGCCCCTGATATCTGGTCCTAATTTCTGGCTCTCTCAGCTTTTAGGTCTTAATGCTCATTTCTCCCTGTCGTTTACATTGTTTCTTGCATGGTGTTGGGCAGTTCCTAGGCTGTGCAACTTTCAGTTGTTCTTTTGATTGTAAGCAGGTAGTGATCATTTTCAATCTCTGGCCCCCTCCATACTCTAGCATCCTGGACATATTTGAATGAGCTCCGCATGACTATGGCATATTTGATCACTAACTTCTCATTCTTTGTTGGTTCACATCTAGTGTATGCATGTATGCGTAATGGGAGAACTTTGTGTTTGTGATGATCAGATTATGCTCACTGCATAATCTAAGGAGTCGCTTTCCATTGTCATTGACAGTATATTCTTCATATCTTCCGATTACTCCACCCCATCTAGCATGGTCATTTCTAACTCTGGCATTGAAATCACAGAGCAAGATAATTTCATCTAGTCACTCATCCAATGTCTTTTGAAGCAGCTCGAAGAATTACTCCTTGACCTCTACTTTCTCGTCTTCATTTGGCCATTACACTATGACCAGGTTGACTATAGTTTCTCAGTCTTTTAGTTGTACAATAATGATACACTCCGAGACAAATTTCCATCCATTGATACTTTCTTTTTTGTTTTTGGCCACAATGCAACCCACGCCCCCTTTAGCTCTTTCAGACGTGGGTACGCCACAGTAGAGCAGTAAAAAGCCATCGAGATCCATGACTCCTTGTCCCTTTGTCTTCGTTTCCGTTATAGCTAGGATTTCTAGTTTTGCTTTCCCCATCTCTTCCACCAGCTCCTTTTCTTTCACATTTATACTTCCTGTGTTCTGAAATAGCTAAAGGAGACGTGGGTTGCATTGTGGCCAAAAACCAAAAAAATAGTCTCAAGGGATGGAAATTAGGGATAGGAATTTTAGGGATATTCTTGTACACAGTCGCTTAAGACATACTAGCCCTTCATACTTTGGTACTAAATTGTGCCAACGCCGTATATGTAAGAGATGTCCGTTTGTACTCCAAACTCAGACAGGCACATTTCCGAAAGAAAAATTTATCTTTAGAGAGTCTTTCACGTGCGAATCCAGAAACCTTATTTATGCTATCATCTGCAAGATGGCCTTACCTATATTGGTCAAAGTGGCAGGCGTTTGGCAGACAGGTTTCGTGACCACTTGAATGACATCTGTCATGGCAAACATTTACCGGCGGCCTTTCAGTTTGATAGGCCTGACCATTCTGGTAATTCCGATATTCATGTTACTGCCCTCCTTTCATGTGTTGGTGATGACAAGACTCGCTTTTCGTTGGAGAATCGTCTTATTTTTCAAACGGGCATTTTAGCTCCTGATGGCTGGAATATCCAACATCATTTTTGCATAAATTCTCGTAGCTTTTCTCTTTTTTATTCTTTATTTGTTGTCTTTTAGATCTATCTTCTTATGTCTTTTTTTTTTGGTTCGTTTAGTATCCTTTTATATCTTTTGTTTTATCGCTATCATACGTCACATCCTTTAGATTTCTGTGACGGAACACTACGGCTTTCTTTCACAGCATCTTCGGATCGAGCTCAGTGAATGTTAACTTATTCAACAGTTTTGTTAATTCTACTTTTTTCGTTTCATTGATTATTTACTTTCTTGTTTCGGTATTTCTTTTAGATTTTACGATTTTCTTGTATTATTATTGTTCTTTTTTCTCTCATCACTGTTGTTGTTTAAGTTTTCCATCTGCTTGTATCGCCCATTTGTTGTTTATTTCTCATCAACGTATGTTTTTGTAGTACCTATATGTAATTCTTGTCTTTGTCACCTGTTTGTGGCTGAGGAAGGGTAAAACCCAAAACGTTCCTTGTTTCATGTGAACCGTTATTTGTAGAACTGATTTAATTACTGTTTAATTGGTTAATATACTTATATTCCTTACCAGTTTCACAGCAGCCCCTTAATCTAAAAGGAGAAACCATAGTCAACCTGGTCATAGTGTATGGGCCAAATGTGGATGAGAGAGCAGAGGTAAAGAAGGAATTCTTCGAGATGCTTCAAATGACAGTGGATGACTGCCTAGATGAAGTTATCATGCTCGGAGATTTCAATGCCACAGTTGGAAATGACCATGCTAGATGGGGTGCAGTAATCGGAAGATATGGAGAAGATACTCTCAATGACAATGGAAAGCGACTCCTTACATTCTGCAGTGAGCAGAATCTGATCATTACAAACACAAAGTTCCCCCATAAGCGCATACGCTACATGTGAACCAACAAAAAATGAGAAGTTAGTGATCGACTATGCCATAGTTAGGAGGAGCTCATTCAAATATGTCCGGGTTACAGAGTCTGGAGGGGGCCAGAGGTTGGAAGTGATAACTACCTGCTTACAATAAAAAAAAAAACTGAAAGAGTTGCTCAGCCTAGGAACTACCCAACATCATGCAAGAAACAAAATAAACGAACGGGAGAAATGAGTATTAAGACCTACAAGTTGAGAGAGCCAGATATTAAGACCAGATATCAGGGGCTTATTGCTGCAGCGATGAGAAACACAGAAGAACAGCTTGATGACTTAGAAATCCTGTGGCTTAAATTCAAGGACATCATAAATACAGCTGCTGCAGAAGCTTGTGGTGAAGTCCGACTTGGGAGCAAGAGAAAGAGAACACCTTTGTGGACAGAGGAAGTCAAAGAGAAAATAAGAGAGAAGAAAATGGCATGGAAACAATACTTAGGAACTAAAAAAACAGCAGGACAAATAGAGAAGCAAACAAAAAAAAAAAACAAGGTGCTAGCTACAAAACTAAAGTACTGTATTGGGAAGAAATTGGTGAAAAGCTAGAAAAAGATGCCCAAGAAAAGCAGAAATTGTTCTGTAAGACTCTATAGAACACGAGGAAGGAAAAACAATGCCCTCTCAAATTTTTAAAGGACAGCAAACTATAAGGCAGAAGAGTTCAGGACCACCACTGACGTAAGACAGGGTGATATCTTGTCACCTTATCTTTTCATACTCCTCATGGACGATGTCATCAAGGCATGTAAGGAGAGAACAAGTAAGTATTCAGTGGGGTACTGGAAGATGAGACATGTCTGTATTTCAGAGCTGGCATTTGCTGATGATGTTGTCTTGATTGCTAAATAAGAGGAACATCTCCAATCCAACCTGCAAGTCTGGAAGGAAGAGTTGGAGAAGAGAGGATGGTCATAAGCAGCTGTAAAACAAAATCCATGGTGATATCACGAGAATAAAAAGTGCATCAGATTAAGCTGGGAGAACAGGTCCTGGAGCAGGTCGACCACTTTAAATATCCCGGAGCTATTATGGACGGAAAGGAAGGCATCAGAGAAGAGTTGGCCACTCGAAAAGCATCAAGTGGGAGACTTTTTCAGGCCGTAAATCGAGGATTCCTTACCAAGAGAGAGTTTGGTAAGAAAACAAAGATGGCTGTATACCGCTCCACATATGTCCCAGTCTTGACATATGGATGTGAGTCATGGGCAATGACCACAACCTACGAAAGCCAAGCCACATCCAATCCTCAGAAATGAGGTATCTGAGAAAGGTGGTTGAAGTAACAAGAAGAGACATGGTCCGCAACCAGACGATACGTCAAGGCCTAAAATGCCACCCACCAAGTAGAACAGTCCCAACTAAGATGGTTTGGCCATTTCTGCAGAATGGGAGAAGATCGGCAACCATGACAAGCATGGGAAACAAAGAGCCAGGGATCCAGACCCCCAGAGTCCACTGGGAGGACAACATTAGACAATCTTTGAAGGACCGAGGACTAGAATGGAACCAGGCCAGGAGGAAGACAGCCGATAGGATAGTCTGACGCTCTCTCTTCCAAATCTTTACACCTCACGTTAGAAAGGGAACGACTAAGTAAGTAAGGGAGAAGGTTTCCGTTGCCAAAGTACACACTAGGGGTAGTCAAACAACACATAGCAAGATAACTTCATTGAGCGGACAACACCTTCCTTAAAAATTAACGATGTACTGTTTATTTTCACTTGGCACAAACCAGCATGACATAGAATATAAGCCCAATGGCAAATGAAGTAATAGGCAGTCTTCCTAATGTTCACTATGGACACGCTATCCTGGCATTCTCACAATTTATATTATATACTGAAGCACATTAAAAACGCACCACCTGTATAATCCACGAACAGAGTGTTAAATGTAAACACTTATGTTTACAAGTTTACATATTTGGAATCTTTATTAATTTTCCTATGAATCCATGCTGGTCATTAATTTGTACATTTGATTGTTATTAAATTCATTGCATTCTGTACAGGCTAGGGAGAAAACCAAAAATGCAACCAATAAAAAAATTATATTCACACTATCCTCAGTATCTGGTATGTCCACCGTGTGCTTGCAAACAAGATTGGCAGCGGCTCGGCATGGAACACACAAGTCTCTGAAGGAAATTCCGGGGAATCAAGTCCCGTTTAAGTGTAAGAGCAGCTTCGAGCTGTTGCAGATTAACTGGAGAACCTTGTCTGTCCAAGCTCGTCCTACAGATGTTCTATAGGGAACATGTCTGGTGATAGGGCAGGCCTATCAATCGTCACAATGTTCTGCTGCTGTAGATATTGCTGCGTTATGCATGCGGTGTGCGCACGTGCGTTATCCTGCTGGAGAAGCTGCAAGTCATGATAATTTGTGAACGCAGGAGCTACCAATGCATCCAGAACCTCATCTCGATATGTTACAGCACTTACATTTCCACGGAAGACGTGAAGAGGCAGGCGATGGTGAAAACTGAATCCTCCCCAAATGTGAATACTGCCACCTCCAAATCGGTTGTGCTGACGAACACTGTAATCTGCAAAGCGCTCTCCACACCGTCGCCAAACCCGCATACGTCCATCAGCAAAGGATACGTTGAATCTGCTCTCGTCTGTGAATAGGACAGCATTACACTGCAGTCTAGTCCATCTGACATGTTGCTCTGCCCATTGCAGGCGCTGCTGACGATGTATGCAAGTCAAATTTGGCAAAACATAAGGTCGTCTTGCAGTAAGGCCGGTATCTCTGAGTCGTCGTATGACTGTCTTTCGAGAGACTTGCCCACGTCTAACCACTATTGCTCTTGCTGTTTGACTTGCCGGGAGAGAACGATTCCTTAGGTGACTCAGCACAATATGACGATCTTGCGCAGGGGTTGTAACTCGTGGTTGGCCACTCCGAAGTTTCTTCCGGGCACTGCCAGTGGTTCCGTAATGTTCATTGAGACGTACAATAGTGCTGTGGTGGAAATTCATCCTTCTGGCAATGGCCCGTGCGCTCATTCCGGTCTCCAATATATCAATGGCTCGTTGGCGGTCGTTTTCAGATAGTCGTGGCATTTCAAGCACATGTACTAGGTGTTTTGTCTGAACGGCCTATTTATACCGAGTATACTGCCACAACGCGTACACATTTTCAGGGTCATAGCTGTTGGGAATCGTGTTACACGTGTAACTTTCATAGTTTTCATCTAGTCTGTACACAAACCCGTGGGTTGAATGATGCACTTTCCATTCCAGCAGCCGTTCGCTCTCTACCTCATGACAAACACGTGGAAAATCCATTCCGACACTTTTTTTTAACATCTTCTCAGCATCAGTATATATAATAGTGGTGCGTTTTTAATGTGCTTCAGTATATATCTTCATTTAATACACATTGTAGTCATAATAATACTTCCTGAGATTCGAATAAACTAGGGACATCTCAACATAGTATCTTGATGCCCTAGTGATATTAAGATTAAAGAAATGAACACTATAGACTGCAGGAGCTTTCACACATACGTCCGCTCACACTGAAACACAATCCTCATCACCCCAATCTTCTGCTTCAAAAATTGGCATCTACATCTACAGCATATCGGTATGACATCACTTCCTTTATTAGTCAGTAATTCCTCATAAAATTATCAGAAATGGAGCCCTGCCGAGCTGAGAAATAGGAAATAATCCATAATCGTTATGAATTTTAATCATAACAGCAATATTTAATTGACTTTCATCTGTTAGAAGATTTACTGAAAAGGATTGAGTCAGAAAGACAACTCATAATGAGTGAGCAAAAGCAAACAGATAAAAAACAACTAGAAGAAATGTTGAATGAAAAAAATGACAGATTGTCAAAAACTTATTCATTTTGTATCAAACAACGTGTAAGCCTTTATGCTGAATGTTCAAAGTGAACTACAAACTCACTTTAACAGAAAAACCAAAAATGTGACATTTTCTTGTTGGAGCCTTGAACATCTTATATGCATTCCTTCCTTTCAGATTTTTATCCCACTCTGCTTTCCATTCATCTGTCATTAAATCTTTAATTAAGCTCTTAATCTCTGATTTACTCATCCCTACATTAATTAGATTTTTATCAGATCTCCCTTTCTTGGCTTCTTTATCTGCCTTTTCATTTCCTTCTATGCCAACATGTGAAGGTATCCAGGCAATTAAGACTGAACATCCTCTGGAATTTATATTCCAGAGGATGTTCAGTCTTAATTGCCTAGATAGGAAATATCTCCTCTGCTATATCAGGTCTACTACATTCTCGTAAGTTTCTAAGTGCTTTAATTGTTGAAAGAGAGTCGGTTAAAACTGTTAATTTTTTGGGAGGGTTATTAGCGAATATTTCTAGTGCTTTTTGTATAGCCACCATCTCTGCAGTGAAAATGCATGTATTTTCCGTGATGCTATATTCTTTTGCCATTTTCCATATTGGAATATATATTCCTATCGCCAATTTGCCATCCTCTCCCTTGGATCCATCTGTGTACACAGTAATGCTGTCTTTTGATATTTGTTGTATATATTTATTGGCGATGTTTTGTAATATTTTCTGTATAATTTGTTTTCTTAAGTATTTCTGCTAGGTGATAGTCCGTGTCTGGTTTCTTGATCTCCCAGGGCGGAATCACTTGCTTGTATTCACAACTGTTATTAATTGATGTAATTAATGTACCCAGATGGACAATTTCCTCCATACACTTCCATCCTGTAGGGTCTCTAGTGGTATTCATTGGCTTGGTCTGAGTTGTTAGTTGGCATCTGGTAAAAGCTGTATGTGCTGGGTGAGACTTATCTAACATAACTCTGTTCATGTAATTTAAGCATAACTCCTTTCTCCGTAATTCTAAGGGTGTAATTCCTAAAGCCACCTCTATAGCTCCCATCGATGTTGATCTGATTGCACCAGCTATTGTACAAAAAGCCTGATGCTGAATCCTGTCTAATTTAATCTTGTTACTGTGTGCAGCAGAGTCATATATTATACTTCCATAATCTATTTTTCCTCTAATAAAAGATTTCTAAAAAGTGAGCATTGTCTTAGTGTTTGTACCCCATCCATTACCTTTCAAATCTCTTAATAAGTTAGTCAATCCTCTGCAAGACTGCACTAGTTTATCTATGTGTTTATTCCAATTCATCTCTTGGTCCAATATCATTCCTAGGTATCGAGTGGTTTGTACTGTATTATTGTTTTGCTCTTGTATATTTATGTCTATAATTTTATTTTTTACAACCCTACCTTTACTGAAGATCATTCCAAATGTTTTATTTGTATTAAGCTGAAAACCCCATTTTGTCATCCATTTACATACTTTATTTATTTGCTTCTGTAGATGCTTACATTCAATTTTGTTGTTCACACAGTTCTGATCTATCATTGTTTACCTGAACAGTGAAATATCTATCTTGCAGTAAACTCTAAATAATGACATATATTTGACCAGATACTCCTATCTTCTTCATTTTAAAGAGAGCACCCCCCCCTCTCTCTCCAACATTCATCATAAGCCATAGCTATATCTTCATGTTCCAGTTGAATTATCTGATCCATAATGCATCTGTTCTTCCTAAATCCTGACTGAGTTTCATTATATAAATTATTCTTTTCCAAATAAAACTAAAATCTTTTATTTACTATGGTTTCTAATATTTTTAGATGGGAAGTTAAAGAAATTGGCCTGTATGAACTGGCATCATGGGCATCTTTTTCTGGTTTTAGTATTGGAATAATTACTGTTGTTTTCCATGTTTCAGGAAGTTTTCCTGTATTCCAAATTTTGTTAACAAGGGATGTTATAATTTCTATGATATTTTTTGGTATGTGTTTCAAGATTTCATAGCTCATGCCCTGCTGATGTATTTGTTATGTCCTTTATTGTATTTTTAACTTCTTCCATTGTAATATCTGCATTTAAATATGATAAATAATCAGTATTATAAAGTACTTCTTTATTTACTTTTTTAAGAAGTGTTGCTCTTCTGTTGACTTCAGCCTGTCCTAGATTTTCCTTAGAACTAACTCTATGGTAGTACCTTGCCAGCACCTCTGCTTTCTGCCAGTCAGTCTCTGCCCTGTCAGGTCTTTTTATATTAGGTATAATGATATGTTTAGTTCTGCCTTTAATGGCTTTTAACTTATTCCACACATCTGTTGTAGAGTTAGTTGTAGGGTTCAGTGTTTGGTAGAAATTTCAAAAATGATTTTCTTTTGCCTTCAGTATTCTTCTGTTTGATTCATTTCTTATGTTCTTATAAATATCTAAATTATCTTCAGATCTATGCTTTCTATATTCTTGTAGAGCTTGTTTTCTTTGTTTTTGAATTTTTGTACATCTAACTGTCCACCATGGTACTGGGTTTTTGTTCCAATGGATCATTCTTTTATGTTTCCTTAATGTGGTGTGGAGCTATGTGTTGTGGAATATATGCATTTGGTATATATTTAACAGCTATTAGTAATATTTCTTTTGTGAGATTATCTACAAATACATCTATATTTTCATTTTCTATATTATTCTTTTTTATCTCTTCCATTTCTACCAGAAAAGCTACCCAATTAGCTTTATTATAGTAAAATTTTGGTTTTTCTACCAGTTAGTTAGGTTTGTAATTATCTTTTAATGTTATTTCAATGGGTAAATGATCAGAATTTGTATCCCCAATAACTTCCCATTTTGCATTAGCAAGATTTGGTGTTACAATGCCAATATCAATAGCTGTGTCTTGCTGATTTGCACAAGTCTTAATTCCTGTTACTGATCCATCATTCAGTATTATTAGTTCATTGTTTTCAATGAAGTCCAACAGTAGTTTTCCTTAATTTACATTGCCTCCCCAAGCTGTAATATGAGCATTGAAATCTCCCACTATGATAGTTCTGTTGTTTATTCTTTTATATATGTCTGAGATATCTCTTTCGTTTATATTTTCATTTGAACAGTAAAGGTTAACAATTTTTATTTCTTGTAACTCAGTAGACAATCTTATAGTTATTTCTTCAAAATTTTCTGTTCTAAATGATTCCCAGTCAGTTATTACATATGTTTTATTAACTAGAAATGCCACACCTCCTCCTTTTTGAATTTCTGTACTATCATTTCGAAAGACTATATATTCAGGGATGGTAAAACGTTGACTTGGATTAAGATTAGTCTCTTGAATGGCAAATATTACTTTAGATTGTTTATACATGCCTATTAATGCAGGTACATATTTTATTTTGGCACTTCTGCATTTCCACTTTATTATTATAATGTTCTGTACGTCCATTTTTTAATGGTTAAGTTTGTTATAAATAGTGTTGTATTCTTTTACTCTGAGAAGTGTATAATATATTTATTTATTTGTTAACAACAAACGAGAAACTAAAGACATCAGACGTCCGCAAGAAGAACAGTTTACGGAGTTTCTTATTAATCGGTGTGTAGCAAGCCACTGTAACCATTGCAGTTTGTTGTTCATTAACGTATACAAGTTATTAGGTCTGACATCTACAGCTGTTAGTTGTTGAACTGGTAGAACACTGTTGCTGATCTGTGTCGGAGCTGATGGTCTACCTGGCATTATTAATATTTTTATCTCAAATGCACAAATATGAAAGTAAAAATTATCAATTTATTCACAACTTTGGAAGAAAACTCACTGTATCGGAATATCGAAATGATAATGTTACAGCAGGAAAAAACTTGTAATTTTATATTTTTTTCTCCCCTTTTTAGGTCACCCCTGAACCGGCATTTTTAGATATTTTTTTCCCCCATTCATGTCGCCCCTGAACCGGCATTACCAAATGAGGCCCTGCAAGGGATATTTTCTAACACAAATCGTATGGATTCATTTGGGACCGCTATTCGGAGGAGAGCCCAAATTTCTAAAACCATAACCACCAACATCTCGACAATCTAATAGCCAAATCCACGACTTTTTCTTCAGGCACGCCACCAAAGATTTACCTCCCTTAGTCCTAAAATCAAAACCTTCCAATCTTATCTCCCATACAGCAAAATCCAATCAGAGGATGATGGTGATGATGGTGATGACAATGATGATGAAGGTGATGATTATGAGGATGATGATAATGAGGATGATGATGATAGTGAGGATGATGATGATAAAGGTGATGAAGATGATAATGATGGTGATGATGATGATGGTGACGATGATGATAATGGTGGTGGTGAAGGTGATGATGATGAAGGTGATGAGGATAATGATGATGGTGATAATGATGATGAAGGTGATAATGATGATGATGATGATGACAACGATAAATCTATTTCCTTAAATCAAAATATACATGCGGTATTATTCTTAATCATTAGCAATGAAAGATGTCACGAAGTGGTTTTACTTTTATAGAGTGTGCCTGAATGAAAGCAAGACCCTAGTATGAGAAAGTCTTAGAAAATAGAATTTAGATGGAAAATGACATGCCTGTGGACAGATGAGACTATTGGCTCAAGGGCTAGACCCAGGATTTGAATCTCCCCTTGCCGCTTCGTGACTTTTTAGAATGGCTATAGTCTCGCCCTCCTCTGACTCCCTTGACACACAAGGAGATAAGGTGTATAAATACGACCACAAACACCACTATACAGACAACATAGAGTAAGTATAGTAAAGAGTAGAAGCTGATCCAGTGTACAGTAAATATATATATATTTATTTACAAAATAAGGCATAAAAATTCAGCATACATCAAAACGTATCAATGGCGTGCGCTGTTGCACGGCCTGAAAAACAAAATAACAATTAAATTAAGAGACACTAGAGACAAAAAAAAACAACCCCAATCACATTCACTCTTTCTGTCACCCTGCTGAGGAGCAATAAAAATGGTTAGTGATTAAAACCAACTCTAATTTGGTGGGGCTGTCACTTTAGCCTCCACTCTTTACCATTAATAAGCTTTCTACTGTCTCAGTCCTGGTGACTCTTCCTCAACGAACGGCTACACAGCTTTCTACTTGTTAGGCGATATGCGCCGATAACTACACCACAAGAAATGCTAAAATAAAAGACTTGGTTTTTCGAACGCAGACTCAGTGTCTATCCGTCAAATGGATACTGAACAGACCCTACTGGTCCTGTCTATTGTCTCCCTCCTTCTCTAACTCTCTCTCTCTCTTGGTCTCAGTGTCTCTCTAACACTCGAGGACTGATCATGCGGCGTCTCCGGTACTCTCTTCTCTCGTTTCTATCAGGACCTAGGTATGGTAACCCTGTCACCTGTTAATGATTTTGGTGATGACGATGTTCGGATATCAAGCATGAGGGACTTGATTAACTGTAGACGCTTCTCTGCTGCTGAACAAACTTTCCCCTTTTCTCCCACTCCGGATTTAGAGGAAGACACAGCCTTGATTTCTGGCTGTATGAAATTACACCAGTCTCCGACCTCGTGTCGTTGTTGGAGACTATAATAGCGACGAGCTCTGGCTGTATGATAATTAAACCCGTTCCCGCTCCTCACTGAAAAAAAACCGTAGGTTAAGTTTCTTTTGCTTCTGACGATAACTCGAGTCCACTGACTACTGAGGTATGTCCGTGTGCCGTGGGTAAATTGGTATTTCCAATTTACGCTCCCCCACTGATTCGCCGGGACCCGCTGAAATTAAAAGAAACAGCGACTCATGTACACCCACTCTAAAATCACTTATCTCTAACATATACGATACATAAAATAATTCTATCCACGTGTCACTTCATTCTCACTCCTTCTCTCCCCTTCTCTCGTTCTGCATAACAATACATAAAATAATACTATCTCACGTGGCACTAAAATCACACTCCTCCTCCCCTTCTCTCGTTCTGAAAACCGATACCTAAAATATTCCGACCCACGTGTCTCTCTATCTAAAATCTGCCAGGTAAAATAAACAAAAGCCCAGACACCGTCTGACAGGTTACATGGCCGTTATGCATGGCCGATCACGTGTTCACACATGACAAAATATGGAAATCCTTTTACCCATTAACACAGGAGTTTCCCTGGCTTACTCCAATTTAAATTAAACCTCGCTGTAGGACTGATTTATTTCCCCAAGCCGTATAATTCACTGATAACATAAGCTCACTGCATTCCTCACATTTAAGGCTCAGAAAAATTAACGTACACACCAAGGATTTCCCAATAAAATTACATTAGAAAATATACAGGAATAAATGGGGGTTTCCCAATATTCTACCATTAGGAGCACACGTGTCTCTCATAACTTCACACTCTCCGATCTACTGCCAAAAAATCCTAAAAAGACTTATGCACACTTTTTACGTTTACATCGTTCTACAAAGATAATAATTAATGGCGCTACCGTTTAAACTTTAAGTTAATGTCTCCCACGAACTTAACTTACGGGCCGAGATTTCTCAAAAACCCACTAAGTAAAACGATTAAAAAAAATAGTTACATACCTATTATCGTTTTTTGTTCCCACAATAGAGACGATAATACGAAGTCTTGCGGCTGACACTTATTTCTACATAGAGACCGAATCCCCGTTTTCTGTCTCATTATATACAAGAGAAAACACCCACGCAAATATACTCCTACATATCTGCTCGGACCAATGGCAGCTCTAGGAAAAATCAATACTAGCCCTTACGCAAATCCCGCGTTGTCCGAAAATTTGCGTCACATTACGTGATGGCCACGTGTGTCTGGCGCGTCATACAGGCGTGCCCGAAAATATCGATTTTCGTAAACAATGAAATTTACGGGAATCGCGAAAAATCAGAAGAAAGTAAAACTGGCCGAGTGAAAAATAAACCTACCGACCTAAAACGAACCCATTAAAATTACCTCCTCAAAAATACCGAACACGATATATTCACATGAGAAGAAACAAGGCAAACCCATATAATTACAAAGTGAAGAGAAATGGTGAAAACTCAAACTAGAACCACAGAATCGGGCCTGTTAAAAGACAGAATTACAGTGTAGCATCACAAAAGACATGAACTTCAAGCATCTTCGCTATCATTGCGTCCGTCCATCAACTGGCACTGCGACATTTTTGCTGCCATAACCACTAGCACCATCAACTTCCCCAACCGCCAGTCCGGATAACAGGAAGAAAGCCAACAACCAGCAGTTTTAATTAAAAACAAACATACTGTATTCATTGTCGGGTTGGATCAACATGAATACGCAAACTCGTAAAATTGCCTATAAAGGCAATGGACCCCTTTGATTTTCCAATGCAGGCCACTTTTGGAAGAAGTGTACTTAAATGCATAATTTAAAATGTTACATTTTACATTTTAGGTTATGTACATGGATCTTCCAAGAAGGACTGAAATGGCATGACAAGATCACTAATGTGGAACATTAGATAAGAACCAGACAAGTGCCAATGGAACAGGAGATGAGAAGGAGATAGTGGAGATAAAACACACACTGAGAAAACCTGTTGATAGCATTACAAGGCAGTCCTCTGAAACCCCCAGAGTGGGAGAGATAGAAGAAGGCCAAAGAACACACGGAGAAGAGAACTAGAGACAGACATGAAGGTGAAGAAGAAGAAAGACCTTGAAATGATGGCACGGGACAGGAAGACTACTCTCCCTGGGGAGATGAAAGGTGAAAGAAAGAAAATAACATTAATTCTCTACTGCTCGCTGATAATGAACAACGAGCCCTCTCCTGGTTGTAACGCCATAGTGTGTCAGTTATCAACTACAGTAGACGTCTGATTATAAAGGAATGACTGAAAAGTCACTTTCTATTTTTAAACTTTAATATCTTCACTTGTGTCCATTGGATATACATGAAACAAATGTCTAAAAAATGAGCAAAAACTGCTATTTAACAAATACATTTTATTTTTTATTCCCTGGGATAAAATAAAATCTAAAATGGACAATAAACAGACGTCACAAGGGACAACAAAAATTGCTGCCTGCTATGAAATCATGTTGAACAAACTGGATTTCCCGTCAAGCTGTAATGTTGATGTGAAAAGGCATTTTTTTTTTCAAAATGGCAACTGATTCTCTTTAGTTAGATATTTGTTTCATATAATTAGTTTTTAGGAGTGAATAAATAGCAATTTAAAAATAGGAAGTGACTCTGTAGACAATCATCCTCTTTGGCTAGCCACAGCACTGGTGCCCTTCTCAATTCAGTATCATACTTGTCAGAACACAAGCTCATCTATAGGCAATGGCCAGCACATGTCCGTATCTCTGACTTGCATCATTCCAGGAACGAAGAATTATCAGAGTTATTAGTAATACAAATACAAACAGGAAGGAAATGTCAACAGAAGAATGAGAAGCAGTCTGAACAATCAAGGCAGGTGGCAGACGAAATACCACGGACTAATTACAGTCAATTCTTAGTTACCCTAAGAGCAATATTTTACAAATAAATATTACACACATAAAAGTATGTTTCAGACACTCATGAGAAAATAAGGAAGTAGAAAACTAGACAACAGAAAAACAATAGAAGTGATAGGCTCACTGGAAAACTGAACCCAGGATGATCCGAACGGCAACACCGCCTAGCTATGGAAGCAAATCACGCTATTCTCCCTGCCAACTAGGCACCACTTAAAATAGTGCTTCTTGGACATGGGTCATTAGTGCGATTTTCCACAAACTACAAACTATGTAAGCCATTCAATAAAGTTGTGATACAGTGGATCCCATCACACTGGAACATCTTTGGCAATGAACAGGCTGACAGATTGGCAAAGGAAGGTGGGAAGCTACCTCAGTCTGATACAAGCATAACTTATGAAGAGGTAAAAAGTTTTATTATGAGCAGATACAAGAGCAAGTGGGAAGCTGAGGATC
Organism: Oreohelix idahoensis; assembly: GCA_024509875.1. Classification (NCBI taxonomy): domain Eukaryota; kingdom Metazoa; phylum Mollusca; class Gastropoda; order Stylommatophora; family Oreohelicidae; genus Oreohelix; species Oreohelix idahoensis. The sequence goes on along the minus strand of JAMPIV010010514.1, from coordinate 88,227 downwards.
CAGGCCACCAAAACAAATGATGAATTTTACCAGCTCAACAGAAATCAATATTTGGTAATCTTCAAACTCTGCACAAGCAACAACATACTGAGATACCATCTATTCAACAAGTTAAAGATAGGAATTACTGATGAGCGTAACAGTGGCACTGATAAAATGGCAGCTAAACATCTGCTGCAAAAGTGAAGAACCTCTTTCCACACAATCTGCTTAAGGGAAATTCTCCAAATCTTTTGGCCAAATACCATCACCAACCAAGAACTGCTTACTCAGAGCAATCAAGAGGACATGCACACCATCATAGCTGGTAGATGCTGAAGTTTGGTTGGCCATGTCCTCTGAAGAGACACCGATGCCATCACAAGAACAGCTATGCTATGGACCCCTGAAGGAAAGTGAAAGAGAAGCTGACCAAAAACAACTTGATGGAGAACTGTGGAGGCCGAGATGCAAAGAATGAGCCAGAGCTGGGGCACTGCACGAAGGATGGCCGCCCACCAAGCAAGGTGGAGACAGTTTGTTGCTGCCCTACAAGACGCCACCAGGCGTGATGGCCACTGACTGCTTTGATAGTCGGCGGTTAAGGATCAAAGAAGAAGAAATGAGAAACAGAAAAAGCACATATACCATTCTTGGCCAAACTCTGTGGAGATACCAACTACCTCAGGCTGACCACTGCTTTCTTATAAACATAATATAGCTGACACTTCAAAATGTACAAAGAAGAATCTTTAATGCAAAGAATGCATCTGACCTAATCTTTCAAGTATCTAACCAACAATAAAACAACAAATAATTACCTGTACAGAGAGAAACATGAGATGGACCCACAATTTTGGGAGACGTGTGTTCAAAGTAAAATGAGAACCACTGTAAAGACACTGCTGAGACTGGTTGGCACACTCAAAATGGAGTCTGAGGTACCTCTTGTGCTTTCCGTCTGAAAAACAAACAAACACATACAAAATAACTGAATGTTACAATCTGTAATAATAATAGCCCCTTCAGTCATATCTGACTATGGGAATGTGCCCCTGAGGTGACAGACCTCAGCTGCTTTTTTTTCCTGGTGTTCCTTTCAACCCTTTCTCCTCTTCTGCTTGCGATGAGAGCTTCTTTTTGCCAAATCTGAGGTAAAGCCGTTGAGAGCATCGCCACCAAGTGGCGACAGCTTCATCCTCCCAGGCTGCTGGATTTATGTCCAGTGTGATGTGGCCAGATTTTAACAGTTGTCAGCTGACTAATCATCATCATATCAACACTTCCCTTTTCGCTCCTTAAGGTGCAAGAAGCCACCATTGTAGTAGACCCTCATGCAAGAAAACCTTCTCTTCCAGCTGTGGTTTCTGTAAGAATGTGGTTTACATTATTAATGAAGGAGATCAAAATTAGACAGCTCAAATATTTTGGTCATGTAAACAGAAGTAACACTTCACTAAAGTCCGTAATAGAAGGGAGAGCTGAAGGCAAATGTACAAGAGGAAGAGACAGCGCTAAAAGTGGGAAGATAACATCAAGAGATGGACAGGAGTACATAATTTAGACAAGAGAAAGAGGATGTTGAAGATCCAATGCAGCCGACCTTCGATGTGAAGATGGCACCTGATGATGATGATGAACCTGAATTTGCATATTACAAAGTAACTAAAGGACACTTGTATGTGGTTGAAATGAGCATGCCTCAAAGAAACCAGGCAGACAGTTGTAATATTTTTTTCAATGTAGAGCAAGAATGTGTTGATAAAACACGTGTGGCTGCTGACCAAATGCATAACCTGATATTTAGTTGCCTCTTATGACATGCCTGAATGAGCACTAGTCCTATTTGTTCATCTCATCCCAGACCCCCCCCCCCCCCCCCCCCCCCCCCCCGGGAGCCACATGGGGGCTGTGCAAAAATATTAAATAAAAAAAAAACTTTTTCAGCAATATGTGCTTGGGGCTGGCAACCTTACGTAAAACATATGGCTACAGGAACCACCACAACAAGAGCACGTCAATGCTTTGTGCAGGCTTCCTGTGTGGGGAGTGGGGGGGAGAATATATAGGGTGTGAATAGGAAAATGATGACACTTTCAGCAATATGAAAATGTATCAAGAGGTGACTGAATCGGTTAAAATGTATCAAGAGGTGACTGAATCGGTTAAAATGTATCAAGAGGTGACTGAATCGGTTAAAATGTATCAAGAGGTGACTGAATCGGTTAAAATGTATCAAGAGGTGACTGAATCGGTCAAAATATATCAAGAGGCGACTGAATCGGTCAAAATGTATCAAGAGGTGACTGAATCGGTTGTGAGAAGTTAATGTGATTGCATTTACAACAGGCCCCTAGTCTTTAAATTTGCATTTATTTACGTTTTTCAGGGAAAGATTACGGTGGGATTTTTATCTCATTCGTTTTTTTTATTTCTCTTTGTATAATAATAGAGTTTGGACTTTTTGTGTAGATTAAGAATTACGGTTTCTAGCAAAGATGGTAGTTTTAACTTTTAGACTGGCACCAGCGCGCTGTTTCATTGAGATACTTCGTTCATGGAAGATTTTCCAGTGTAACATAATGGCAGAGCATTTTCGGTTCTTCTCAGTGAGCGCGCTATAATTTTTAGTAAGGGTGAAATCAGATGGGGGTAGAGGGGGAGTTTTAAGCGCGTGGAAACAGGTCAGCAACGGAAATTTTCCGCTTGACCGTAAGTTCTAAATTTAGAAATGACCGTGGGCGATTCCTGGCACGTTGGTTGGTTCATAGATCGACCCGCTTAAGAACAAAGCCTAGCTATGACTCACGCGTAGCGTGGTCTGGGGTAATAAATAAGCGGGGTTCCCTGGCAGAAGGCGGAGATTTTTTTGAACTTCTACGCCTTGGAAAAGAACTGTCTGTATTTATATACAGAGCCGTCTGCTCTTTCGAGAGAAATTCGTGCTGGTAAATATGAAGTTAATTAAGCTTTAATAGTTTATAAGATTTTTGCAGAGTTGTTTCTAGGAGGTAAAGTTAATTCATAGAAGTAGAGCCATCAATGCTATAATTTTAATTGACTATAACTGACAGCGCAATTAGGTATTTTGTGAAAAGGTAGTAGGGAATTTTGATAGTTTCCTCAGAGTAGCTGTTTGTATAAATTGGAATATTACTGTTATTTGTCAGAAGACAGGGGATCTAATTTTTCCTGGATTTGTGATTTTAAATGGTGCAGCGTAAAACACGCTCGCGGAATTAAATTAATTTTTAGTTCGTACCGGACATGCCATGAGTTCCCTCTTATCTAAATTATTATCAGAGTGCATTCATTATTGGTATGAGATAAATGAAAGCTTAAGGATGGTAGATGTTAAATACTATAATTTTGAGACACGATGCACGTAATTTCATTGTGATTTTCGAGGATTTGGAGAGGGGTACCGAAGCACGTGCTGCGTGTCTTTTCTTAGAGGGGTGAATCTGATAACGGAAGAAGAGAGATAACGAGGCATGCATTGTAAAATAGGATTTCAGTTCCTTTAGAGATTTTAATGTATATTGTTATCGTAATCGGGTGTAAATAATATTCCCGACACGTGGGTGAAGATTTCTCAATATTTGAGTTATAATATTAGCGAATAATACGCTAGGGTTTTGGTGTGTATTTAATTGTTCAAGTGTGTGTAAATTACCAGCGGACTAATTTGTGTAACGCTGTGGTAATAGAACGAGTGGCTTTAAATGTTAGAGCATGGGAAATTGTGTATTTTTCTCGGTGTGGGTAAAACCTACATTTTGAAGTCAGCAGTTACGGGTCTAGTTGGGATTTGTAATTAGTCCTTAATTAATAGACCTATGTTTATAATGGTGAATTCATGGAGACGGGAGATTATTGTCTCGGGTGAAGTCTATTGTATTTGGGTAGCCAGGTAAACACATCGATCATTGTTAAAATAGTAGGGCCAGGAATTTACTGGCAACAGGTTCATTCAGTGGTTAGAATGTTGTGACGGGCTAACCTAAGCTGCCAGCATGTAAGAGATTAAGCCAGCTGAGTCTGGAGATTAGAGTGTCGATAAGACAGTATTTGAGGGAAAGTGGGGGTAGGCATGTTTACTAATCGCTGAAGCGATACTAGAGCATGGGAGCTGTATGGAAGATTTGAAACTTAAGTGTTAGAGATTTGAGACTTAAGTGGTTGAAGAGTTGGGATTTAAGTGTTGAAGAGTGAGAGTTAAGGGAGTTAAGTGTTAAGGATATGGGAAATTTGTTGTGCGATATATATTTGTTATTGTTTTGTCCACAGCAGATATTTTCCAGGCGTGGCAGCTAGGGCTATAGTAGTCCTTCAGCGGCTAGAAGTTCGCCGGTCTTCTCAGGAGAAGAAGAGTCGGCAGAGCCAGGAAAGAAAGTGGAGTAGTGACAAGGGGTTCACTGGTGCAAACGTTTTTTGTACCCAAGAGAGCAAGGAGCTGGAAGCACAGACTTCTTCAGCAAGAACAAGAGGTTCTTAATAAAATTCGGAGCTATTCATGCTCAGATAAAGCACACACTGAACCTAGGCGCAGGGCCTAGAGGTGTCGTGATTGGTCGGTCATAATAACACCGACGGCCCAGACCCAAGAGATGGGTAACGGGGCCTGTGATTTTTCCAGAATCGTCATTTGGTAGTGCAGAAGAGTCCAAGTCGAGAAACCAGAATGCCAATTCAAGTTAGCAGCTACAACGGCAGTCAGAGGAAAGAGGGTAAAAATACCTCTGAGCTGCAATAGAGGGAGAGAAGGAGAGTAGTGGAGGAGTCGCTTTTCTGTAGGAACTAGGAGTGTCAGACAGACACTGAACATAACAGTAGAACTCAGCAAGTCATCTGTAAGTTGTGTCGGAGATGATAAAAGGGTTCTGGTCGTGGACTTTGTGATAGTCAGAGAATATTTAGCCTATAGTGGAGCAGCGGTGTAGGCGCGTCATTTGTGTAGAACCACGTCTGCAGACAGACGGACAGTAGGAGTTAGGGCGTGTTTACATGATATCAGGTTGATTAGGAGAAAGACGGATCTGGTGTTCGAGATCCTCCTTCACATGTTGTTGTATTACTTACCTTTCTTCCTTACAGGTTGAGGGGAGGGCGACTGTGGGGGTACCTTACCTAATCACTTGAAATTAATTGTTATGTTCTTTCCAGGTGTATGAACACGCATGTTTATTCTATTTTTGTAGTATGTTATATGAATTTTTTTGTGTGGTGTAAATAAAATCCATTGTAAATTTCCGGCTGGATCAGTCACTTACTTCAACCTATATGTTGTCTGTAAGTGGTGTCTGTGGTGTTAAGTAATTAAACCTTATCCCAGTCTTGGTAGCTAGAGGTAGTGAGGTTATCGCAAAACGTTACGTCACTTAGTGGCAAGGGAGAGTCAATTTCGGTTCTCGACCCTTGACGCCAATAGCCTCATCTCCCACAGTCACTGTTATTTTCTTCTGAAATCTATCTTCTTAGTCTTTCTTTCCACTAGGGTCTAGTCTATTTAGGTAGGCAACCTCTAGTCTTAAATCCACTTCGTGACAAAGTGGGTGCTATCGTCCGGTGAATCATCTTTGTTACGTTCAATTCTGTGATCTTGACAAAGTGGCGGCGTTCGTCCGGTAGATCATCTTTGTTGGGATCAATTCTGTGATCGTGTCAAGATTCATAGATTGTTTCTATAGGAAGTTCTGGGAAATAGATTCTTTATATCCCCTAGACTAGAGCTATATTTAAGACTGATCCAGCTATAGTTTTTTCCACAGGAAGTTTCTCCACAGGGTGCAGTCAGATTGTAGCTGTAGTTAGTTTGAGGTAACTGATGGCTAACTGAATTTTTTCTTAACAGGAAGGTAAATTCGGGTTTTCAGGTAGCGGCATAATCAAATTTTTTCAGGTAGTTCTTCAGACTGGTGCTAGTCTGAGTTCGGGTTTTGGGACAGTGGTTATAGAGAGATTAATTCCTAGTAGTTAACGGGAAGTTATGGGACCTTCACGTCTCTATATTTGTGAGCTTACGGCAGAATTTGCAGGTAACATGGCCGATCTCGATAAAGTACATAAGATTGCACTTGAGGTAGCTAAGTTCATGGAGTACGGTGATAGCGAAATTCCACCCCTTCTGGAATATGCAGAAAGCCTGCAGAGGCAATATGAAGTAGACGACTTATTTGGCAATCGTCTAGCCTTGGCATGGACCTGTGCAAAAGCTGGGGACAGCGAAGCATTCATCCAAGAGTTCATAGAACAAGGAATACAAATGGTCCAGAAATCGGAAAGAAGAAGACAAGAACGGGAAATAGAAAGACAACACGGGGAAAAGCAGCGACTAGGAAGGGACAACCCCTCTGAAAATCTTGCGCCAGTAAAGGATAACTTGTCGGCTCAAACTGCGCCCCAACTCCAGGAAAAGGACTTTCCGTTGGAAATGGACCCTAAGCCCAAACAAGGAAAGGATTCAGGTAAGGAAAGCAGCGCTTACAACGCTGGGAAGATTACGAAGCGATCCCAGGCGTGGAAACTGCATAACAGGGGGAATAATGCAAGCAAGCATTATAATTCGGATGGCTACCGATTCTCCCATGCTCGTGAGAGAGCACAACATACTCGACATGGAAAGTCGAGGCCAGGGTTCGAATCCCTAATAAGGCATGTTTCGCCAGCTCCCCAGAGGGACAGCGAAAAACGACAGGAAGAGGTGCATTCGCCTGACATCCCTGTGCAGCCTAATGGCCAAACAGAGGTGACGCCTCTGATTGTGGAAGTACATTCTTTGTCGTCGGGAATTAGGCCCCCGATGGTATTAGCTCCTTCAGGAGAGGGACATACTGACAAGAACTGTATTCAAGGAACGTTGGAACCAGTCACTGAGAGCTTTATCTCAGAGTCTCCGCGATCTAACGGGATCTTAAACCGTCAAGTGTCATTGCAGGACACATTCCAACTGACGCCAGTAACTCTCACAGGGGAGGGCAAGGTTGAAGGTAGAACCAGGGTGTTAGACGGAGAGCTCCCGTGGTCTACAGTTTCATCTCACCAACTTTTCAGGCCAGAAAAGAGTGAGAAAAGCGGCCTTACACATTTGCAAGGAGCTACTTTAGAGAGCTCTGTCCCTCTTCGTATTGGTAGGGGAAGAGCGAGCCCAGAACCACTGCCAGGGGCAGATATTACCTACCTTTCTTCAAAGGTAGAAGCTATTGAGATCGATCAGGATTCAATGGAAACCCAGCAAGCAATCGGAGGCTCTACACCAGAGGAACCCGAGATGGGGCATCTTTTTTGCACTATACCAGCGGTCACAAACCCGCCGAGATGCAGCAAGGTAGTCGCCATCGTCAGGCAGCCACAAAGCCAGTTGGTCAGGGCAGCCGACCAAGACAGTTTTTTTACGGACATAGCCAAGGAAGGTTCAGACCCACCATTGGATGGCACAGGTCCGAAGAAAGATCAACTCTTCCACCGGAGCATGGGAGTTGGTAGAAGAAGAAGAAGGAGGAAACGTAGAAGAAGAAAGTCGCAGAACAACCATGGGAGTTGTAGTCGCCAGGCGGAAATAACCAGTCGTGACCATGAGACTTCAGGACTGACAGTCAGATCTGTAGACTTGTATAGGGGCCAGTCTGGAAATACAAGATCACATTAAATTAGATCGTGTACCACGAACTTGAAGAGGGGGGTAATGTGAGAAGTTAATGTGATTGCATTTACAACAGGCCCCTAGTCTTTAAATTTGCATTTATTTACGTTTTTCAGGGAAAGATTACGGTGGGATTTTTATCTCATTCGTTTTTTTTATTTCTCTTTGTATAATAATAGAGTTTGGACTTTTTGTGTAGATTAAGAATTACGGTTTCTAGCAAAGATGGTAGTTTTAACTTTTAGACTGGCACCAGCGCGCTGTTTCATTGAGATACTTCGTTCATGGAAGATTTTCCAGTGTAACATAATGGCAGAGCATTTTCGGTTCTTCTCAGTGAGCGCGCTATAATTTTTAGTAAGGGTGAAATCAGCTGGGGGGAGCGCGGGCGCTTTAAGCGCGTGGAAACAGGTCAGCAACGGAAATTTTCCGCTTGACCGTAAGTTCTAAATTTAGAAATGACCGTGGGCGATTCCTGGCACGTTGGTTGGTTCATAGATCGACCCGCTTAAGAACAAAGCCTAGCTATGACTCACGCGTAGCGTGGTCTGGGGTAATAAATAAGCGGGGTTCCCTGGCAGAAGGCGGAGATTTTTTTGAACTTCTACGCCTTGGAAAAGAACTGTCTGTATTTATATACAGAGCCGTCTGCTCTTTCGAGAGAAATTCATGCTGGTAAATATGAAGTTAATTAAGCTTTAATAGTTTATAAGATTTTTGCAGAGTTGTTTCTAGGAGGTAAAGTTAATTCATAGAAGTAGAGCCATCAATGCTATAATTTTAATTGACTATAACTGACAGCGCAATTAGGTATTTTGTGAAAAGGTAGTAGGGAATTTTGATAGTTTCCTCAGAGTAGCTGTTTGTATAAATTGGAATATTACTGTTATTTGTCAGAAGACAGGGGATCTAATTTTTCCTGGATTTGTGATTTTAAATGGTGCAGCGTAAAACACGCTCGCGGAATTAAATTAATTTTTAGTTCGTACCGGACATGCCATGAGTTCCCTCTTATCTAAATTATTATCAGAGTGCATTCATTATTGGTATGAGATAAATGAAAGCTTAAGGATGGTAGATGTTAAATACTATAATTTTGAGACACGATGCACGTAATTTCATTGTGATTTTCGAGGATTTGGAGAGGGGTACCGAAGCACGTGCTGCGTGTCTTTTCTTAGAGGGGTGAATCTGATAACGGAAGAAGAGAGATAACGAGGCATGCATTGTAAAATAGGATTTCAGTTCCTTTAGAGATTTTAATGTATATTGTTATCGTAATCGGGTGTAAATAATATTCCCGACACGTGGGTGAAGATTTCTCAATATTTGAGTTATAATATTAGCGAATAATACGCTAGGGTTTTGGTGTGTATTTAATTGTTCAAGTGTGTGTAAATTACCAGCGGACTAATTTGTGTAACGCTGTGGTAATAGAATGAGTGGCTTTAAATGTTAGAGCATGGGAAATTGGGTAGTTTTCTCTGTGTGGGTAAAACCTACATTTTGAAGTCAGCAGTTACGGGTCTAGTTGGGATTTGTAATTAGTCCTTAATTAATAGACCTATGTTTATAATGGTGAATTCATGGAGACGGGAGATTATTGTCTCGGGTGAAGTCTATTGTATTTGGGTAGCCAGGTAAACACATCGATCATTGTTAAAATAGTAGGGCCAGGAATTTACTGGCAACAGGTTCATTCAGTGGTTAGAATGTTGTGACGGGCTAACCTAAGCCGCCAGCATGTAAGAGATTAAGCCAGCTGAGTCTGGAGATTAGAGTGTCGATAAGACAGTATTTGAGGGAAAGTGGGGGTAGGCATGTTTACTAATCGCTGAAGCGATACTAGAGCATGGGAGCTGTATGGAAGATTTGAAACTTAAGTGTTAGAGATTTGAGACTTAAGTGGTTGAAGAGTTGGGATTTAAGTGTTGAAGAGTGAGAGTTAAGGGAGTTAAGTGTTAAGGATATGGGAAATTTGTTGTGCGATATATATTTGTTATTGTTTTGTCCACAGCAGATATTTTCCAGGCGTGGCAGCTAGGGCTATAGTAGTCCTTCAGCGGCTAGAAGTTCGCCGGTCTTCTCAGGAGAAGAAGAGTCGGCAGAGCCAGGAAAGAAAGTGGAGTAGTGACAAGGGTTTCACTGGTGTAAACGTTTTTTGTACCCAAGAGAGCAAGGAGCTGGAAGCACAGACTTCTTCAGCAAGAACAAGAGGTTCTTAATAAAATTCGGAGCTATTCATGCTCAGATAAAGCACACACTGAACCTAGGCGCAGGGCCTAGAGGTGTCGTGATTGGTCGGTCATAATAACACCGACGGCCCAGACCCAAGAGATGGGTAACGGGGCCTGTGATTTTTCCAGAATCGTCATTTGGTAGTGCAGAAGAGTCCAAGTCGAGAAACCAGAATGCCAATTCAAGTTAGCAGCTACAACGGCAGTCAGAGGAAAGAGGGTAAAAATACCTCTGAGCTGCAATAGAGGGAGAGAAGGAGAGTAGTGGAGGAGTCGCTTTTCTGTAGGAACTAGGAGTGTCAGACAGACACTGAACATAACAGTAGAACTCAGCAAGTCATCTGTAAGTTGTGTCGGAGATGATAAAAGGGTTCTGGTCGTGGACTTTGTGATAGTCAGAGAATATTTAGCCTATAGTGGAGCAGCGGTGTAGGCGCGTCATTTGTGTAGAACCACGTCTGCAGACAGACGGACAGTAGGAGTTAGGGCGTGTTTACATGATATCAGGTTGATTAGGAGAAAGACGGATCTGGTGTTCGAGATCCTCCTTCACATGTTGTTGTATTACTTACCTTTCTTCCTTACAGGTTGAGGGGAGGGCGACTGTGGGGGTACCTTACCTAATCACTTGAAATTAATTGTTATGTTCTTTCCAGGTGTATGAACACGCATGTTTATTCTATTTTTGTAGTATGTTATATGAATTTTTTTGTGTGGTGTAAATAAAATCCATTGTAAATTTCCGGCTGGATCAGTCACTTACTTCAACCTATATGTTGTCTGTAAGTGGTGTCTGTGGTGTTAAGTAATTAAACCTTATCCCAGTCTTGGTAGCTAGAGGTAGTGAGGTTATCGCAAAACGTTACGTCACTTAGTGGCAAGGGAGAGTCAATTTCGGTTCTCGACCCTTGACGCCAATAGCCTCATCTCCCACAGTCACTGTTATTTTCTTCTGAAATCTATCTTCTTAGTCTTTCTTTCCACTAGGGTCTAGTCTATTTAGGTAGGCAACCTCTAGTCTTAAATCCACTTCGTGACATCGGTCAAAATATATCAAGAGGCGACTGAATCGGTCAAAATGTATCAAGAGGCGACTGAATCGGTCAAAATGTATCAAGAGGTGACTGAATCGGTCAAATTGTATCAAGAGGCGACTGAATCGGTCAAATTGTATCAAGAGGCGACTGAATCTGTCAAAATGTATCAAGAGGCGACTGAATCAGTCCAAATGTATCAAGAGGCGACTGAATCGGTCAAATTGTATCAAGAGGCGACTGAATCGGTCAAAATGTATCAAGAGGCGACTGAATCAGTCCAAATGTATCAAGAGGCGACTGAATCGGTCAAATTGTATCAAGAGGCGACTGAATCGGTCAAAATGTATCAAGAGATGACTGAATCAGTCAAAATAAATAAAAGGGATATTTGAAAAGTTATTTTTCTGTATGAAGACGCGCCCTTAGATCATTAAAAATATCTAAATAATATTAAAGAAATTTTTTTTTTTAATTAAAGATTTTAGCAACAAAGCTGTCCATAACTAACCCAGACACTCTGAATAACAAAACAAAACTCTACATTCAAAGGCAAGCAACCGTTTAATTTTACAAAATGATTACAATTATTCTCCAGTTTGTGCCCCAAAATCACTCTGGTGAAAGACCTAGGTTTTTTTTTTTAAGGTATTCTTTGTCACTTTTATGTCTGCCTTCAGTTCTCCTCTCTGTGTTTTTAGTCTCCCTTTGTTTTGCTTGGGTTTCCAGAAAAAGGACTGCCTTGTAACGCTGTCTATTGTTTTCTGAATGTGTGTCCCACTTAATGCCAATGTTTTCTCCTTGCCTCTTGTTTCACTTATGTGTGGTTCTCTCCCATCAGCTCTACATTAATGATCTTGTCAATCTATTCCAATTCTGCTATTCCATGCTAGCACCCTTTTATGAAAGTCTACATTTCTGGTTACTATTTTTGTTATTTTCCATGTTTCACAGCCACACAATAGGACTGAATACACCTTTTTTTTAAATTAAAAAAATACAAAGAAACAAACTTACTAACAACACTGCATTTAACAGGCAGAGGAATGGTGGCATTCAACTTGAGAAGGAAGTTTTTAATTTTGGCAAAATGTTTCTCACAGAACAGCTGGACACCATCTCGGACAGACTCCGGCTGAAAAAACACAAGTTATATAATTTGTGAGTTTCTGTATGAGTATGAAGATTTTTTACTTTAACAATCATCATCACCAGTTTATGTTAATGAGATTCAACGTCATTGCAGTCAGGGCAAACCCATAGGTGCTCAGTCTCCCTCAGCAAATGTTGAAGGGTATGAATGCTAATTGTTCCTGTTGCGCACTGGTTGTATACACGGCGGATGCGTCCTCTCATACGTCCATCCCTGCTAGTCTTACGTTTGATGCCAAATTCTAGCAGTCTTAGACTTGATGATTCATCGATTGCAGTGTCATTCTCTAATAGACGAACATGAATTTCCCTCAGTATTTCTTCCTTATCCATGGCCAATGCACCTCTTATTGGTGCTCTTGAAGCTAGTCTGTCAGCTCTTTCATTGCCACGTACCCCGGCATGACCAGGACAGAAGATCTGTATCAGTTCTAAGGGAAAATAAATCACATTTCTATCTCATGCTATTCACAATTAAAGTTTATTTTTTAAGCCAGAACATGATTTTTCACTGGGAATGAAGAAAAAGTACCTTTAAACCTGGTTATAATGTATTTCTAAATGTTAGTGGGAGAAGGTCTAGTTCAAACATTCTCTAGCTTTGATATTTCTTTTCTTTTCCCCTCCATCACAAGGAGATCTACCAAACCATTCCCTGTGATCTACTGGTCGATCAGAGTCACCTTATGCTGAACTCTGAACCAGACTATCAACAATGTACAAAAAGGAAACTGAACAACTAGCTATCCGATGTCATGTGATTTAACACCAGTAGATAAGACACCAGGATAATGTCAGGAAATATCATCAAAAACTACATTATGACAAATGTTACTTGAGTCAATTTTACATTATGACAAATGTTACTTGAGTCAGTTTGACATTATGACAAATGCTACTTCAGTCAGTTTACATTATAACAAATGTTACTTGAGTCAGTTTGACATTATGACAAATGCTACTTCAGTCAGTTTACATTATGACAAATGTTACTTGAGTCAGTTTTACGTTATGAACAGTTCACTAGAAAATTAGGATGTTTCGGGAACACCTTTAAGTCAGCCGCAGTCATTATCAGGAAACAGAGATGAGAAATACAGAAAGACTACGAGAGGATGATAACGGACACAGCAGACACATGAGAAAAATTTGACAAATAAAAATTTTGGACAGGGAAGAAGATAGCAAATATCACAAGCCACTATTTCACTATGGTAGGGGAAGGTGCTCTGCCATCAATGGTACCTATACCTTGTAGCGGTATGGCAGCTTGCGTACCCTGACAATCCCCAGAGCTATGCCAGTGGGAGTTTTACTCCTGGTAGGTTCAACCAAGCTGGACTGGTCTGTGTGGGTAGGGGTCAGACAAAAGCTGGTACCCTGGTCCTCCAGGTTAGGGGTTTTAGCATAGGGCTGACACCCCTGTCTATGTAAAAAAAACAATGAAGTTACGGAAACAACATCAAATGAACAAACTTTGCTGCGGGATGGACATTCGGAGTCTGTGGCTCGTATGACTGTCAGTGGTGAAAGCCGAAAGGAAGCCACTGACATGAAAACGGATGTCCTGACCGCAAAACAGGATACAAGAATAGGATTTTGGAATGTCAGGACAATGTACGAGACAGGTAAACTAAGACAGGTCACGGCAGAAATGAGAAACTATAGGTTACACATCCTGGGGATAAGCGAGAGCAGATGGACAGGGGCAGGAAAAGTTAAAACAGCAACAGGAGAAACAGTACTTTACTCTGGAAGAGAGGATGGACAGCACAGTGAAGGCGTAGCCATTATTCTACAGAAAGGGATAGAAAGGACATTACTGGAATGGAAACCCATCAACAACAGACTGATACGATTGAGATTGAGAGGGAGATTCACAAACACTACAATAATACAATGCTACGCACCAACGAATGATAGCGATGAGGAGGTCAAGGATGAATTCTATCAACAACTGCAGAAAGAAATGGAGACACACCTAGATATGATCTTGTTATAGTAATGGGAGACCTCAATGCGAAAGTTGGTACACACAATACATATAATGAAAGAACAATGGGAAATGCGGCAGCGGAATAGCAAACGAAAATGGGGATAAGCTAATAAGTTTCTGTAGCATTAACAACCTGGTCATTGGAGGAACACTTTTCCCACATAAGGAAATTCACAAGTTAACATGGGAATCACCAAATGGTCGGGACAGAAACCAGATAGACCACATCATGGTTAACGGTAGATGGAGACATGCATTACAAGATGTGAAGGTAAGAAGAGGTGCAGATGTGGGAAGCGATCACCATTTAGTAGTAGCAAAACTGAAAGTGAAACTAAGAAGGGCTGGACCAACTGTAACTACACAGAAAAGGTTTGACATCAGCAAATTGAAGGACCCCCTTACCAGAAAAGCTTTTGCGGCCGACATTAAGAAACGATATCAATTTGCCAAAAGCCAGGAAAAGACATTGACTGATGATATAGACCAGAATTTTAACACCATTTCAACAATATATAAGGAAAGTAGCAAATCATGCTTAGGATTCCAGGAAAGGAAGAAGCAAGACTGGATAACACCAGAAACACTAAACACCATAAAGATGAGAAAGGAAATGAAAAGAAAGAAAACAGAAGCGAAGTCCCCCAGGTTAAAGCAACTATATAGCGAACAGTACAGTCAACTGGACAGGGAAGTTAAACGCCAAACCCGAGCCAACAAAAGGAATTTCCTAGACGATCTTGCAAAACAGGCAGAAGAGGCAGCACTGAGAAATGAACAAAGCACAGTATACAAAATAACTAAATTCATCAGCGGAAAACAAGGTGCAAACAATATTACATTAGTAAGAGATAAGCAAGGAAATCTCATCAAGACAGCAGAGGGACAGGAAACAAGATGGGCAGAGCACTTCAGAGAAACTCTGAACAAGGAAATACCAGAGACACAATTGAATGTTCCTGAGGCTGAAAACGATCTAGATGTAAATACAGACATTCCACGAAAAGAAGAAATCATCACAGCAATCAAAGGGTTAAAGAACGGTAAAGCTCCGGGCCATGATAACTTAAATGCAGAGCTATTTAAGACAGACCCTGAGCTAGCAGCAGAACTATTAGAACCACTATTTGCACAAGTGTGGAAAACGGGGACAACACCATCAGAGTGGAACAAAGGAATAATTGTCAAATTGCCCAAGAAGGGAGATCTTTCAGACTGCAATAATTGGAGAGGAATCACTCTTCTCTCAGTTCCCAGCAAAATACTAGGCAGGATAATTATACAGAGAATTTCAAAGGCAGTAGACTACAAACTGAGGAAAGAACAAGCAGGATTTAGAAAGAACAGAAGATGTGTAGACCATATATTCACTCTCAGGAACATTATAGAGCAGTGCTCAGAATGGCAAAGACAGCTTTACATAAATTTTGTTGATTTTGAAAAGGCTTTTGACAGCATACATAGGGACAGTTTATGGAAAAAACTGAGGGCTTATGGAATTCCAAGCTGCATAGTGTCAATCATAAAAAGCCTCTATGCCAACTTTACGTGTAGTGTTGGGCAGAGCAACCTAACCTTCGAGGTGAAGACAGGAGTACGACAGGGATGCCCCTTATCAACCACTCTATTTTTAACAGTCATAGACTGGGTGATGCGCCAGACAACAGAGGGCAGTCCAAGAGGAATAAGATGGACTACATTTTCAACATTGGAAGATCTGGAATATGCAGATGACATTGCACTGCTGGCACATTCACATCAACACATCCAGGAAAAAACGGATAGACTTAATAAATTTAGCCAGCAGGTGGGCTTGAACATCAATTTAAAGAAGTCTGAGGTCATGACGCTCAATGTGAGCAACCCTGAGCCCATATCAGTAAGGAATCAGCAACTGGTACAGACAGATACCTTCACATACCTAGGAAGCATAGTAACACCAGACGGTGGGGCAGGCAAAGACATCAACATCAGAATGAATAAGGCAAGAACAGCCTTCTTTAGCCTAAATAACATCTGGAAGTCCTCCCAATACAGCACAAGCACAAAATTAAGATTATACCAGAGTTGCGTGCTTTCTGTGCTTCTCTATGGTGCGGAATGCTGGAGAGTCACAGAGAAGGAAATGTCAAAATTGTCCTCTTTTCACACAACATGCCTAAGAAAAAATTCACCGAATCTTTTGGCCGAATACCATCACCAACCAAGATCTGCTTACTCGTAGCAAGCAAGAGGACATGCACACCATCATAGCTGGCAGACGCTGGAGCTGGGTTGGTCATGTCCTCAGAAGAGACCCCGATGCCATCCACAAGAACAGCTATGCTTTGGACCCCTGAAGGAAAACGAAAGAGAGGCCGACCAAAAACAACCTGGCGGAGGACTGTGGAGGCTGAGATGCAAAGAATGAACCAGAGTTGGGGCACTGTACGAAGGATGGCCACCGACCGTGCAAAGTGGAATCAATTTGTTGTTGCCCTACAAGACGCCACTAGGCGTGATGGCCACTGACTGCTTTGACGGTCGGTGGTTAAGGATCGAAGAAGAAGAAGAGAGGGGAAGTGCGTTTGGAGGATTCCCAACTGTGATTACAGTAACTGTACCCTCGGTCTGACTTGAGACAGATCTCACTTCCTTGGGCTTCACGCTGGCAACCTCGCTGTGTGTAGGTAATGCCCTGCTGGAATGTAACATTTCAGAAGATGTGGACTGTTTCCTACTGCTTGTTGCTGAGTTGCTGAAAAAAATGTACAGAAAAAAAAACACTGACAACCAAGTTGTTTCGTTGAAAGATTAATCAAGTTAAGCACAAGCATATCATAAGAGGTGACTAATATGAAGTTATGACAACAAAGACAACAAAAGCTACAGACTTTCTAAATGCTTGCATAGAATAGATGGATTGAAGTGATTTGACAAGATCACAAATGTTGAACTGATGACAAGAACCAGACAAGCACCAGTGGAACTAGAGATGAGAAGAAAATGCAGGCAATGGATAGGACACACATTGAGAAAACCTGCTGATAGCATTACAAGGCAGTCCTTGTTCTGGAATCCCTAGGGTAAGCTAGGCAGAGGTGGACAAAAAACACATGGAGAAGAGAACTGGAGACAGAAATGAAAAGGATTAAGAAGACCCAAAAAGATCTTAAGAGAAAGCAAAGGATAGGAGGACCTGGCATGAATATCCATGAATATGCTGGAAGGCTCACGCTCCTTAGGAAACAGGACACTGATGATGACGTGTCTTCACACGCAGTTTCAGATTCAGAAGGGGATTTATTTCAGTGATTTACTACAGCAACTCCCATCCTATTTTCCATCTCTTGCATTTAGATCGATTTACTCTTTCTTTCCTGTCCTATATGTCCTGGTTGTAATACAACATTATTACAAAGAGTCATATCTGGAGTCATCCTTACATGACCATCAGCCATGCACAATGCTACAATATACATTTGTGGAAGTGAACCTCTGTCTGTGAGGCTAATTAACCCTCATTGACTCTTGAAATCATCCACACACTTCCAGGGATTCCCCCTGTGGTGAAACTTGTTGAGAGTCCAGCATTGCAGACAAAGTTTGGAGAATTCACTTGAGCCCCAGACTTGATTCTTTAGCTTTGACCTGGTTGACTGCATGCAGGAGGATCTCACTATGGACCCAGTTGTGATGCAGTACTGTGGTTTTATTTTTCAACAGGCCCCATTCTTTTTCTCTATGTATTATCTTTTTCTCTAGGTAATAATTGCGTTCATTTAAGAGGGGTTACTGGGCTTTCACTTTCAATTCGCCCAGTCGTCTTTTCTCTGTAAATTTAATCGCGTGCAATTATTTTATCAGGCCTTCTTATTATTAGGCGGGGTAATTTTTCAGACTGGGAAAAGTCAGGAAAACCCGGCATCTACCCGCTTAAATGAGGGATGGGGATTAGAAAGCACTACCCAGGTACGTAGAATTTACGCTTTAACCAATCAAAGTTATTTTGGATAACTCGAGCGATAGCAGAGGATCTAACGTTAGATAATTCTTCTTTCGTGGGAGCAAACTTTTCTTAGCTATTGGCGTGATAACAGGAGTCATAGTTTGTTTACAATTATGATTGGCCGAGGTCAAACTTTATTAAAATGCAGCGAAATTATTGGTTCCAGAGGGACGCGACACGATGACGTATAGCGTGGGGTTGCATCAGCTTTTTGGTACGATAAATATCAGAGTAGATCTAGTCTCTGATAAAAAATTGCCTGCCGTGAATCTTCGCCTGTATACATTATACATATTCGCTTGCTCTAAGTGAGATATTCGAATTGGGTATGTAAAACTTATTAGCGTCGTAATTAAAGTTCATTTTAAAGAATTAATCTTAGCACGTTAGAGTAAAGTTTTCTTCTGGGAAATTAATTAAAGTTAATTTAGCTCGAAGTGTCATCAATTACTATCATAATGAAATAATAGAACTGTAAGTGTGCTTATAACTTTTTGTGACGAGTGGCAATATCTATCATGTGTGTAATGGGTTTGTGAAATAATTGTATATGGTTAAGTCCTTAGGCAATATCAATATTGTAATTGTGAGGTCCGATATATACATGTAGGTAGCCTCAATTTGATTTTAATAATTGCAGTGTAAAATACGCTAGAGTAATTGTGTGTACGTTATTTTATTGGGTATTTAATTTTATGTACGTTATTTTATTGGGCATTTAATTTTGTGTACGTTATTTTATTGGGCACTTAATTTTGTGTATGTTATTTTATTAGACATTTAATTGGTATGTAGTCGGATGGTGAGGGATAAATTAATATTACTGAGACGGGAGTAATCTTTCCTAAGTTTATATCGGGTAATGTGATAAACCTCACGGGTCAGTGTAGAAAGTAGACCTAGGTATTTTAGTACAGGAGTGTCCTTCAGTGTATGTATTGTTGTGACGGCGTGGCCAGCCGGCACAAAAGATTTAGGTCAGCTGCATTTGGGGTTTCCTAAACAGACAGGTTGAAGTGGGGTAGTTTGACCTTTAGTAGGAATGTTGTCTATCGCTGTGCATAATTGAGGAGGGGGAAGACGGTAGATGTATTTATTTAAGGAAGTTATGTGTTAGAGATGAGTATATTTTGATGTGTTGTATATCTGTTGTATTATTTTGTTTCCCTGCATTTTCACGGCACAGTGGGAGAGTGGAATCTGTCCCTATCATTTGTCAATGGCAAATTTTGGCATCTCAGGAGCAGAGAGCTCGAGATATCGCCAGAGGCGAAAGAAAATAAATACGTTCTCATGCAGTGAAGACATTCTTCAGCGGGAACGGGATTTTCCTTAAAATCCTGAGCTCTAAGCTCATATCCGCACACCGAAACAAAGGCGCATGACCTGGTGTTGTCGTTTAAATTCGGTCATAATAAAACCGACGGCTCTAAACCAAATGAGGGGTAACCGGGCAGGTGAATTAAGTTTCGTCAGCAGTGAAGCCTCTACATCCTAAGTCAAGTATCTAGTCATTATTTCAGAAGTCATCAGTGCAGTAGTCAGGAACAGGAGAAAGGGTCAACATTCCTTTTTCGGAAGGCTAATGAGAGAAGGGGCGTAACAGAGACGCCACATCAGCAGACATAGAGAGTGTCAGAGAGACACTGAAGCAAGGCGGAGAGGAGAGAGAGTGAAATATAGCTGGGACCAGTAGGGTCTTATATTATCCTTAGAGAACAAGCCTCTGAGCCATAGATGTAACACAAGTCTACTAGTGTAGCAGTCCAGTGTTGTTATTTAGTGGTGTGTATATCGCCTAAAGAGCATGGAAGCTGTGGAGACAGTCGTTTAGGCAGCGTCAGCAGGACAGTGACAGTAGTAATATTAGTATAGTCGGGAGTGATGGCTCAAGTTGAGACCCCCACCAATTAGATTGTGGTTAAATCATTCTTCTTATCTTCTTTGATCCTTAGCCGCCGACCGTCAAAGCAGTCAGTGGCCATTACGCCTGGTGGCGTCTTGTAGGGCAACAACAAATTGATTCCACTTTGCTCGGTCGGCGGCCATCCTTCATACAGTGCCCCAACTCTGGTTCATTCTTTGCATCTCAGCCTCCACAATCCTCTGCCAAGTTGTTTTTGGTCGGCCTCTCTTTCGTTTTCCTTCAGGGGTCCATAGCATAGCTGTTCTTGTGATGGCATCAGGGTCTCTTCTGAGGACATGGCCAACCCAGCTCCAGCGTCTGCCAGCTATGATGGTGTGCATGTCCTCTTGCTTGCTCCGAGTAAGCAGATCTTGGTTGGTGATGATATTCTGCCAAAAGATTCGGAGAATTTTTCTTAGGCATGTTTTGTGAAAAGTGGACAATTTCAACATTTCCTTCTCTGTAACTCTCCAACTCTCCGCGCCATAGAGAAGCACAGAAAGCACACAGCTCTGATATAATCCTAATTTTGTGCTTGTGCTGTACTGAGAGGACTTCCAGATGTTGTTTAGACTAAAAAAGGCTGTTCTTGCTTTGTTCATTCTGTTGTTGATGTCTTTGCTTGCTCCGCCGTCTGGTGTTACTATGCATCCTAGGTATGTGAAGGCATCTGTCTGTTCCAGTTGCTGATTCCTTACTGATATGGGCTCAGGGTTGCTCACATTGAGTGTCATGACCTCTGTCTTCTTTAGGTTGATGTTCAAGCCCACCTGCTGGCTATACTTATTAACTCTTAGTATACAAGCGGCCTCTTAGAAAGGCCGATGATCGATCCCCGTCAATAGCAAAAATGTATAGGTGAATGCATGTTTAAAACCACTGAACAATTTAGTTATGTGCATGATATAGGGGTTTCATTTCTTCACATTTTGATATATAACACTTTATGTGTTATCTTTATAAATAAATTATTTATTGCAAAATCTGTAACGGTAGTCATGAAATTAGCTCGTATACTAAGAGTTAAGTCTATCCGTTTTTTCCTGGATGTGTTGATGTGATTGTGCTACCAGTGCAATGTCATCTGCATATTCCAGATCTTCCAATGTAGAAAATGTAGTCCATCTTATTCCTCTTGGATTGCCCTCTGTTGTCTGGTGCATCACCCAGTCTATGACTGTTAAAAATAGAGTGGTTGATAAGGGGCATTCCTGTCGTACTCCTGTCTTCACTTCAAAGGTTAGGTTGCTCTGGCCAATGCTGCACGTAAAGTTGGCATAAAGGCTTTTTATGATTGACACTATGCAGCTTGGAATTCCATAAGCCCTCAGTATTTTCCATAAACTGTCCCTATGTATACTGTCAAAAGCCTTTTCAAAATCAATGAAATTAATGTACAACTGTCTTTGCCATTCTGAGCACTGCTCTATAATGTTCCTGAGGGTAAATATATGATCTACACATCTTCTGTTCTTTCTAAATCCTGCTTGTTCTTTCCTCAGTTTGTGGTCTACTGCTTTTGAGATTCTCTGTATAATTATCCTGCCTAGTATTTTGCTGGGAACTGAGAGAAGAGTTATTCCTCTCCAATTATTGCAGTCTGCAAGATCTCCCTTCTTGGGAAATTTGACAATTATTCCTTTTCTGCACTCTGTTGGTGTTGTCCCTGTTTTCCAGACTTGTGCAAATAGTGGTTCTAATAGTTCTGCTGCTAGCTCTGGGTCTGTCTTAAATAGCTCTGCATTTAAGTTATCATGACCAGGAGCTTTTCCATTCTTTACCCCTTTGATTGCTGTGATGATTTCTTCTTTTCGTGGGATGTCTGGGTTAAATCATTAATCCTTATATTTTTCCCCAGCAGGGTGAACGAAAGGGTGAAAGTGGTTGTTTTTTTGTGTCTATCAATTTAATTGTTTCTTGTTTTTTCAGGTCTGTGCAACCTTGCATGATATTTATTTAACTGTGTTATTTGATTATGTTGATTTGTTTAATAAAACTATAAAATGTTCACTGGATCAGTTTCTATCTAAACTATAGTGTACGTATATATATATAATTGTCTGTATAGTGTGTCTGTGGTCTTTATTTAAACCTTATCTCCTTTATGGTAGTCAGAGGTGGTGAGTCTATAGCTATCAAAGACGTCAGGAGTGGCAAGGTAGAGTCAATCTCGGTTATCACCCTCGAAGCCAATAGTCTCATCTTCCCACATTCACTGTCATTTCATCAAAAATCTATCTTCTCAGTCTTTCTCAAAATAGTGTCTTGTCTACACACTCAGACAACACTCTATACACAAAATCCACTTCGTGACACCAGTGATAGTCAGGGAAAGCTGAGATGTAGCTCTGTGCAGGATGTGACAATTCCTTCGGAGAGCCCAGAACCTGAGCACAGTATTTTAGCTCTCTGCATAGTTGGAGAGTCCCCTTGGATGACAGGAAATGCACAGTTTGCCAAGCACTTCTTACTCCTAGCTTGAGACCAGATGTGATGATTTACTAACCTTTAGCATGCTGCGGTCGTGAATTTGCGACAGAGGTACGCTATGTTCTGCCAGCTGCAGGCATAAATTTGCGACTTTCAGATATCTTCGGTTTGTAGCATTATAAATTGTGTACACGTGATATCACCCCCGGATGTTTAGGTTGAATCTTATGTGAGAGAGATTTAACTTCCTGTTCTGATCTTTATTTGTAAAGGGTGTGATTTCGTTAATTTTCTGTGCAATTTTCAAATCGAAATCAATCGGCATGGATCAAGCTGCCATTTTAGCTGAAATTTTCATGGATTCTGATTCCGATGAGGAGGAGTTTCTTGGGTTTACCAGTGCTGATCTGGTCCATGCTCAGAATATGGGTGATGGCGATGATGGGGAAAACAACAGTGTGTCTAGTGTTGACGATGATTTTGATGAAGTGGATATTCCTTGGTCCCCTTCTGGTTATAACCACGACTGGCTTCGCAACTTTGACCAAGTTGTGGGACCTGTGGGCGTTGACGATGACATCTCTGAGGAGGTAGATGTATTCCGTTTGCTCATCACATATGATGTTGTGAACACATTAGTTACAGAAACTAATCGTTATGCCAGTCAGGTTAGTGAAAAGAAAGGGCAAGATGCGGGTGCCTCATCCCGTGTGACGTTGTGGACGAATGTCACAGCTGACGAGATGAGGGCATTTTTGCTTTGCTAATGTTGATGGGTGTAATGAAAAGATCGTCATTTGATTTGTATTGGTCAAATGACTGTTTCATTGAGATGCCAGGGTTCAGGAATGTGATGAGCAGGGACAGGTTTCTGGCTATCTTATCTTTTCTACACCTCGTGGACAATATAACTGCTGCACCACGAGGGCACCCTGACCACAGCAAAGCTTTCAAAATCAAATCGTTCATCGACACTCTTCTCCCTCTATGGCAAAGCCATTACATACCATCTAAAGAGCTTAGTGTTGATGACAGTATGATAGCTTTCAAAGGTAGGACCAGCCTTATGCAGTACATGTCTAACAAACCCTCTAAGTGGGGTATGAAAGCCTGGGGCCTAGCTGACTCCAAGACAGGCTACCTCTGGAATTGGCAGCTCTACATTGGGAAGGAAGACAATGTGGACCCTACTAGAGGTGTTGCTCATCGCATTGTCACCTCCCTTGTTGCTCCTGTATGGGCAGGGCCATGTTGTGTACATGGACAACTTTTTCTCTTCTCCTGCCCTGTTCACGGAGCTTGGGGATAATCAGACAGGAGCTTGCGGCACACTGCGGACAAACCACCGAGGGGTCCCTCAAGAAGTCAAGTTGGCGAAACCCAAAGCTGGTGACCCTCCCATTACTAAAAGAGATGGCAACATCCTCTATATGTCATGGTTTGACAAGAGGCCAGTGAATCTAATGACAACTGCACAAGATGCGCAGACCTTCAGGATGGAGGTCAGATCCAAACATCATGCTGGCAATGTGCGGATCGTGGACAAACCATGCACTGTCCAAGCCTATTCCTGTCACATGGGAGGTATTGATCGTATGGACAAACAGTTGACATACTACATTGTTCTGCACAGGAGCAGCAAATGGTGGAAGAAAATTTTCTTCTATCTATTGGAAGTTTGCTGTCAATTCGCTTGTCCTGTGGAGGGCCAAGCTTCAGTGTCGTTTCAAGGCGGAAACATTCCGTTTGCGGATTGCTCACGGTCTGCTTGATGGGTACCAGTCTAGGGTCTCACACCGCAGAGGAAGGGTATCCGACAATGCACCAACGAGATTGGTTATAGGGGAACACTACCTCACTCCTAACCCTAAACGTAATGCTAGCGGCAAGCCTTCCAGGCCAGACTGCATCGTGTGTTCCAACAGGGACACGAGGTGCCACCAGACCCAGTTCGTGTGCCGCAGGTCTTCTTTTCCTATCACATCAACAAAATTTATATCATCAGATTCATCATTCATTTATTTATATACATTCAAAAAATTAGAGCAATTGACCAAGAAACAAAAAAACTATAGAATTTACAAGTCACCCACTATAAAAAAGGGGGCACTGTGAAAAAGAATGCAGCTGCAGGGCAAATTTTCTGAATTCTAATGCAGCGTGCTAAAGGCTAAATGCAAGCCAAGCTTGAAAAACTGGACTCATGACTTCAACTCAACACGTTTCAGAATGGCAGAAAGCCACAGGAAAATCCAAAATCTACAGTGTAGTTAGTACCAAGGAGTCCTCAGCTTGGTATTGGCTGCAAAGAGCGAGAAGCTCAGCAGCTCTAGTTAAGTAACAACAACAAACCCAGAAAGTGAAGAATACGACTCAGTGAATGAGTTATTGCTTGCAGATGACCAAAGTATAATGTTCAAATTACAAAACCATACAAATGCACTTAATTAAATTAGTGGAAGATCAACATACCAAAAGGAGGAAATATGAAGATCAGCAGACCATAATGCTCACCTAAGATACATGTAAACTACATCAAGATGAAACAGGGTTCCAGAGTTCAAATTTTTAGGAACCATTTATACAGAAAATAAAAGACTTGACAGAGAAACTGAAACAAGATGTCAAAAAGCCTGTGCAGTGACTTACCAACTGTCACTACTAGTCAAACAATTGAATATCAGCATGGAAACTAATGACAGCTGATAAACAGCATATTCATACCAAAATTGTGGTATAACTGTCAATCATAGTCCCTGACCACAACAGGAGAGGATATGAATCCAGTGACAGGAGATACTCAAGAAATGCAATTAATGTTATCAGGAGAGACATCATGAGAAATGATGACAGCAGAAAAATTGTAGGAACTTCATTCTGCCTGGAACAACTGAAGAAGAAGTCTTTCAGTCTCTCAGCATCTTCAATGCTACTTACTGTTTTCTAACATCCTCCCTGATCTGTTGTACCAAAAGTCTCACAGCACTTGACCCTGATGTGGACAGCTTGGATATCTTGTCCAGGTTTTCTTCTAACAAGGAGTGATGAGCCATGCCGAGCCCTCGGATCTCTTGTAGGACAGCCGGAAGGATAGACTGATCCATGCCCATTAGCTTTGATACCAAATAGCTCATAGATTTCTTGGCTTGTTCCTGGAACCATGGATAAATAACAAATGTTCCACTGATTAAAAATTATGAAAATGATAATCAAATATGTTTCTAATGAAATTAAACACATTAAAATGGAATATGCTTTCCTTGAATCTAACAATAAAATTAAAATCATATTTTTAATACTGTTGGTAAGGAAAAATTATTTTACCAACTTTTTTTCTATAAATTAAATATGGAAAATCATAAGAATTCACATCCTTTAATGCATTAAAGTAAAGCGAATCAATATTCACTTCAGCTGTTTTTTTTTTTTTTTAAATGAAACAAACTAAGGTAAGTATTCGTAAAAAAGAAAATCAAATGAAACTCTAATATTTTTTTAAAGGAAACAAGTATTTTTAAAAATCAATATGATATAATTCCTCCAATGAAACAGATTATGGAAAATCAATATCAAATAATCTCAAAATGAAATGTAATAATAAAAAGAAAGAACAAGAAAGAAAAGTTACTGTCAAACAGTTTAAAATTAACAAATTTCGGAAACATGTTTGCAAATATTTTTGAAATGACACCCAAAAAAAAAATGGCAATACAAAAAAATTCCTCACTGTGAACAAAAGAAAATCAATATCATACTTTTCAAATGAAACAAATGAGGAAAAAAAAATGAAATATTTGTTCCAAAGAAAGAAACAGAAATTCATGTTACATAGCTTTCAAGGGAAACAAACATTGACAACAGTTTATTACAAATGCAGTTCAAAATTGTCTGTCATTATTAATCTCCTTCCAAAACAAACAAACATACATACCAGCAAGCACACATGCACTCAGACACAAAACACAAACAAACAAAAGCAGTAGTGCAATGTCAGCGGATCCATCCATCCCTGCCGCCCTCTCTCTCTCTCTCTCTCTCTCTCTCTCTCTCTCTCTCTCTCTCTCTCTCTCTCTCTAGCTCAATAATCTCTAGGAGCATTTGTCACCAGTAATAAATGTAGAGACAACATCATCACAAAGAATAAAGCCTTTGAACAAAACAAAACAATACATAAATGACAGTTTAAATGCATATTCAAATATGTAAACATTAATCAGCCAGTACAATAGACCATCAAAGAATCACCTTTTTTCGATTTTTTTTCAAACCCAACCATCAAAGAACCAGCAATGGAGTCCCTGAATGTAAACTCAAATCCTCCTATGAAATGAGAAATCACATCAGTGCTAAAACTGCTAAGAAATAGAAAGGCTGCAGGGTCAAATGGAACAACCCCGTAGAAGCAGTGAAAACTTAAATCCCATTCTCTGCAGAAGCGTTACACCACCTCTTCAAGAAATATATGGGAACAAGAGGATATTCTCAACAGCAAGCAGAAAGGACACATTATTTGCACTTTAACAGCCAGTGACTGTAATAGTAGTTCCTACAATCATTCTGTTGAGACCACAATAAACTGAGATTTTTTTTCTAATGTAAATTTGCATAGGAAAGTTCGTAAACATCTTCAGAAGCTTTGGTGCTCACATCTTTTCTTCTTTTTCCCATGTGAGTTCTACAGAGTGATAGAAAAATTACTTCCTATTTTTAAATTGTTACCTAAGAGTAACACTTCAAAAACTGTGTCAGCAATTCAAAAGAGTTGTGATACAGTGGATCCCTTCTCACTGCAACATCCCCAGTCAGACTGGCAAAGGAAGAGGGAAAGGTAGCTCAACTTGACACAAGCATAACTTATGAAGAGGCCAAGAGTTTTATCAAGCACAGATACAGGAGCAAGTGGGAAACAG
The DNA here is from genome assembly GCA_024509875.1 of Oreohelix idahoensis. Taxonomy (NCBI): domain Eukaryota; kingdom Metazoa; phylum Mollusca; class Gastropoda; order Stylommatophora; family Oreohelicidae; genus Oreohelix; species Oreohelix idahoensis. The sequence continues at coordinate 60,953 of JAMPIV010010514.1, read as the reverse complement.
AGCATCAAGGCTACACTAAAAATGATGTGTATTACCAGCTCAGCAGAAGTGAACAAGTGGTAATCTTCAGACTTCACGTGGGCCACAACACATTGGTATACCATCTATTCAACAAGCTAAAGATAAGAACTATGGCACCAATAAAATGACTGCTGAACATCTCCTTCAAAGATAGCCAACATATGAGAAACAGAGAAAGTGCATATGGCCATCACCAGTGCCATTCCTAGAAAAGCCCTACTGAGATGTCAACTCCCTCCGACTGACCACTGCTTTCTTTGAACATATTCAAGCTGACGTCTGATGGTGAATGAAGAAGGAGAAGAAGAAGAAATTGTTATTGGTTCAATCCAATCCAACTTATTTACATGAAACAAACGTCAAAATAAAGAGAATTAACTGCTATTTTATTATGGCATGCCACATTACCATTAAAGCTAAGCATAAGATCCAGTTTGTTCAACACAAGATTTCATAGCGGGAAGCAAATTATGAAGTCATTTGTTACGCTGGTTTATTGGCTATTTTAGAATTTATTTTGTTTATTTTTTGTCTCTAGGAATAAAAAAATAAAACTTATCTGTCAAGCGACATTTGTTTCATGTATATATCCAGTGAATACAAGTGGATACAAGTATGGATTGGTTTGGTTTGCTTTGAAGGACTATCTTCATTGCAGATGGACAACTCCTTCAGTGCTCCGATCTCCTCCCTTAGATCATACAAGGAGGATCTCAGCACAGTGCACAAACTCCGTAGCACCGGCAAGAATCCCAATGTGTGTATATAGGAATCACACATTCTATAAATATTTCTGTGGTGGGAAGGTTTCTAATTTGTGAATTTTGCCAGGGAAACGGCCTTATGGCCTACTCTTTAAGATTTCCAACTGCTGTGGAATTTTTTATGTGCGCAACTTGCACATGGGACCTCCTATTTTTCTGCCCTTATCCGAGAAGGCTAGGCATCTGATCTCACTACTCAAGAGACCGGGGGGAGTATGACATCACTAGGACCACTGGTTCTGAAAAAAATTCCATAAATTGTATTGCCTCTACTGGGAATTGACCCCCGATACCTTTAGAATTTGAGGTGAACGCCATACCTCTTAGCCACTCGGCCCCCATACAACAAGTGGGGATATAAATATTTAAAAACAGGGAATGTTTGTTCAATCACCCTGTAGTGTGAAAACTAGTAACCTAGTGCAGTGGTTCTCAAAATGGGGTATATGGCCCTCCAGGGGGCCATGCCATATCTCATAGTCACAGTAAGAAGTACCTTTTTTCAGCTAACAGTCACTATGAGGGGGAGGGGGGGGCACAGAGGTAAATGAGGCTCAGGAGAGGGGCAATGAGCAAAAGAAGGTTGAGAACCCTTGACCTAGTGCATTGGAACAGTCAAAGTGAAATCACCCTGTAGTGGCCCGTGATTGTGACAGCAATGTTTACTCTACAGCATATGAATTGAGACATATCTGGAGTCATTCTTATAAGACCACCAGCTAAGCACAACGATTTAGTATACATATGTGGAAGTGAACATCTGCCTGTGAGGCTAATTACACTCTGACTGACTCTTGAAATCATCCACACACTTTCAGGGATTCCCCTGGTGGTGAAACTTGTTGAGAACCCAGCATTGTACACTAAGCTTGGAGGAGTCATTTGAGTCCCAGATGTTAACTCTGGCTTTTACCTGGTTGGCTGTATGCAGGAGGATCTCACTATGGACCCAGTGATAGGCAAGGGGAACTGAGAAGTAGCTCTGTGTATAATAATACTAATAATAGCCCCTTCAGTCATAACTGACTATGGGAATGCGCCCCTGAGGTGACGGCACTCAGCTGCTTTTTTTTCTGGTGTTACTTTCGGCATTTTCTCCTCTCTTCGGCTTGTTGTGTGAGCTTCTTTTCGCCCAATCTGAGGTGGCAATGTCACTTGGTGCAATCGGCAGCTTCAGCCTCCCAGGTTGCTGGATTTATGTCCAGTGCCCTCATGTCTCTCTTTCACACATCTTTGAATCTCAGCTGCGATTGCTCACCTGTTATTTTGCCATCTGCCAGTTGTCCGTAGAAAATATCTGTCAGGATGCGACCATCTTCCATGCAGCGGACATGGCCAAGCCAGCGTAGTCTGTGCTGTCTAAGCAGTGTAGACATGCTTTGAAGGCCAGCACATGACAACACCTCGACATTTGTCACTTTATCTTTCCACAAAATGCCAAGGATGTGGTGTAGACACCATAGATGGAAGATATTGAGCCTTCTTTCTTGCTTAGCATAAGTTGTCGCTGTGTAGGACGTGACAATTCCTTGAGAGAGCCCAGAACCAGAGCACAAAATTCTAGCCCGGCATATCTGGAGAGCCCCTTTGGATGGTAGAGAATGTACAAAGCCCCTAGTTCTTTCTTCCTGCTAGCTTAAAACTAGATGTGAAGAAAAACTTTGAACTTATGACTCCAACTCAACACTCTTTGGAATGGTAGAAAAGACACAGGAAAAGCCTAGATCTACAGTGTAGATAATACCAAGGAGTCTTCAACTTGATACTGGCTGCATAAGAGTGAGAAGCTCTGCAACCCTAGTTAAACAACAACAACAACAATTATGCAGCATGACCTATCCAAAGTGGATCCTAATACATCATCAGTTCCCTTTCTGCTTCTTTAGGAGCAAGTAGCCACCACTGCAGCTGGTCCCCTGATAGGATGCGCACACCAAAGCCTTGACATGCTCATGCAGTGATAGGTTCTATAACAATTTGTTTTACATCATGAGGTTGCCAGCCCCCTGCACAACCTCATAAATAGTGACCTCTTAACAAGAGGGAGCAATAGTCCTATTACACTGGTAATCAATTATGACTTTAAATATTTTTGTTATCTGGTTTAGACAATTAATTAACTGAAGATCTCTCCTAGATTACTATATATACCCGAGTATAGGTCGATCTGATTATAAGTCGGCACCTAGACTTTAGGACTTAAAAAGCTTCCAAAATGAATGACCTGATTGTAAGTTGAACAGATGCAAGAAATTTTTATATTTCTGGCATGTTGCGGTATTTTTCACTCTTTTTTTTAATTGAAGGGCACAAATTTGAATTGATCCTTGAGTAATGACGCAACCATTTTGCCGATGAGTTAAAACCTTTTTTTTTTTCCTAACCAGCGGCACTTGGGCTTCAGCCCTTCGGCCCAATGACATAAAACAAATTTCATGGCATTGCAAAGCTGGGGAGCCTGTGGGCTTTCCTTCCCACCCGGTCAGGAGCCAGATGTCTGTGCCATCTCCACGCAGTGCGGTAACCACTACGCTAGCGCGGCTCCCAGTTAAGACCCTTACTGAGTCATCCCTTTTCTACCGTGAAGTGTAAAGGTTTGGAGGAGGGAGCACCATACTATCCTATCAGCTGTCTTCCTTCTGTCTCTGGATCGTCCTGGAGTTCTGGATCCCTGGCTCTTAGTTTCCAATATTTGTTGTGGTAGCCGATCTTTTTCCATTCTGCAGACATGGCCAAACCATCATAGTTGGGACTGTTCTACTTGAGTCTGCAGTGGCTGCATTTAGAGGCCTTGCCTTATCGTCTGGTTGCAGACCATATCTCTTCTTGTTACTTCAACCACCTTTTTCGGATACCTCATTTCTGAGGTTTGGAACTGGCTTTTGTAGTCATTGCCCATGACTCGCATCCATATGTCAAGACTGGAATATAGGTGGAGCAGACTTCAGCCATCTTCGTCTTCTTGTTAACGTCTCTTTTGCTGAGGAATCCTCACTTTATGGCCTGAAAGAGTCTACCAGCTGCTTCTCTTCGGGTAGCTAACTCTTCTTTGATGCCTCTCTTCCAGTCTATAACAGCTCTGAGGTATTTAACCTGGTTGACCAGCTCCAGGAGCTGTTCTTCCACCTTAATCTGATGCCTTCTTTCCTCTTGTGATATCACCATGGTGTCTGTTTTGGAGCTGCTGATGACCATTCCTCTCTTCTCCAGCTCTTCCTTCCAGACTTGCAGGTTGTACTGAAGATGTGCCCCTGATTTAGCAATCAGGGCAACATCATCTGCAAATGCCAGCTCTGAAATACAGACCTGTCTATCTTCCAGTACCCCACTGAATACATTTTGGTCCTTTCCTTACATGCTTTGACGACATCATCCATAAGGAGTTTGAAAAGATAAGATGAATGAATATCACCAGTGGTGGTTCTAAACTCTTCTGGCTTTATAGTTTGTGGTCCTCACATAATGTCTGCAAGTCTTGTAGAATCTCTGTATAGCTTGGATCAGAGTTGTTCGAATTTTCTTCCTTGCCAAGCAGTCCCAAAGCTTGCTTCAGGGGGAACCTTGCCAAACACCTTCTATAGATCCAAGAAACACAGATGCATCTCGCCTTTATATTCAAGTGAATTTTCACTCATCTGTCTGAGTGTGAAGATAAGGTCCCAAGTACTTCAGTTTGCTCGGAAACCACACTGGACCTCATCCATTTGTGGCTCAGTCAGGCGTCTGAGTCTCTGCTCCATTATTCTAGAGTAAATTTTACCAGGAACACTTAGCAGGGATATGCCTCTAAGATTTCCACACTGACAGTTGTCACCCCTTTTGAATATGTGTTATGATGGCAATCTCTCATTCCTTTGGTATAGTCTTGTGGCACCAGGCTGCCTGTAGGACCCTCAGGAGTAATAGGTTGCTTGCTGCTCCCATGTACTTAACCATTTCTGGTGTTATATCATCATGCCCTGCTGCTTCACCCACCTTGATTTTTTCCAGTGCTGCCTACAGGTCTTCCTTCTTGATGCCATCATCATCACCATTGGTTTCCTCTTCTGTGATAGATGTTATCATTTCTAAGGCTTGACCCAGTTCATGGTCAACGAGCTCTGAGAAATATTCTTCCCATCTTTCCAGCATTTCCTTGGGAGCAGTAACCAGTTTGTCTTGCTTGTCCTTTATAAATTTAAGAGGGCATTGTTTTTCCTTCCTCGTGTTCTTTAGGGTCTTGTAGAACAATTTCTGGTCTTCTTGAGCATCTTTTTCTTCCCAGGATTTCTGTTTTGCTGCTAGCACCTTGTTCTTTGCTTCTGTTCTGAGTATCGCATATTCTCTATATTTCTCTGCTTTTCCTTGTTGTCACGTAGGGTTTATATTCATTTAATTTCCTACATCTTCTTCCTATTCGTTCACCCAAATTCTCTCTTTTATTATCTCTGTATTTCATTTTTTTCCTGTATATTTTTTTCATCCATTCGTTTTGCGAATATTATTTTCATATAATTCGCAAACTTTACCTGTTTTCCTTTCTCTTAAACTGAGAATCGCGCTAGGACGATATTACGTAGATGTCAGGGCTGCAGGGCGTCAGAAGGCGTGATAAGTCGGTTCGCTGAACACAGGACGTAGCAAATCGTCTACATTCTCACCGAGCGCGCGAGCTTCTTCTCGGCATAGTCCCGGTGAGGTGTGATACTTTACATCTGCACCGGTCAGTATCCAGACATTTGTCTGGAAAATCCCAAACTGACACGGCGCTCACTTGGGCCATGGTCAGCTGTAGTGTGAAAACTGCCCTACAATGGAGTCAGGCTGTCTGGGATTTGAAACTGACACGCGTACATCGTGGTCAGTAGGTGACAGTTACGACACGCGTTAAGCGGACGTAAATGTTGGGAGTAGGGGAGATAATTTCGCTTGGCGAAATAAGTTTGGGCCCTTTGTCTGATTTTAAGATATTGGCCAAGTTTGAAACTTTAATTTCATTCTCGCTCATAGACTCCACAGTAGATAGGTCGCTCGAAAACAGAATAGCTGTTAGCGAAGATCTCAGTTTGTTTCGGCAATTTGTCGAACTTCTAGACTTCCAGAAATATTTTCAGCATTTTTATTCTTAAGTTGTGCGACTACCTGTAATTCTGCGGTTGAGGTAATTAATATGATAGATATATAGATTTTGTGAGTGTTAAAGTGTTAAATCGCTTAATTCATTTTAATCTATTTCTTTAGCGCAGAAGAGAAATAAAGTGGTAGGCTATTATATTTTCTAGGGAAGCATTCAGTGGAAAGCAGAATAAAAATTAAAATTTCTAGCTTATAACGGCAATTGTAGCTATTTATGAATTTAATTTAACTGCTAATACTCAGTCGAGTGTATTTTTCTAAACTAACGTATAAACTCTAGAATCGAGCCTCATGAATGGTGACGGAATACGCACGAGTTCCTAATTTATGAGGATTGCTGATTTTTAAATATAACTTACGTCACGGGAAGTTTAAATGATAAGCAAAGCTCTCTGCTTGCAAGTTTAAATGTAAGTTTTAACCAGTACAGATTCTGTTTATTATATTATATGTGTTATTTTTCCTCCACACAGTGAAAGTTTTGGGGTGACCCTAACTTTACCAGCACCTAGTAGTAGTTTCCATACTTGTGAAGAAATAGACAGTCCTTATTTTGAACCACGTGGGTTTTCTCAAGTAACACTGATCTGACGGTGCAAGTTAGACAGAAATACTAATATCCCTATAACGGGTTTTCAAAGACTGTAATGATAAATACTGGACCTTGGAGCCAGCACTTAATTTCTTCTAGAAACTCTATATAATTTGCTGCCTGGTGGCGTGAATATTAACAATCATTTCCCGACTAGATTATATCTTGTGGACAAATCTGTGGTGTGACTAAAGTGAATCCTATACTGAGGGAAGGCACCGACCTGACATTCATCATTTTTTAGAAACCTACGCTATTGACACTGTGCTCTGCTAACTCCCGCGCCTGGAATAATTGTTAGGTGACTTAATCAGACATTTGAACAAATTTGCATACCCAAGTAGTCGTTCCCGGAGACTCCAAGTTAAATACGTCTTTTGGAACTGGGGACTTCTTGGCAGAAGACTGCATTTTTTGAGTCTGTGTGAAAATCTAAAATCAATGTGTTCCAAGAGGCAGCAAGCAAAGTCGTGAGTACAAGTATGAGAAGCCATGGCGGAATGAATGAGTGTACGCTGGTTTGAGTGATATTTTCACTATTATATCTTTGACACCCTGTTGCTGTCCTAATTTTTTTTTCAATCTGCATAATTTGTTGCTAAGGCTAGAGTTCTTGTGTTTTTGTCTTAGGTTAAATCAGATTTTTTTCAAACTCTGTGCATATAATTACGAGATAAAACAAAGAAAACTCTTAGACTCAAACCCTATGTATCTGTGACTCGGGCGCCATCATCTGTTCTCTTAACGGGGCCGGGCTAAACCTAGAGTTAACACTATAACGGGGCTATCATCCTTGCAACATTTCCTTGAATTTTTTATGACTATGTGTATATGTATTTTCCTTGATGTACTTTCTTTGATGTTGTGAGCCGATTTTTCCTGATATTAAAATCGCTCTTGAACTTAATAATCGTGTTTGGTCAGCTCGTTCTAGATAATATATATATCATTGTTATAGTTTTCCCACGTCTGTGTGTTTACCTGTCGTCACGTGTATGTGCGTGCCTGTGAGTGATAGAAATATACGTAATATGTATATTGGTGTAGTCTGTCTGACGCTGTAACAACTGTTGTAGAAGATAGGTGAGAGAGAGAAGAATTCTTTTCGCTTTCAGAGACAGCCACTATATCAAATCTATCATCTCACGTGTGTGGAAATTCTATTACCTTTCACTAACTCTCACTGAGTCTATCACCTATTCAAACCTATTCAGAAGGGACCAAACCTAGTCTTAATTCTCCTATCGGAAATCTACGACAAATGGGGACTCGTTTCCGGTCTTTGAACTTAGAATAGGAAGACGAGTACGACAAACGTGGACTCGTCTATCTTCTTATTCTGTAATAGAGTAAGAGTGTGATGTCTTGTGAGTTGTGTATCTTTTAAAAATAATTACCCCCTAGACTAGCGATCTGTTTACGGGCGTGCTGACCACACAAACTAATAAGTTTTTTTTTCCACAGCATCTTTGAATAATATACATTTTGGTTACAGGTTGATTTTGTCGGGATATATGTTAACTGCTGATTGTAATACTAAATGCTGGTAAAGTGGTGAGTGTATAACATTCACTGGGTACTGAGGCAGAACGGCGTTTGAACTAAGTTAAGGAGTGTGTTTCGGACTTTTTGTCCAGATTAATTCCCTCCCTTACCCGATCTGACTTCAGGGGCGAACTTATAGTGGATTTTTAAAAATTAAGGGATTATTTTTCTCTTTAATTTTTGCAATATTCTTTTGCTTTTCCACTGTAGCAACTTATTTTTCAGTTGTAATCTTAACTACCATTTATTTGGCGTAGTCGTGTTTTGCATTGAGTGCTTTATTGCCGATAATAGCAGCGATAGTTAGATTTTATTTTGGAGGAGGTATCCCAGGGTTAAGGATATCATCTTTTGATTTTTGGTAATTTTTTTTTCTCGTAAGTGGTAGGAACCAGTGTATCCTTTTTCCTGTTTTCTTTCTCCTATAGTCTCAGTCACTGACCTAATATGGCCGAGAGGGCAAAGCTTAGACAACTTCTCAGGGACGAAGCGAGAGAGGAGGGACTGGAAGGAGAGGAAGCGAAAGCTTTTGTCAGAGACGAACTTGAGAGATATGATGCGGAGAAGAAAGAAGCAAGCTATTACAGCAGAGGAAGATGGACGGGGAAATGGAAATTCGCAGGATGCAGCATGAGGATAGAGAGAAGGAGAAGCAGAGCAGAGAGAAGGAGAGGAGGAGAGACAGCATGAGAAGGAGAGAAGGAGAGACAGCAAGAGAAGGAGAAAGAACAGAGACAGCACGAGTTGGCGCTTAAAACTCTAGAGTTCCAAAGTCGTGGGGCTGCCTCTACCTCCAGCAATGGAGAGTCTTCTCCTCATTCTTCCTTAACTGACCCTGCTAACACTCAATCTCTTCAACTAAATGCTATGTCTTTCACTCTTGAATCTTTTCCTTGTCCAAATGAGAAGATTGACACATGGTTAGAAAAATTTGAGAAAATTGCAACTCTGTACGGGTTAGAGAGGTCGCGTTGGAATATGAAACTTTCCCAGGCCCTAAAAGGTTCTGCTTATGATGTTTATTCTAAGCTGGAAAGTAGCCAACAAGACGACTACGATGTGTTGAAGAAAGCGTTACTGGAGCGCTTTGAAATGAACGCTCGCAAGTTTTTGCAACTGTTTCGCAACAGCCGGAAAGAGAATTCTGAAACTTTTCACCAGTTCTCATCTCGTCTTAAGGGATATCTAACAAAGTGCCTTGAGCTTTCGCAGCTCCCCTCTACCTATGAAGGTCTTGAGGAACTTGTTCTAACTGAACAAATAAAGAACACTTTGTCTGCTGATACCCGGAGATTTCTCGCTGAGCAGGGGGCAGAAAAACTTGAAGACATTTTGGAAAAGTCTGAGCGTTATCACAATGCGCTGGCTGAACTACCGGCCACAAAGCGGAAACCGACAGAGGAGCATTTTCGAAAACATAACCTAGAGCAATCTTCTCAGGCTTCTAACCAAAATAACCACAGAGAAACTGGACCTCAAAACCCCCCTCCTGAAAAATCCAAGTTCTACAAGAACAAGTACCCCAACCACCCCAAACAGTCTGATCAACCCGACCGCCCTACATGGCAGCGTAGCCAGAAAGGACAAGGTGGCAAAGGGAGAACCCCTGAGCACGGGACATATGATCAGACCGAGCACACCGAGCCGAAACGCATCGGATGCTTATTGACAGTCTCGCAAGGCGGAATTATTGACAGTGATTCCCAACCTGTTGGGGATAGACCCTCAACGCGAGGTACTGTTACTTTGAACGGTTCTCAAACTTCTTGCTTATTTGACACGGGGCTTTCTTACGATTGCATTGTTGCCAGAAACCTGGTTAAACCCGGTCAAGAGACAGGAGAGACCGTCAAACTTTGTGGAGTTCGTAAGAGTGATGCACCTACAGCGCTTCCCATCGCATTGGTGGAGATACACTCTGACTTTGTCAGAGGTGTGATCAAAGCGGCTGTTATGGATGACCCCATCTACCCAGTCATACTTGGCGGGAGATACGTGTGTATTGGGAAACCGGAAGAGCCGATTGTGGCAGCAGTAACTACAAGAGGGCAAACCAAGAAGGAACGGGAGCCTGCGCCTAATTTGTTACCCATGGAACTTAAAGAAGCGCAACAAAGGACCCTACTTTGGCACCCTGCTTTAGGAAACTGCCCATGGCTAAGGAACCCAGACAGCACGGGGACATTTTTTCTAAGGATGGCGTACTTTATCGCAGAACGGGCAAGCCTGACCAAGGTTACAACCAGCTCCTAGTACCGAAACAGTACAGAAGCCAAATCCTAGAAATGGGGCACTCTCTTCCCTTTAGCGGACATATGGGACAGAACGCCACAAACCAACGTATAACCACTCATTATTGGTGGCCAGGAGTAAATACTGATATTATCAGATATGTCAAATCCTGTGCCCAGTGCCAACGTGTACCACCCAAGCAACGGACACCCCCAGTCCACATGGGTGAAATGCCAATAATGGGAACACCATTCGAACGGGTTGTGATCGACATTTTAGGGCCTTTCGAAAGGACTAAAAGAAGGAACAGGTTCATCCTGACCTTAGTCGATACATGCACTTTATGGGCAGAAGCTATCCCGCTAACATGCGCAGATGCCAAGCATGTCGCAGAAGCCCTCGTGCAGATTTTCACTCGGTTGGGATTCCCTCAGCAAGTGTTGACGGATAATGGATCTCCATACCGAAACCTGTTGATGGATGAGATCGTTAAGATCTTGAGGACCCAGCACATCCACACTAAGCCATATACTCCGGCCGGAAATGGGCTCGTGGAACGTGCTAATGGAAACCTCACCATGATGCTAAGTAAGCTGGCACAAGTGAAACCTGAAGATTGGGATCTCTGTATTCCTGCAGCATTATTTGGCTACAGAGAATCTCCTCATACTTCCACAGGATTTCCGCCAGCTACACTCTTATTCGGCAGACCCATTAAGGGCCCGCTTGAAGCCTTACTTCAGTCTCTGACAGACGAGAAGGCTGATGAGACAGTTGTCTCAGCCAGTAAATATGTGTCGGTTTTAAAGGAAAGGTTGAAACTAGGGTGGGACCTAGCAACGACTAACTTTAAGCGAGCACGCACAAAGCACGCTAACCGATACAGGAAAGTCGCGGAAGAGAGAGAACTGGAAGCAGGAGAGAAAGTTTTGGTGTTGCTCCCTACCGAGAACAACCAACTGAAGATCGGATGGCAAGGGCCGTTTACCGTCCTGAAAAAGATTTCTAAGGCTAACTACCAGATCTCTATTGAAGGAAAGGAGAAGGTTTTCCATTTAAATCTCTTAAAGAGATACTTGGAAAAACCAGTGCCAACCTCCGACCATCTCCTGACGATCGCCAAAACTGACGAAGATGACGATAGTGGCAGGGATATTCCACCGCTATCACAGGAAATCTTTCAAAAATGTCAGAAGCGGCGACGCTCTTTCAAGCGCGCATATGAGACATTCCAGGGGAAGGAAACTTTGAGGAGTGGACTTGAGTAGGAATTGGACAGAGATGGAGGGGGAAGAGGAGAGGGAAGAAGACAGACACCCCGAAGCTACGGTTATAGGAAATTAAACTCCATAACGTAGACATGGAGTGCTTCCATATCTTAAAGGGGGGAGGCTCTGTCACGTAGGGTTTATATTCATTTAATTTCCTACATCTTCTTCCTATTCGTTCACCCAAATTCTCTCTTTTATTATCTCTGTATTTCATTTTTTTCCTGTATATTTTTCATCCATTCGTTTTGCGAATATTATTTTCATATAATTCGCAAACTTTACCTGTTTTCCTTTCTCTAAAACTGAGAATCGCGCTAGGACGATATTACGTAGATGTCAGGGCTGCAGGGCGTCAGAAGGCGTGATAAGTCGGTTCGCTGAACACAGGACGTAGCAAATCGTCTACATTCTCACCGAGCGCGCGAGCTTCTTCTCGGCATAGTCCCGGTGAGGTGTGATACTTTACATCTGCACCGGTCAGTATCCAGACATTTGTCTGGAAAATCCCAAACTGACACGGCGCTCACTTGGGCCATGGTCAGCTGTAGTGTGAAAACTGCCCTGCAATGGAGTCAGGCTGTCTGGGATTTGAAACTGACACGCGTACATCGTGGTCAGTAGGTGACAGTTACGACACGCGTTAAGCGGACGTAAATGTTGGGAGTAGGGGAGATAATTTCGCTTGGCGAAATAAGTTTGGGCCCTTTGTCTGATTTTAAGATATTGGCCAAGTTTGAAACTTTAATTTCATTCTCGCTCATAGACTCCACAGTAGATAGGTCGCTCGAAAACAGAATAGCTGTTAGCGAAGATCTCAGTTTGTTTCGGCAATTTGTCGAACTTCTAGACTTCCAGAAATATTTTCAGCATTTTTATTCTTAAGTTGTGCGACTACCTGTAATTCTGTGGTTGAGGTAATTAATATGATAGATATATAGATTTTGTGAGTGTTAAAGTGTTAAATCGCTTAATTCATTTTAATCTATTTCTTTAGCGCAGAAGAGAAATAAAGTGGTAGGCTATTATAATTTCTAGGGAAGCATTCAGTGGAAAGCAGAATAAAAATTAAAATTTTTAGCTTATAACGGCAATTGTAGCTATTTATGAATTTAATTTAACTGCTAATACTCAGTCGAGTGTATTTTTCTAAACTAACGTATAAACTCTAGAATCGAGCCTCATGAATGGTGACGGAATACGCACGTGTTCCTAATTTATGAGGATTGCTGATTTTTAAATATAACTTACGTCACGGGAAGTTTAAATGATAAGCAAAGCTCTCTGCTTGCAAGTTTAAATGTAAGTTTTAACCAGTACAGATTCTGTTTATTATATTATATGTGTTATTTTTCCTCCACACAGTGAAAGTTTTGGGGTGACCCTAACTTTACCAGCACCTAGTAGTAGTTTCCATACTTGTGAAGAAATAGACAGTCCTTATTTTGAACCACGTGGGTTTTCTCAAGTAACACTGATCTGACGGTGCAAGTTAGACAGAAATACTAATATCCCTATAACGGGTTTTCAAAGACTGTAATGATAAATACTGGACCTTGGAGCCAGCACTTAATTTCTTCTAGAAACTCTATATAATTTGCTGCCTGGTGGCGTGAATATTAACAATCATTTCCCGACTAGATTATATCTTGTGGACAAATCTGTGGTGTGACTAAAGTGAATCCTATACTGAGGGAAGGCACCGACCTGACATTCATCATTTTTTAGAAACCTACGCTATTGACACTGTGCTCTGCTAACTCCCGCGCCTGGAATAATTGTTAGGTGACTTAATCAGACATTTGAACAAATTTGCATACCCAAGTAGTCGTTCCCGGAGACTCCAAGTTAAATACGTCTTTTGGAACTGGGGACTTCTTGGCAGAAGACTGCATTTTTTGAGTCTGTGTGAAAATCTAAAATCAATGTGTTCCAAGAGGCAGCAAGCAAAGTCGTGAGTACAAGTGTGAGAAGCCATGGCGGAATGAATGAGTGTACGCTGGTTTGAGTGATATTTTTCACTATTATATCTTTGACACCCTGTTGCTGTCCTAATTTTTTTTTCAATCTGCATAATTTGTTGCTAAGGCTAGAGTTCTTGTGTTTTTGTCTTAGGTTAAATCAGATTTTTTTCAAACTCTGTGCATATAATTACGAGATAAAACAAAGAAAAACTCTTAGACTCAAACCCTATGTATCTGTGACTCGGGCGCCATCATCTGTTCTCTTAACGGGGCCGGGCTAAACCTAGAGTTAACACTATAACGGGGCTATCATCCTTGCAACATTTCCTTGATTTTTATGACTATGTGTATATGTATTTTCCTTGATGTACTTTCTTTGATGTTGTGAGCCGATTTTTCCTGATATTAAAATCGCTCTTGGACTTTATTATCGTGTTTGGTCCGCTCGTTGTTGATTATTTATATATCATTGTTATAGTTTTCCCACGTCTGTGTGTTTACCTGTCGTCACGTGTATGTGCGTGCCTGTGAGTGATAGAAATATACGTAATATGTATATTGGTGTAGTCTGTCTGACGCTGTAACAACTGTTGTAGAAGATAGGTGAGAGAGAGAAGAATTCTTTTCGCTTTCAGAGACAGCCACTATATCAAATCTATCATCTCACGTGTGTGGAAATTCTATTACCTTTCACTAACTCTCACTGAGTCTATCACCTATTCAAACCTATTCAGAAGGGACCAAACCTAGTCTTAATTCTCCTATCGGAAATCTACGACACTTGAGTGTGTTTCATTTATTTTTCCATTTGTCCTTTTTTCTTTTCTCTTATTTTCTTCTTTAACTTCCAATGGTCCACCATGGGTGTCCCTTTCCCTTTCTTCCAAGTTGAAACTTTTGCCCATGCTTTGCAGCAGCTGCCTTTATGATGTCTTGAATTTAAAGCCAGAGAGTTCTATTGGTACCATTGCATGGGAAACAAAAGAGCCAAGGATTCCTGACCGTGGAGGACGACCCAAGTCCGATGGGAGGACAAAAATTTTTGACAATCTTTGAAGGACAGAGGACTTGAATGAACCAGGCCAGGAGGAAGACAGCCGATAGGATAGTCTGGCTCTCTCTTCCTCCAAACCTCTACTCTCAACGGTAGAAGGGGAACGGGACTAGTAAGTAAAAGTATGTTAGATATTTCTATGTCATCTGATCGTTCTTCTAGGTTTCTCACTGTTGTTACAATAAGCCCCTAATACTTGGTCTTAACTTCTGACTCTCTTAGCTTATAAGCCTTAATTCTCATCTCCCCTGCTTGATTACTTATTTTCTTGTGTGATGCTGGGCAATGCCTAGGCCGGACAACTCTTTCAGTTGTTCTTTTGATCGTTAGCAGGTAGTGATCACTTCCAATCTCTGGCCCTCTCCAGACTCTAGCATCCCGCATATACTTGAATGAGCTCTTCCTAACAATGGCATAGTCGATGGCTGATTTCTCATTCTTTGTTGGTTCACATCTGGTGTATGTATGTAAGCACTTATGGGGGAACTTTGTGTTTGTATTGACAAAGTTTTGCTCAGTGCAGAATCTAAGGAGTCTCTTTCCGTTGTCATTAAGTGTATCTTTTCCATATCTTCCAATAACTCCACCCTATCTAGGTCATTTCCAACTCTGGCATTGAAATCTCCGACATGGATAATTTCATCTATGCGGCCGTCCACTGTATTTTGAAGTAGCTCAAAGAATTCTTCTTTGACCTCTGCTCGCTCATCTTCAGTTGGCCAGTACACAATGACAAGGTTGCTCCGAGACAAAGTTCCATCCTCTGATGTTATTTGTTTGGCTTTTAGCCACAATACAGCCCACATCCCCTTTAGCTCTTTCACTTGTGGGGACTCCACTGTAGAGCAGCATGTTGCTATTGAGGTCCACAACTCCTTGCCCTTTTTTTCTTTGTTTGTGTCAGTGCCAGGATTTCCAATTTTGTTTTCCTCATCTCCTCCTCTTTCCCGTTAATACTTTTACAATTCCATTGTCCATAAATTGTCATCCTTAAATTGTGCCAGTTTGTCGCGTTTAAGATCAGTCTGGTTCTCTTTCCTTTGTTTCTTTTAATCAAATTTTATAGCAAACAGGTGATTGGCCTGTCGTGCCTGAGTTAAAACCCATTCATTTAATTCTTCTTCAAGAGCCATAAATGATGAAGTGTTACCTCTCCTTGCTCATTTCATTTTTGGCATTTCTTGCAAGGATTCTTTTATTGTACGCCAGTCTCAAACAAGTTTTTTGTAGATTCTGAACTCCTACATTGCTCTGGAACTACCATGGCTGTCTGCAAATTTTAAAACTTTCAGCTTAAAGCCAGTCTCACAAGAAGTACACTTTCTTTTCAAACTTATTGTAATAGCACTTTCAGGACAACATTTTATTTTTACTAAATGCCAGTGTATTCACAATAAATGATTTAAACAGCTGTGCATGCCGGTGTACATATGACAGGAAGTACGAAAGCACAAAGGACATTTCTTATTTATATCGTTTGTGTATGTATTGAGTGTATGTTTTTATTGTAATAATTACCACAATTAACAGTTTAATAAAATTGATTCAAACATGTGTTACTTAAGATATTGTGTTAAAAACATTGAATGAAACAGCAAGTTTATTTCTGAAGGATACCAGTATGCGGCTGGAAATTGGGCAACACTGACCGGTTTCATGAATCTTTTTTTTTTTTTTTTTTTTTTTGATTAGACTATGAGGGAGAAGGAGGGTTACGTTTTAAGGTCCAAAATAGGAGTAAATGTTTCTACTTATACTCGAGTATATACAGTTTATTTTACAGATTTATCTGAGAACCTTTGGCAAAGTTATCCGTATACTTTTACCCTTTCAGAAGCATAGGGACACAGCTGCTCATGTGCTCTTACAATGGTGGTTTATGTAGCAAATCATTTGACACGCTGAGATTGATAGCCCTAGTGCATGGGGGTGAAAATGGGGGTGCCGGCATCCTCATAAAATTAAAAAATAGAATCCACTCTATGGCAATTGCCACGGGCAAATACTGCAATAACTTCAGTGCTGAAGTAGAAGCCCTGAAACAGGCAGCTGAACTTATTGAATGCAAAGCACAGGCAGAAAAACAGATAGTAATCTTTACAGATGCCCTCTCAGTAATATCAGCGCTGAAGAGCCACCAAACTAAAGGATTGAAAGATCTGATAATCTCCCTTGAAAGACTGGCCAAATGCTTCAACAAGTGCACTATCCAGTGGATACCAGCCCATTGCAACATACCAGGTAATGAGGAGGCAGACAAACTTGCTAAGGAAGGAGGTGCCTTACAACAAAATGATATAGAGACAACTTACGCAACGGCAAAGTCTATTATAAAGGCTACATTCAAGTCCAAATGGGAAAGAGAGCACCCGGGCCATTTAAAAAAAGATGCATATCATCAACTATCCAGGAAAGAACAGGTCATCATTTTTCGGCTACGCACTGGACACAACAGATTGAGATACCATCTATACCACAAATTCAAGATTGGTGCAACAGATCTCTGCACCTGCGGTACCAGCCCGATGACGGTCGAACACCTCCTGCAGTATTGCCAAGCCTACAGTAATGAACGGAGTAGCATATGGCAACAACCCACTTCTGTCAACGAAAAACTGTTTGGAGATGTCGGGAACCTTGGGTTGACTACTGCCTTTATTAGTGTCATAAATGTGGAAGTCTGAAGGCGAACGAGGAAGAAGAAGAAGAAGTGCACAACCCTCCTTAGCTACCTCTTATGACAGGCCTGATATGATCAATCAATCAATCAATACCCTTTAGCTCCCCAAGTAGCATAGACCTTCAACAAACACATGCCAATTTCTCCTGTCCCGTGCCATCCGCTCAAGTTCTTTTCATGTTTTCCTCATCATTTTCACCTCTGTATCCAGTTCTCTTCCCACGTGTGTTTTTTGGTCTACCTCTACCACTCTTTCCCTGTGGATTCCAGAACAAGGACTGCCTTGTAATGCTATCAACAAGTTTCCTCAATGCGTGTCCTATCCATCGCCAGCGTCTTCTTCTCAACTCTTGTTCCACTGTCACTTGTCTGGTTCCACATTTTTGACTTTGTCATACCATTTCAGTCCTTCTATTCTACGCAAACACCTGTTTATAAAAGTCTGTAAATTTCTGGTTGTTGTTTTTGTTGCTCTCCATGTCTCAGGGCCATACAATAGGACTGACTTGACATATGAGTTGAAGATTCTTATTTTCATGTTGGACTTGATTTCTCTTTTTCTCCATATGTTTCCTAATGCAATGAAAGCTCTTCTAGCTTTTTGTATTCTCATTTTGATATCACTGTCTGTCCCTCCAACTTTGTCTATATTACTGCCAATATATGTGTACGATTCTACATCTTTTAGTTGTGTTTCTTCAAGTTCAACCTTGTTATCATTTCTGGCATTTATTCTCATAATCTTTGTCTTTTCCCTGTGTATTTTCAGGCCCACTTGTTGTGACTTCTCATCGAGAATTTTCCTTTTGTCTTGCATCTGATTATGGTTATGGGACAGAAGAGCCAAGTCATCTGCAAAATCTAGATCATCAGCTGTTAAGTCAGATTCCACTGGTTTCCATTTCTGTTGTGAGATGTTGATGTTTTCGTAACCCAATCTATTGCTAGTAAGAAAAGAAATGGAAACAAGAGGCATCCCTGTCTCACTCCTGTTCTAATCCTAAACAGTTCTGTAAGTTGTTCTTCATGAAGAACTCTGCATGTCATGTCTTCATAAGTCTCCTTTATTAAGTTAATGATCTTCATGGGAACTCCATAGTGCCTCATCAATTTCCAAAGTGATTCTGTTTTGATATGATGCAACAGTCTTTTTCTTTGCTCCCCAATGCTGGGCCTCAGGGCCCTTCCTTACTTAGTCATCCCTCTTCTACCGTGAGGTGTGGAGAAGGGAGCGCCATACTATCTTATCGGCTGTCTTCCTTCTGGCCTGGTTCTAATCTAGTCCTCAGTCCTTCAGAGATTGCCTAATGTTGTCCTCCCAGCGGACTCTGGGTCATTCTGGAGGTCTGGATCCCTAGCCTCAGGGTCCACTCAGGTGAAAGCAAAGTGAGATACGCTTTTTGCTAGCATACGGGTTAGGCTGAACAGAATGATGGAACTTCAGACTGAAAGTATCCCATACTCACTTTACTAACTGTTCCAACAGCCCCAGTGATCTGAGCCACTTGATACATCAGCATAGGCTGTGAATCAACAACTCCCTGGATAGTGGATAAGTGATCCACCAGGGCAGCTGGCCGGGCCATTGCCATGTCCACCAAAATCATGAGGACTATCGGAGAATGCAGAGACGAGGACAGGTAAGTGCAAAGTTGAGGCACGTGCTGCTCGAGAAGCTGTGAAAAAAAAAAAGAAAAGTAAACTAGATACTGCAGTGTGAAAAAGCTTTATAAACTAAATGCATAGCATTGAAACATTTCTGAGATAGCAAAACTGGATAATACTTACTTACTTACTTAGTTGTTCCTCTTCAATTTTGGGGTGCAGAGGTTAACCAGACAGCGTGTCATGCTATCCTATCATTTGTCTTCCTTTTGGCCTGGTTCCAGTCCAGTCTTCAGAGATTGTCTGGCGCTGTCCTACGAGTGATCTATGGGTAGTCCTGGAAGTCTGGATCCCTGGCTCTTGATTTTCTATGTGTGTCATGGTAGCTGGTCTTCTCCCATTCTGGCCATACAATCACAAATGGAACTGTTTCACTCGGGTCTGCAGTGCTGGATTTTAAGGCCATGGCATATTGTCTGGTAGGCGAACACTTTCCCTTCTTGTTACCTGGACCACCTTTCTCAAATACCTCATTTCTGAGCCGATTTTTGCGGGTTGTGGTCATTGTTCATGATTCCCAGCTGCTGCTGTTCAGATAGCCAATTCTTCTTTGGTGCCTTCCTTCGAGCCTAGTACAGCTCCAAGGTATTTAAACTGGTTGACCTGCTCCAGGGTCTGTTCTCTCAGCATGATCTGATGTCTTTTCTTCTCTCATGATATCACCATGGTTTTTGTTTGGAGCTGCTGATGACCATCCCTCTCTTCTATGGCTCTTCCTTCCAAACTTGCAGGTCGGATTGAAGATGTGCCTCTGATTTAGCAATCACAGCAATGTCATCAGCAAACACCAGCTCTGAAATAAAGACTGGTCTCATCTTCTTCCAGTTTCATACTGAATACTTTTTTTTGGGTCCTTTATGATATCGTCCATGATACATACATACAAAAAGATAGGTTGACAAAACTGGGATAATACACTGAGACAGCCTTCAGCTCAATGAGAAGCACATGTCTTCAACCAGGTCTCTCAACCTTCAGCTCAATATGAAGCACGTGTCTTCAACCAGGTCTCTCAGCCTTCAGCTCAATGTGAAGCACATGTCTTCAACCAGTTCTCTCAGCCTTCAGCTCAATATGAAGCACGTGTCTTCAACCAGGTCTCTCAGCCTTCAGCTCAATGTGAAGCATGTGTCTTCAACCAGGTCTCTCAGCCTTCAGCTCAATGTGAAGCACGTGTCTTCAACCAGGTCTCTCAGCCTTCAGCTCAATGTGAAGCACATGTCTTCAACCAGGTCTCTCAGCCTTCAGCTCAATGTGAAGCATGTATCTTCAACCAGGTCTCTCAGCCTTCAGCACAATGTGAAGCACGTGTCTTCAACCAGGTCTCTCAGCCTTCTGCTCAATGTGAAGCACGTGTCTTCAACCAGGTCTCTCAGCCTTCAGCTCAATGTGAAGCACGTGTCTTCAACCAGGTCTCTCAGACTTCAGCTCAATGTGAAGCACGTGTCTTCAACCAGGTCTCTCAGCCTTCAGCTCAATGTGAAGCACATGTCTTCAACCAGGTCTCTCAGCCTTCAGCTCAATGTGAAGCACAAGTCTTCAACCAGGTCTCTCATTATCATCATCATCTTTCAGCTCAATGTGAAGCATAGGTCTTCAACCAGGTCTCTCGTTATCATCATCATCCTTCAACTCAATGTGAAGCACAAGTCTTCAACCAGGTCTCTCGTTATTATCATCATCCTTCAGCTCAATGTGAAGCACAAGTCTTCAACCAGGTCTCTCGTTATCCCCATCTTTCAGCTCAGTGTGAAGCACGTGTCTTCAACCAGGTCTCTCATTATCATCATCATCCTTCAGCTCAATGTGAAGCACAAGTCTTCAACCAGGTCTATCGTTATCACCATCCTTCAGCTCAGTGTGAAGCATGTGTCTTCAACCAGGTCTCTCGTTATCATCATCATCCTTCAGCTCAATGTGAAGCACAAGTCTTCAACCAGGTCTCTCGTTATCACCATCCTTCAGCTCAGTGTGAAGCATGTGTCTTCAACCAGGTCTCTCGTTATCATCATCATCCTTCAGCTCAATGTGAAGCACGTGTCTTCAACCAGGTCTCTTGTTATCATCATCATCCTTCAGCTCAATGTGAAGTACGTGTCTTTAACCAGGTCTCTCGTTATCATCATCATCCTTCAGCTCAATGTGAAGCGCGTCTTCAACAAGGTCTCTCGTTATCATCATCCTTCAGCTCAATGTGAAGCACATGTCTTCAACCAGGTTTCTCATTATCATCCTCCTTCAGCTCAATGTGAAGCATGTGTCTTCAACCAGGTTTCTCATTATCATCATCCTTCAATTCAATGTGAAGCACATGTCTTCAACCAGGTTTCTCGTTATCATCATCCTTCAGCTCAATGTGAAGCACGTGTCTTCAACAAGGTCTCTCATTATCATCATCCTTCAGCTCAATGTGAAGCACGTGTCTTCAACCAGGTTTCTCATTATCATCCTCCTTCAGCTCAATGTGAAGCATGTGTCTTCAACCAGGTTTCTCGTTATCATCATCCTTCAACTCAATGTGAAGCACGTGTCTTCAACCAGGTTTCTCGTTATCATCATCCTTCAGCTCAATGTGAAGCACATGTCTTCAACCAGGTCTCTCATCCTTCAGCTCAATGTGAAGCACATGTCTTCAACCAGGTCTCTCATCCTTCAGCTCAATGTGAAGCACATGTCTTCAACCAGGTCTCTCGTTATCATCATCCTTCAGCTCAATGTGAAGCATGTGTCTTCAACCAGGTTTCTCGTTATCATCATCCTTCAGCTCAATGTGAAGCACGTGTCTTCAACCAGGTTTCTCATTATCATCCTCCTTCAGCTCAATGTGAAGCACGTGTCTTCAACCAGGTTTCTCGTTATCATCATCCTTCAGCTCAATGTGAAGCACATGTCTTCAACCAGGTCTCTCATCCTTCAGCTCAATGTGAAGCACGTGTCTTCAACCAGGTCTCTCGTTATCATCATCCTTCAGCTCAATGTGAAGCACATGTCTTCAACCAGGTCTCTCATTATCATCATCCTTCAGCTCAATGTGAAGCATGTGTCTTCAACCAGGTTTCTCGTTATCATCATCCTTCAACTCAATGTGAAGCACGTGTCTTCAACCAGGTTTCTCATTATCATCATCATTCAGCTCAATGTGAAACTGTTGCAAGGTGGTTTGCTCTGAACAATGTTCCATGTGATATGAATAAAACAATTATAAATTTATGGCCATTGTTTTTTCTTTGATATGTTAGTTTTTTTTATTCAGTGATAGTGCATCGTGCCTTCGATGGAAGATTAAGCGAATGCGGGGGTGGAAGATTCCGAACAATACTTGAACCTTGGAATACGATTGATTTGATAAGTCATTTCATTGAGTCCATACATTTAATTCACAGTTGTACACACAGGATGATCATTTCAAATAGGAGTAGAACATAAGTCCATATAAGTCATGCATAAATTAATCAATAACGTAGACTGCTGGTTTACGTGTCAATGTCCGTTTAAGGATACAATGCAGTATTGTCGTCAGAACATCACAGCTATATGCACGCGCAGCTAGACATGGCTACCTGCCGACAGTGAGACTGCGAGTCTGAATATTTCATACGAATTTGACGATTATTCTTCTCCTTCTGAGAATTCTAGTTAAATACTAACCTCCATAAATTTTCCTCTCATATAGAGTTCTAGGACTGACCCTGGTCCATCAAAAATGCACATATAAATGGCTATATCATGCCATTGAATTGGAAGGTTAGAAAAACGCAGCTATTCAGCTTGGCGGTCAAGTAACAAAGGGTAGCGTTTCTTAGTTACCGACTGTGACCCAAACAACGCTATACACGTCATAATCGATCGTGTATGGAGCGTTCAATAATTGAAACATCTATCGCAATATATTAAATGCCTTAACCTTTACAATTGCACGTCTGATAACCTTTAGCAGACGGCGTTAATATCATATACCGTAACAATTCCCTGTACACCGGGGAAAAAAAAATCGATAGATTTTTTTTCAAGATCTATCCGACTTAACAATTTTTCAAAAAAATTTAACACAATTGTGACATATGGCCGACGATGTTCTGAGTAGAACCGTGTTGCGGTCATGTCAACTAACTATTTGTCATAGTCATCTAACATTAATCACATTATATATCAATATTATACATATTATTATATCAACTAAATAAAATGTCCAATGTTAATAGTGAATGATAGAATTAAATTAAAGTAAGGTCTGTCGTATTAGTATGTCATATAGGAATTAATTTGACTAATTAAAATTAAATTAATTAATTAAACTAAGAGTTAAATTATTAAGATTCTAATGTAACGCGATGTTATGAGAGAAGAAAAGACAAAATAAGTGAGAAGAAATAGAAAGAAATTCGAATATAAGTTTAACTTAATTGTGTGTGTTAAGTGTTAGTGAATAATAACTATCTAATTTAACTAACTAAATAATGTATAGGTACATTAAAAAAAAATATTAATCTAATACTTGTGTGAGATTTATTTTCTCTTTTCATAATTTCTTCTTTTTATATTTCGTTCTCTTTTTTTGTTCTTTCATTTCATTTTTTTCTCACATTTCATTTTATTGATAATAATTCAATTAAGAAGTTAAGTTAACTAATTAATTAGTATAGGATATGATGATCCATCCGTAGTCTTGATCCTGATGAATTCTTTTAGGCAAAAATGTTCAAACGTTTACGTTGGAAAGAAATGTCATTTATCCCAGCATCCAAGAATTAAGTGCACATAGGATAATAAGTTCGACTTGTCGTCAGATATTGTTCCATGATTGTTCAACGAATATTCATATATCGTGTATGGACGTTAGACGAAGTTTCAGTGTCAATATGTATACCTTGATTGTCTTTTAGTTCAATTCTGTGATGCATATAGTGTTTATAAAGTTTAAATTGAAGGCAAGGTTAGTTCCTTTATAGTTGATATGTTTTAGGAATGTTAATGTTGATTATTCGTCGTCAATAGGATTACGTGACAACGCATCCGCCACAATGTTTTCAGTGCCAGGAATATGTTCAATGGAGAATTCAAATGGCTGTAGGATGATTGCATATCTGGCGAGTTTCTGGCTTTTATGGTTAGATCGACGCAAGGATGCTACAGCACGTTGGTCCGTCTGTATGGTGAAGGGAGCACCAAGCAAGAACTTTTCAAGTTTAGTTATTGCCCATATCACAGATAAAAGTTCCTTGTCCACTGTGGAATACTTTGTTTCTGCCGGCTTTAGCTTTCTTGAAATATATAAGGTAGGATGTAGAATGCCATCATGGTTCTGGAGCAGGCATGCACCAATGCCGTAGTTACTAGCATCTGTTCGTAAGAAAAATCTTTTGGAAGCATCGGGAAGTCTTAAAATTGGTTCATGCGAGAACAAATTTATAATTTTGTTGAAAGTTTCATTGCATGTACCAGTCCATGTCACCTTCACCGGCATGTCTTTTTTTAACAATGAAGACAATACAGCCGTGATGGATGACAAGTTTGGTATGAATCTACTGTAATATTGAACAAGTCCTAACAAACTCCTGACCTGTTTCTTCGTCTGAGGAACTGCTATGTTTAGAATTTGTGAGACTGTACTAGGTAACGTTCGGATATATCCCGATCCAATGATATGTCCCAAAAAGGTTATCTCATTACACGCGATTTGCACCTTTGTAGGTTTAGCAGTTAGATGATAATTCCTTAGAGTGTCGAAAACATATCTAAGTCCCGAAACATGTTCCTCAAACGACGAACTAAACAAGCATATGTCGTCAATATATGTAATAACGTCTGGTCTACCTGATAAAATTTGTCGCATCAGGCGAATGAAGGTAGCTGGCGCATTAACAAGCCCAAAAGGCATCACATTCCACTGGTATAGACCTTGTGGAGTGGAAAATGCGGTGTAGTACTTAGCCTTTTCGGTCAGTGGTATCTGCCAATAACCTTTAGTTAAGTCTATCTTACTAAATATAGTTGCGTTGGATAGACGTGGCAGTAAGTCGTCGATAAGTGGATGTGGTTCGCTGTCAACTATAGTCTTAGCATTTAATTTTCTATAATCAACACATAGTCTGATGTTATTGTCCTTCTTCCGGACAATCACTAATGGAGAAGAGAATGGCGAATTACTAGTCTCAATGATTCCCAGAGACAACATCTGTTCAAGTTCCTTAGTAGTTTTAGCAAGGAAATGTAAAGGAACAGAATAGGGATGTACACGAATAGGTGTATCATCATTGAGAGTAATGTCATGACTGATAGCCGATGTGCGACCCGGGACGTCGGTCAACACATCTGGATAAGATTGTAATAGATTAGCAATCTGTAGACGCTGTTGCGGTGTAACCGTTGAAGAGATGGTTACATCCCGCCAAGATTCAGTAGGTTGAACTACTGGTACCGGTAACGGTAACTGTACCTCAGGAAAAGAAGATTCTTCTTCCTGGATGACAGATAAGTTAGAATAATAACAAGTAGATACTGTGTTGTCATCTAGTTCATGAAAAATTGACTGTAAGTGTTCAGGACGTGTATGAAATTGCTTGAGCATGTTAATATGAAATATCTTTTTGTGTCCCTTGATATCTAAGACGTAATCAACGTCGGAAATTTTATCAATGACTTTGTAAGGACCATTCCAAGATATCAATAATTTATTGTTATTGTGAGGAAGTAACACATAAGCCTCGTCGCCTGGGAATAATTGGCGTAATCGTCGAGACCTATTTTGTAGAGATCGAGCCTTAGCTTTTGCAGCCTCAGAAGAAGCTGTTGCCAACTGGCAAGACTCAATAATGTTCTTCCGAAGATTAATCACGTACTCGTAAGATGACTGAGTGTCCTGAGTCATCTCCGCGTCAATTAATAAGTCTTTTATTAGTCCCATAGGACCTCTTGGGGGAGCACCAAAAACTAATTCAAAGGGAGAGAAGCCAGTTTGTTCATGCGGTACCTCCCGATAAGCAAATAGAACAGCTGGGAGTGCTCTGTCCCAGTCATGAGGGTGCTTAGCAGTAACCTTATGTAGTAGTTGTTTAAGTGTACGGTTAAGTCTTTCAACCGCACCATTACTCATAGGATGATAAATACTACTTAAATTCCTATCAATGTTCCAAGTTTTCATGACTTCCTTCATGGTGTCAGATATAAACTGTGACCCATGGTCTGATAAAAGTTTTCTAGGAAACCCTATTCTAGAAAAGATGAGATGTAGTGCATCAGCTACATCTGTGGTAGTGGTGGTCTTTAATGGGATAGCTTCTGGCCATCGTGTGCACAAATCAATGCACGTAAGGACGAATCTATGTCCTCTGGCCGATGGTAGCAATGGACCAATAATATCTATTGCCATCTTGTCAAACGGTCTTACTGAGATATCGCAAGCCTGAATAGGCGCCGTGTGAAAAGCTCCACGTGCTTTCACTTCTTGGCATGTAGTACAGGAACGTACATACTGCGAAATATCTCTTGACACTCCTGGCCAAAAGAATGAAGACAGTACTCGAGATCGTGTTCGAGTATATCCCATATGTCCAGCACAATGTGAGTCATGTGCATGTTGAAGAATGTACCGTCTAAAAGTATACGGGACCATAACTTGTTGTTTCATTTGTGATTTGTCATTAAAACATCTAATCAATATGTCATTTTTAATAACAAAACAATGTTTGTTATTATTACCTGAGGATAGATTGTCAACTTTATCAACCAGCTTAAAAATTTTTTTTAAAGATTTATCCTCTTTTTGTTTGGTTGCAAATGTTTCCCTGTCAATAGGTGAATTGACTACAAATTCCTCTTGGTTGTCTGCATCCATTTTATTATCATCAACTTTCTCCATGAGTTGAGTCTGCGCTCTAGTCGTCACGGCGTTTCCAGTGCATAGGTTATGTTTCTCCCATTCTATAATCTCATCTGGAGTACAATCTTTACTGCCGTGTATACGACCAACCATCAGATCAGCTATAGGCTTTTTTAGCATACATACTTTTACGTTCCCTGTGAAAAAAGGTGTGTTAACATGAATAATAGCTGTGGGGTAAAACTCAATAGTTCCACCAAAAGTCATGCAACGGACATATTCCCCCGTTGCACAGCTAGGATGTACCAGCGACTGTCGTACACCAATCGTTGTGGATCCTGAATCCCTCAGCACTGAGACGACGGATCCATTAACTAATCCCCTGTTAAAAATTAGTAGGCCTGTTCCATCGTTGACTGCAAGACCTACCTCTGGTGTAATATGTCCGCAGTTAAGCACTGTTTCTTTCGCCTTCTGAAAAATAAGATTGCATTGTTGGCAACTATTTGCCACATTATAATTAATAGCAAAACATGCAGCAGAAGACTGTGTTGTATTATTGTCAAGTGGGACCTGAGCTATAGGGGTAGTATTATTTGTAACTGCCGCCCCTGTATTATGGTTGTAATGAGATGATCCCCGAGAATGAGATCGATTCCGAGTATAATTGTTAGAATTATCTCGTCGTCCTCTATAGTAACTATTATCTCGATGTCTCGAGCCATGATTATTACCATTCCAGTTACTATTATTATTGGGAGTATGTGATCGATTATAATTAGTGTTATGTTGACCATTGTGGTAGTTTGTTTGAGGTGAATAATTTCTATCTCGTGATCTACCTCTGTTGAACTCATTTTTATTGTTGAAATCATTATTATGTCCCTTCTGAAAGTTAACATTGTGATTTCTTTGGAACCTGCTTCTGTCTACACTGTGATGTCTTTGTTTGTTATTATGATTGTAGGCCATATTAGACGCCACAGGTAGAGGTTCTCTTAATGAGGAGTTAGAAATGGTTGCATTCGGATGTGCCGAACAGTAGTTTAAAGAAATTTTTTCTAACTCGTCCATAGTACCTGGTTTACGCTCCTGCAAATATGCAAAAAATGGCTGGCTAACCGAAGATAATACCTTATCCCGTAGTAGTAAATCAACTAATTTGTCGTATGATTTGTTGACTTCTGCCAGTTCAACCCATCTATTAAATGTATTGCGTATGTTCGCAATGAATCCTGCAAAATCTTTTGGAGATTCAGGTAAAATTCCCTTAAATTTCAACCTACAGTGTTCCTCGTCCAGGTGAAACCTTCGTAAAAGCAAGGACTTAATAGCACCGTAGTTATTTGCTATTGATGGGTCAGCATTTTGAGAAGCCGTCAATGGTTCTCCAACCAAGAATTCATTTAACTTGAGTACCCATGACTCTTCAGGCAAATGATTTGTTTTGCAAGTCTGTTCAAAACGTGACAGGAACGATGAAAGGTCGTCCACGTTCAAGTTGAGAGTGGGTAATTTAAAGTTGTAGAAATGTTTAGTTTGGCTGGATGATGATCCATTTTGTGCGTTATTATTCTGGTTTGCATCAGCACTTTGTGCTTGTAATCTTGCTGTCTCCAATTTAATACGCGCCAATTCCATTTCTTGTTGTAAAATAATTTCCTCTCGTTTCAATTTATTCTCTTCTTCCTGTCTGGCGATTGCTCTTTGCTCTTCTCTTTCACGTTGAGCAATCTCTCTCAATCTATTTTCCTTGTCAATTTGCTTCATCTCACGTCCTGCTTCCTCTTTCTTTAATGCAGCCTTTTGTTCCTCTTCCTCTTTCTTTAATGCAGCCTTTTTCTCTGCTTCTTTTCTTTCATGTTTTTCCAGTTCTGCCTCAGCAAACTGACGAAGTTCTTGAGATTTATAACCATATTCCCTACCAATTTTAACGAAATGGTCTATAGTAAGCATTTTGACTTTTATCTGTAAGTAATTATTGATAATTACTGATTAAAATAGTCAATAGTAGCTTCAGAGTAATTATTATACTTACTCAACTTAGAAATATTCAATATAAATAATCACAATAGTACTGAACTCTTATGTCTAAGTTCAACTAATAGACAATATTTTGTAACAATATTGTATCTAAATACGAACTATATCATAAATAGTTATGATATCTGTTAACTATAATGTAATTACATCACACAATTAATCTCAATATCCAATAATGTTGGGTATGATTCCTAGTAATTATATTGTTCAATGTACTAAGTCACTCTCTTAGTACCAGAAAAGTATATTAAATAATATACAATGGGTCTATTACCTCAAAGGTAGACTATAAGATTATTTTATTTGGTCAATATATATATTATATTATTATGCCCTAGGCATCTCTTATAAATTGTAGTGCTACTTTCTTGGACTATCACTGCATAATTATGCAATGTCCCATATTAACCTTAAATATCAGAAAAAATTAATTAAATTAAATTACAAGTGTATTATTGCATATAATATCATATTATTAATGTAGTATTTAATATATATCATGAGGACAAACAAAACAATGATGCAACTAAAGGGTACAAACAATGTTAAGACGCAAACAAGACATTTTCACAATTAAAAATGAATTTATGAACTAAATAAAACAAGCGGAAGTGTCACAAGCCAAATGAAGGGTCAAGGTCTGACCCGAGGTCAACTTAATATTCAAAGTACACAAAAAAAAAATGACTGCAAAAAATGATGACATCACAGGACTCATAACGGACGAACATTTAACAATCATAAAATAAATTATAGTGAGGGTAGACTGGACGAAATAGTTAACGAACATGATACAAAACTGAATAAAATTGTTAACTGAGTACGAATAAAATACACCAGTTATCTACGGAACGGTACAGCTAACACAAATCGTCAAACGACAGCAGATTTGGACAGATAGTCCAATGGCAAACCTCAATGGGGCTTCCAAAAGTGCAATCGTTTAACTGCCTTAAGAAACGACCGAAATCAATTCAGGCATCGTGAGAGCCACAGAATCTAATTTCGGTTCATCCTCCCTACCTCCCACGAATTAACAACACATTAAGACAACAAAAAGTACATTAAACATAGGTAAAAACATGCCGATGTAGGCAGAGGGCATGGACTCAGTTAGCACTGTTTGCAATAACAACAGTTAAACACCTAGACTTATCTTTTCCGTTGCTTAGATCAGTGCTAGAGGTCGTCAACAGCTAGGCCTGTGCCTTTGACTGTCTGCTCCTGATGGGCAGGCAACGGTAGTCCATCTTGTGCATCTTGATCAATTTGAAGCGAACTAGAGAGGCGTTGAAAAGATGTCTTCTTCACTGCGACAATGCAACAGTGACGTCATGTTGCTATTCATGATCACGTGCGTCACGTCAGCTTCGTAATGGTCATGTGATCGAAACTTGATCGTAAATATTTCATTCGAAAGTCATGAAAAAATTTTTGGTTTTTGGTTGTTTTTCGTCCCCACATACCGGGCACCACTGTTGCAAGGTGGTTTGCTCTGAACAATGTTCCATGTGATATGAATAAAACAATTATAAATTTATGGCCATTGTTTTTTCTTTGATATGTTAGTTTTTTTTATTCAGTGATAGTGCATCGTGCCTTCGATGGAAGATTAAGCGAATGCGGGGATGGAAGATTCCGAACAATACTTGAACCTTGGAATACGATTGATTTGATAAGTCATTTCATTGAGTCCATACATTTAATTCACAGTTGTACACACAGGATGATCATTTCAAATAGGAGTAGAGCATAAGTCCATATAAGTCATGCATAAATTAATCAATAACGTAGACTGCTGGTTATGTGTCAATGTCCGTTTAAGGATACAATGCAGTATTGTCGTCAGAACATCACAGCTATATGCACGAGCAGATAGACATGGCTACCTGCCGACAGTGAGACTGCGAGTCTGAATATTTCATATGAATTTGACGATTATTCTCATCCTTCTGAGGATTCTAGTTAATTACTAACCTCCATAAATTTTCCTCTCATATAGAGTTCTAGGACTGACCCTGGTCCATCAAAAAATGCATATATATGGCTATATCATGCCATTGAATTGGAAGGTTAGAAAAACGCAGCTATTCAGCTTGGCGGTCAAGTAACAAAGGGTAGCGTTTCTTAGTTACCGACTGTGACCCAAACAACGCTATACACGTCATAATCGATCGTGTATGGAGCGTTCAATAATTGAAACATCTATCGCAATATATTAAATGCCTTAACCTTTACAATTGCACGTCTGATAATCTTTAGCAGACGGCGTTAATATCATATACCGTAACAATCATGCAGCCATTTCTTCGCTGCATGAATCACTCCTTCATCATCTTCAAACTTTGCCCCACGGAGTGCATCTTTAAGTGGACCAAATAGATGAAAATCAGAGGGTGCCAAATCGGGACTATAGGGTGGATGGGGTAGTACAATCCAACCCAATTTGGTGATTGCTTCCCGTGTTGCCAGACTTGTGTGAGGGCGCGCATTGTCGTGAAGGAGAAGCAGGTCTGCTGGATTCTTGTGTGGCCGAACTCTGCGAAAACGTTGATTGTGTTTTTTCAACGTCTTAATGTAAGATTGCGAATTTATTGTCTCTCCTCTTGGCATAACGTCCACAAGAATCACACCTGCAAAGTCCCAAAAGACAGTGATCATGACCTTTCCAGCTGAAGGAATTGTCTTGAATTTCTTTCTTCTTGGTGATTGCGGATGATGCCACTCCATTAGCTGTCTTTTTGTCTCAGGTTCAAAATGATGTGCCCAGGTTTCGTCGCCTGTAACGATCTTAGCCAAAAAGTTCTCTCCATCAGCATTGAAACGCTCCAACAATTCAGAAGAAATTGCTTTCCTTTGCAATCGGTGGTCATTTGTGAGACTTCGAGGAACCCATCTTGCGCAAACCTTAGAAAATCCGAGATTTTTTATAACTGCATTTGTACTACCAATGCTGACTGACAGCTGTAAGGCCAATTGTTGAGTAGTGATTCGTCTATCAGTAAGAATAATGCCCTCAGCGCATTTCAACATTTCTGCGTTTGTGGCTGTGGCAGGACGTCCACAGCGCGGCCGATCAAGCAGCTCCGTATCTCCACTTCCTGATTCTTTGGTTCTCTGAACCCAGCGACTGACTGTACTCCTGTCGACTGCAAAACTTCCGTGCACATCACATAGACGCTTGTGAATATTCACAACAGTTTCCTTCTCTGCAACGAGAAATTCTATCACAATTCGCTGCTTATAACGCAAGTTGCTAACACGCTCCATTTCAATGGTTTAGGGCAGCCGTATTATTTGTCCGGTTGCGGTGCAATTTAGTACACACAATTGGCACATGCCATATTTAAAGTGTGCAAAATTTCATGCTTCTATCTTCATTATTAGCTGAGAAAAACGATGTGGTGCATTACTTTCTGAATGCCCCTCGTATCTTCTTTCTTTGTTGCCATCTATTTCTATCCCTTCAGTCTTTCTTTATGTTACAGTATATACCGATCTTTGAAGTCTAGAGACACGGGTTCGAACCCCGGTAGCGTCTAAGTTTTTTTTCTTTTATGCTTGGGGTAAAAATAAAACCCTAGCCTGCACACTGCGTGTCGACAGAAATGGGCAAGCGGCCTTTATTCCTCAGCACTCAGCGCGAACCTCAGCAAGGAGAATAACGCCGTAACGATAGTTTTGTTGTTGATTTATTCCAGCTTTCTACTTCTTATAAGATGCCCGAAGAACGTGGATGGCTACTGTCTGCTACATCAGTAATAAGCTACTGTCTGCTACATCAGTAATAAGCTACTGTCTGCTACATCAGTAATAAGCTACTGTCTGCTACATCAGTAATAAACAACTGTCTGCTACATCAGTAATAAGCTAACCTTTGCGCACTTTCAAGATTATCTTCAGTACTCTTTGTTAGGCATCCTTGATATTTTTAACATTCTTCTGAAAAACCATTCTGGGGTCTCAAATGTTTTTGTTGCGTGTTTACTAACTGTCCATGACTCACTTCCGTATGTCAGGATTGGTTCTACGTTGCACTGGTTACCACACACTAAATGAACATAGTTTTTGATGTTTAGCTGATGAAGGCGTTATCGAAATATTCTAGAGTGGGATTGTTACATACTCACTTGTATCTATTTGATACACATGAAACATATGTCAAAATAGGGTGCAATTACTGCCATTTGACAAATAAGTTTTATTTTTTTTATTTCCAGAATAAAAATAAAATCTTAACTGGCCAGTAAACTGACGTTACAAGAGACAACAAAAATATTGGACTACAGTGAGGTCAAGGGTTCACGTTGAGCATGTCACGTTGAGCTGTAATACAAATTTGATATGGTCTTTTACGTAGTATCTTGTCCTTCTTGGATCTTTAGCCCATGTCTAACAAAGCAGTCAGTGGCAATCGCGCTTAATGGCGTCTTGTAGGGCAGCAACAAGCTGTCCCCATTTTGCTCGGTCGGTGGCCATCCTTCGTGCAGTGCCCCAAGTTTGGTTCGTGCTTTGCATCTCGGCCTTCACAGTTCTCCGCCAAGTTGTCTTTGGTCTGCCTCTCTTTCGCCGTCCCTCTGGGTTCCATACCGTAGCAGTCCTTGTGATAGTGTCAGGGTATCTTCTGAGGAAATGGCCAACCCAATTCCAGAGTCTGCCCGCAATGATGGTGTGCATATCTTTTTGGCTGCACCGTGGTAACAGTTCCTGGTTGTAGATGGTATTCGGCCAAATAATTCGAAGAATTTTCCTTAGGCACGTTGTGTGGAAAGAGGATAATTGGGAAATTTCCTTTTCAGTTACTCTCCAGTACTCCTCGCCATACAAAAGTAGAGAAAGTATGCAACTCTCGTATAATCTCAGTTTTTTTTTTTTCTTTTTCTGTACTGAGAGGATTTCCAAATGTTGTTTTGATTGGCGAAGGCTGTTCTGGTTTTACTCATTATGAAGTATAATAACAGTTAATTGTCTTTATTTTGACGTTTGTTTCATGTACATCAGTTGGATAGGAGTGAAATTAAAAATACTAATACAATAAAAAAAGGAATGGACTTTTCCAATCAACCTTTACAGTATAATATTGCACTGACTTAAGCCAATCTTGCACCATATTAACCACGCATTCACGTCAAGGAATTAGTAAGCGCATACTTACGCATGACTGTTTATAACTTCCGCAGGCAGGGCTCATGAAGGAAGGGCTCGTAATGAAGGTCTTACAGAGATGCCAACACTGTAAAAGATAGAAAGGGAAAAAACTGAGTGAATTACATGTGCCGGCAAACTTGTTCAAAATATGTTCAAGATATAAACCTTTACCTTTATTTGCAGGCATCATCATCATCATCAACATCATCATCATCGTTGTCGTCGTTGTCGTCATCATTACCATCGTCATCATTAATCTTGTAACTTGGCCATTGTCGTATGGTGTACATTGGGGCAACTACAACAGTAGTTTTCGCCGGAAATAGCCTATGAGATATTATGAAAAAGGTCTCCAGAGATTGGCTCGTTACGAAAGAATAGAGAACATTTCGAGATAAGGACAAGAAGAAGAGAATGCGAATGCTTTCCACTGGACAGTATTTTCTAGTGAATTATGGAAAGTTTCCCCACGACCTTAGCATCTGCCCTTAGATCCCGTAACAGAAAGAGCCCCCTACCTCATCTGAATGTAGAAATTTACCTATAAGTAAATATTTAACACCGACAGCACGAGTGATACATTAACGAACTAGATAATGATCACACGATTATTGGGTTTATTAATTAAATATCTACACATATAGGGGCCCAGGTGGGTCCATTGTGCCGGTGACGTATAACTCCCCCCGTAAACCAATTGCCAAGAGCCCATCTGTTCGCCCAAGCTTTGGATCTCTATTGTCCCCTGTCAGCGCGTGTCACTGGCTAAGGTGGGATCGGCTATTCGTTACAAACTTTCAAAGCAGTGCTGCATGACAAACAGGAGTTTGATGATAGCCGGCTAATGCAAAAAATCACCCGCCTTGTAACTGTCACAAAGCTTGCTGTCCTTTGTCACTTTTCTTGTCAATTTATGTTTTATTATCTTGCTGTCAATTGTTGTTTTCCATGAGGATTTGCGTGCGTCCTGTGGCGCGCGACTTATCCTTTGTTCCTCCTATTCATTCTTAAACCCCTTATTCATATCTAGCTAGGTAATCAGGGTGCCGATCCGCTAGTCCTTTGTCTCCTGAGTCTATGGCCGCGGGTCATTGTTCCCACGGTGCGGTGTCGTGGAATATTCTAATCCACATATATAAATTATCAAGTAAATATAAAGCCTAATAAATACATATAATAAATAAAGGAAGAAGAATGGTAAAGAACAGTGCTGTCACAATGACAGTACTCGAAATCCCCCTTCTTTTCTACTTCGTCGGCAAATTGTAACGCTTTCACGTTGATATTAAAGGCCTTCTGCAACATACACGCGTTTCCCAAACACACAATAAAATGTGCTGCCTTTCTAAGAAAAACCTTGAAATATGCAAGTTGACCTAAATTTTAAATTCCATTCATGTCTTTTTCTACACTATGTTACCAAAAACAAAAGACAGATGGACTAAAGGATAGCGAGAAGGGAGAGGCAGAAAGCCGAACACTAAACACGCGTCGCGCGATACACAAATGCTGCCATCACGCGTGTAAGACTACATGCACTAACTTTTTTTCAGACGGACAGTGATAAATTCACTACCCTTCCCAGAGTTAGGTTTTAAAATCACAAAAAACGCTTATTAGGAAAGATAACAATAGATGGGTTTACGTTTGAAAACATTACAGTACCCAGACAGCACATCTTCGAAACAGGAGGTAGAAGAATTGCATATTTTGAACGCAGCCACGTAGCTCTTTTAAATTTGGATATTTGGGTTCCTTAGGGCTTGCTGACAAAGAATATGTAAAACGTTACGCAAATAGTCCAGGAATTAATAAATTATAACCAAAATAAAATAGTGGGGATGCCTGACAACATGGAATCATTTCTGCTCATAAAATTTTTTTTATAACGTGTTTGAAAAAACCTTACGTTACAGAAATAGCCTACCATGTAAACTCCAAATTGATTGGAGCGCAACAAATGAAAGACTAACCACGATTGGTCGGGCTATAAATACTATCTTTCGTTGTTAGGGGAGACGTGGAAAGGTAACATTTTTTCAAACACTTGTCGAAACGTGGCTCCATTGGCTAGACTCGCTGATATACTCACTTAGGAGCGTTAGTTCGAGACCACTAGTGCAAATAAGCTTGATAAAGCAACAGTGCGTTGAAGCCAGCTCATATTTGTGTTAAATAAAAGCCTGGAACATAAGCAGATGGGAATTTGTGCCAGAATTCATTGCTAATCAACGTATCTGTGTTTATTCTATGAATTGTGGTAAGCTTGAACCATTCAGTATCTTTTAATGAAAATTGAATGTGAATTGTTAATTTATGCCTGTATATATGTGTAGTTCAGTGGCAAACATGATGTAAAGCCTATAATGCTCCAGCCTGAACAGAAGGTGTCGGAGGAAAGTAAAACGGCATGGAATGGCCAAACAGTACACTGACACCTAGATGATTGACTAGAAAGAAATAATGCTGGAAGTGCAGAGGCGTGGTAACCATTAAGGAGGTTAATACTGGTATAAAGTATTTCAGATGAAGCTGACAGTTGGCCTAACGCTCTGAACTCAATGTTTGTGATGTATTGTGCTCAGTGTAAAAAGAGAGTATAAATTAGTTATGAAGTAGAAGGTACATCCTTCTTGATTTCAGGGACCGTGGTCTTGATGGTACTGAGCAGCACCTGGTCAGAGCTTTGCTGAATCCAGAGTCGGACAGCATACTCCTTGGTCTTTTTAGCTATCAGTGAGGTGTCTCCAGAGCCCAGGGGAGAATTCGAGCAGAGGAGTCCTTTCCTGCCGCCATCACGCAAGATAAGCTGATTTGGCCAGCTGAGCTCAACATTATGTCCCCTCATCTTGAAATGACTTTGTAAAAATAACATTCAGAGGGGAATTTAATTGTCTTAATATCAGGAACTGAGAACATCTCCAATACTAGTCCCAAAAGACAAACTATTGAAGTCATGATGACAAATACCAACAGAGCTTGAACAAAACAAAACCAGTATTACCTCATATTACTACTACACAACTGACACACATAGGATATTTTTAATAATATATGTCACTACAATATTCATATTGATAAATTCTGTACATATACTTGTAATTAAAATTGATTGTGAT
The DNA here is from genome assembly GCA_024509875.1 of Oreohelix idahoensis. NCBI lineage: Eukaryota > Metazoa > Mollusca > Gastropoda > Stylommatophora > Oreohelicidae > Oreohelix > Oreohelix idahoensis. The sequence continues at coordinate 23,924 of JAMPIV010010514.1, read as the reverse complement.
TCCTGGTTCCTTTGTATTTGAATCAGGACACATATACATTTATGACAACAATGAATACATATTGTTATTTGAAAAGTTATCAGTGACTCCTTAAGATATTCTCATAGAGTGTTATATGTATGTGAGTGTCACAGTGTTGTCAAGAGTAGTGGATTAAATTAAATTGTTTATCTGTCTGTTGTTGTGACTTACACTTCATCATACACATACCCTAGACACATAACGTAGTCATCACACTATTCCAGAATAATTCTGACTGAGATATATAGATATGTGGTAGCAAGTAAGGTTATCTATAATACACTACTCTTATTAGATATAGATACCTTCACAGCTGATCTCAGTCAGTACACTAAGTCCCCTATAAATATTTATAACATCCCACTTCACCACATATATTGGGGTCTCGCTCTTGGGATTTTGAATCTTTCCCTATTAAAAATATTGGGGGTAATTCACTTCAGGGAATATAAGAATTAAAAGGTATCCTTGGGTGGAATTAAATAAGGTTGAGCTCACGGTGCCTGTGTTGTCCATTAGATATATTTAGAGATTAAATTGTTGGTTAGACATTGTAGAAATTTACCTGATAGACAATGGCGGACCTGGCCAATTTTCGATCTGCTGCTGTTCAGACTGCAAAAGAGTTAGGATTAGATGGGCAAGTTATGGTTGCCTATGTCACTACGGAATGTGACAAATTTATTGAACGCGAAGAAAGAAGATTAGAAAAAGAGGCCGAAAGAAAGTTAGAGGCTGAGACTAAGAGGTTGCAAGCTGAGGCTGAGACTAAGAGGTTGCAGATTGAGGCTGACAAAGAGGCTAAGAAATTGGAAGCAGAAAGAGAAGACAAAAGATTAGCTGCAGAAAGGGAAGAGAAGAGATTAGCTGCAGAGAGGGAAGCAGAAAAGGAGGAGAAAAGATTACAAAGGGAACATGAATTACGACTAAGGGAGTTTGAGTTTCAAGGCCATGCTCCTGAAAATGGTGCCAGTCCCTTTGCCTCTGATGCTACTGCTAGCCAAGGAGCCTCAACCTCAGCTATGAATTTTCATTTAGATCATTTTGTTGAGAAAGACGATGATATAGAGAGCTACCTAAATAGGTATGAACTATTAGCTACCACGTATGGGTTAGAGAGAGAAAGGTGGAGCTTAAAGTTATCTCAGGGACTTCGTGGGGCAGCTTATGAAGTTTTTGCAAAAATGAGCAGAGGTGATCAGGAAAATTATGACATGCTAAAGCAGGCTCTTTTGTTAAGGTATGAAAAGAATGCAGAATTTTATAGGAAAAAATTTAGGAATGCTAAACTACTGTCAGGTGAAACCTATCACCAGTTCTCTGCACGAATAGAGACATACTTGGAGAAATGGACTTCTCTGGGGAAAACCCAAGATCTTAAGGAAATGGTCCTTATAGAGCAATTAAGAGAGTCCATGGCTCCAGACCTGAGAAAGTTTCTCATGGAACAAGGTGCAGAGAGGCTGGGTGAGTTGCTAAATGTTGCTGAAAGGTATCAAGCAGCTCAAGCAGAGGTAACAGGTAATAAAAAGAAACAAGTGGATAACTTTAGGGCACCACAGAACTTTAATAAATTTGATCCTAGGGATCAAAATAAAGGTAAGCACCAATTTGATAGGCCACGGTATGAAAATAAAAATAAATTCCCACAATTCGATGAAAGGAAATATGATGAAAGAAAATCTTTCAACCAAGGAAAAAGGTGGTGTAAAAATTGTCAGATGGACAATCATGACACTGACCGTTGCAGAAGGAAACCTGTGTATATGGCAACCCTTCAGGTCAGGTCGACCTCAAGACAGGAGGAGGATATTATGTTAGATACCACTCCAGAAGAGATGAGGAAGGCACAGGCTGGGGATAAAACACTCAAGCCTTGTTTCAGAAAATTGTCAACTTGTCATACAACTCCAGGCAAGGGAGATTTTTACATGAAAAACAAGTTGATGTATAGGAAGACTGGAGCTAGATCCAAAGGTCACGGACAGCTGGTTCTTCCTAAAAGATATAGGGCAGACTTAATAAGGAGCCTACATGTGAAACCAGATGGGGACCATGAGAAGATAGGTACCATCATTCAAAAGGTGGCTCACAATTATTATTGGCCCAAAGCAAGATGGGACATTGAGAATTTTGTAGAAAGGTGTAGCATAGCACATGAGGGAACACCCACAAGTGGGAACATGGATCAGGACCTGGACACGCCACGGGGCAAAATTAGGCCTGATAATAAAAAGAAAAATAGATTTGATAAAGTGGACCAAATGGAATGGGAAGCCCCTTTTCACGGACAAGCTTCACTTAACTGTTTTACAATGGCCACTATGCGGAGAGTGCAAAAAGATGTCTTACCCCAGGATAAGCCGAAAATCCCTCAATCGGACTTAAACAAACTGGAGGAAGAGGATGTAGAGAGGAAATCTCTCATCAAGAATTTTAAGTGGGGAGAAAGCCCCAAAAGAAAAATTGGTAGCGGTCGTTTTGTGAATGATAATTCTGGGAGGAAAAATCATCACTATAAAGCTTCGAGTGGAAGAGACCATACCGGTGCATGGACAAATAGGTCCACACAATTAAAGGTCCATATGTAGCTTTGTTAAGAACGTGGACTGATGAAAAGGCAGAGGAAAACATTACATCTTCATACCAATATGTGAATGAGCTGACCACTCGGTTAAAAACTGGCTGGAAACTTGCCAATGAAAATTTGAAACAAGCCAGGAAGAAACATGCTGCCTATTATAACAGGAAGGCGAAAGACAGAAATTTGGCTGTGGGAGAGAAAGTACTGCTTCTTTTGCCCGGGAGTCAGAATAAGTTACAAATTGGATGGCAGGGTCCATATACAGTTTTAGAGAAGGTGTCTAGAACAAATTATAAGATAGATAAGAAGGGGAAAGAAAAAATCTATCATGTGAATCTCCTGAAGAAATATTTGGAAAGAGAACATCAGGAAGAGACACACTTGTTGACCTTGTCCATCGCCATGGAGATGAAAAAGGAACCACTTTCATCATTTGAATATCCATTACACCCCTGTGAGACAGCAGCACAGGTGAAAATCAGTACACATTTAACGAAAACTCAGAAAGAGAGAGTGCAACAGGTTCTAAATAATCATGCAGAGGTGTTAACAGACCGACCAGGGCATACAAACCTATTGGAATATGATATGAAACTAATAGACTCCACACCTGTCTGTATGAAACCATATTCGATTCCGTTTGCTAAGGAGAAAGCTTTGAAGGAAGAGATAGACTATCTATTGAAGGAAGGAATTATTTCGCACAGTGAGTCTTCGTATAGTTCCGGTGTTGTACTCTTAAGGAAGCCCTCTGGAGAACATAGACTCTGTATAGATTACAGGAGACTGAATGCTATTACAGAAGGACAGGTGGATCCATTGCCGGATACAAATCAGCTGTTTGCCAGACTAAATAAAGCTAAATATTTCTCAAAAGTGGATCTGAGTAAAGGATACTATCAGATTCCAGTAAAGCCTGAGGTTAGACCATACCTAGCTTTTAGTACCTCAGAAGGACACTATGAGTTTAATAGATTGCCATTTGGATTGAAGAATGCGCCTAGTGTCTTCTCTAGAATGATGAGAAAATTATTGGATCCTCTGAATAATCCCTGTATAACAAATTTTATGGATGATATCCTTATAGCAACAGAAACATTTGAGGAACACATTGACTCTCTGAACATGCTGTTTGATCGACTTAGGGAGGCAAATTTAACAGCCCGACCAACCAAATGTTGCGTTGGATGTAAAGAATTGGAATTTTTGGGACACACAGTTTATCAGGGAAACATGACCCCTGACCCAAAGAATTTAGAGAAACTACAGAAAGCCCCGAGACCACAAACCAAGAAGGACGTGAGATCCTTTGTCTCATTATGTGGTTTCTACCAGAAGTATATCAAAAACTTTAATTCCATATGTGCACCGTTAACTGAATTGACACGTAAAGGACATCCAGATCGCATTACATGGACACCACAATGTGAAATGACTTACCAAGAATTGAAGGAAAAGCTCACAAGTAAACCCATTTTGAAATTACCTGACTTAAGTCAAGAATTCATAGTAAGGACGGATGCAAGTAATATTGGGTTAGGTGCAACTCTACTACAGAAATCAGATGCATTGGATGGGGAATTAAGCCCAGTGGCATATGCTAGCAGAAAGTTGAATAAAGCTGAAATCAACTACTCAACTAGCGAAAAAGAATGTCTTGCAGTAATATGGGCAATAAAGAAATTCAATATTTATCTATATGGGAAGGCATTTAAGTTGCAAACAGACCACAAACCTTTATCGTTTCTAGCACAGGCTAGGCATGAGAACTCCAGGTTACTCCGATGGTCTTTACTTTTGGCTCCATATAATTTTAGCATTGAGTATATATCTGGAAAAACCAATTTGGGAGCGGATTTTTTAAGCCGCCATCCGTGTGATGAGAATCACCGTAAACCCCAGAAATAATAATAAATTTCTCTATGTGTATATAGAATAAAGGACTGACATATAATGTCTGTTTTAAGAGGGGAGGTGTCGTGGAATATTCTAATCCACATATATAAATTATCAAGTAAATATAAAGCCTAATAAATACATATAATAAATAAAGGAAGAAGAATGGTAAAGAACAGTGCTGTCACAATGACAGTACTCGAAATCCCCCTTGTTTTCTGCTTCGTCTGCAAATTGTAACGCTTTCACGTTGATATTAAAGGCCTTCTGCAACATACACGCGTTCCCAAACACACAATAAAATGTGCTGCCTTTCTAAGAAAAACCTTGAAATATGCAAGTTGACCTAAATTTTAAATTCCATTCATGTCTTTTTCTACACTATGTTACCAAAAACAAAAGACAGATGGACTAAAGGATAGCGAGAAGGGAGAGGCAGAAAGCCGAACACTAAACACGCGTCGCGCGATACACAAATGCTGCCATCACGCGTGTAAGACTACATGCACTAACTTTTTTTCGGACGGACAGTGATAAATTCACTACCCTTCCCAGAGTTAGGTTTTAAAATCACAAAAAACGCTTATTAGGAAAGATAACAATAGATGGGTTTACGTTTGAAAACATTACAGTACCCAGACAGCACATCTTCGAAACAGGAGGTAGAAGGAATTGCATATTTTGAACGCAGCCACGTAGCTCTTTTAAATTTGGATATTTGGGTTCCTTAGGGCTTGCTGACAAAGAATATGTAAAACGTTACGCAAATAGTCCAGGAATTAATAAATTATAACCAAAATAAAATAGTGGGGATGCCTGACAACATGGAATCATTTCTGCTCATAAAATTTTTTTATAACGTGTTTGAAAAAACCTTACGTTACAGAAATAGCCTACCATGTAAACTCCAAATTGATTGGAGCGCAACAAATGAAAGACTAACCACGATTGGTCGGGCTATAAATACTATCTATCGTTGTTAGGGGAGACGTGGAAAGGTAACATTTTTTCAAACACTTGTCGAAACGTGGCTCCATTGGCTAGACTCGCTGATATACTCACTTAGGAGCGTTAGTTCGAGACCACTAGTGCAAATAAGCTTGATAAAGCAACAGTGCGTTGAAGCCAGCTCATATTTGTGTTAAATAAAAGCCTGGAACATAAGCAGATGGGAATTTGTGCCAGAATTCATTGCTAATCAACGTATCTGTGTTTGTTTCCATGAATTGTGGTAAGCTTGAAACATTCAGTATCTTTTAATGAAAATTGAATGTGAATTGTTAATTTATGCCTGTATATATGTGTAGTTCAGTAGCAAACATGATGTAAAGCCTATAATGCTCCAGCCGGAACAGAAGGTGTCGGAGGAAAGTAAAACTGCATGGAATGGCCAAACAGTACACTGACACCTAGATTATTGATTAGACAGAAATAATGCTGGAAGTGCAGAGGCGTGGTAACCATTAAGGAGGTTAATACTGGTATAAAGTATTTCAGATGAAGCTGACAGTTGGCCTAACGCTCTGAACTCAATGTTTGTGATGTATTGTGATCAGTGTAAAAAGAGAGTATAAGTTAGTTATGAAGTAGAAGGTACATCCTTCTTGATTTCAGGGACCGTGGTCTTGATGGTACTGAGCAGCACCTGGTCAGAGCTTTGCTGAATCCAGAGTCGGACAGCATACTCCTTGGTCTTTTTAGCTATCAGTGAGGTGTCTCCAGAGCCCAGGGGAGAATTCGAGCAGAGGAGTCCTTTCCTGCCGCCATCACGCAAGATAAGCTGATTTGGCCAGCTGAGCTCAACATTATGTCCCCTCATCTTGAAATGACTTTGTAAAAATAACATTCAGAGGGGAATTTAATTGTCTTAATATCAGGAACTGAGAACATCTCCAATACTAGTCCCAAAAGACAAACTATTGAAGTCATGATGACAAATACCAACAGAGCTTGAACAAAACAAAACCAGTATTACCTCATATTACTACTACACAACTGACACACATAGGATATTTTTAATAATATATGTCACTACAATATTCATATTGATAAAGTCTGTACATATACTTGTAATTAAAATTGATTGTGATTCCTGGTTCCTTTGTATTTGAATCAGGACACATATACCTTTATGACAACAATGAATACATATTGTTATTTGAAAAGTTATCAGTGACTCCTTAAGATATTCTCATAGAGTGTTATATGTATGTGAGTGTCACAGTGTTGTCAAGAGTAGTGGATTAAATTAAATTGTTTATCTGTCTGTTGTTGTGACTTACACTTCATCATACACATACCCTAGACACATAACGTAGTCATCACACTATTCCAGAATAATTCTGACTGAGATATATATATATATGTGGCAGCAAGTAAGGTTATCTATAATACACTACTCTCATTAGATATAGATACCTTCACAGCTGATCTCAGTCAGTACACTAAGTCCCCCTATAAATATTTATAACATCCCACTTCACCACATGCGGTATGACACGGATTTGTTTGAACAGCGGATTTGCCATTAAAGGCTAATCACCACTGTCCAACCGGCGTCTCCTAGAACAATCAATATATCCAGGTGCCTGTCTGGCGATATCTGCCTAGGGACTTATGTATCAAAAGAAATCGTTCTACAGCCAGGTGCGTTTCCCAAGATTTCTCACGAGGCAATGTGGACTTCAAAAGATAATGCAAGGCGGAGAACTAAATCAAAAGAGTGTAAAGTTACAAGTCGCGAGTAATAAAGTTACAGTTTAAAGTCCAGTCGTGATTAAAGATTACTTGTGCAACGATGAATGAGCAAATGTAGTTGAAAAAAGAGAGATGATGGGAAAGAGAGCGATAAGACTTGGCGCTCGTTTATCACAGTCATGGGGAACTGTCACGAAGTGTATTCGCCTTCTTTTCTCTCTGTCAATCTTTTCTCATACCAAAACATTCCTTCTCTCTAAATTCTCTAGAATCTACCACGCGTAAATACACATCAGGAGATCTCCCATTTGCTGCGGGAAATAAATTCCTTTGTTCTACGTTTGACTGGCAAAACCACTGTGACCTTTTACCGCTGTGAACTTTTACACCGCGCCCTGAATAATTGCAGTTCAGCCAATGGATAGGGAGCGCAGATTATTGTCTTTTGACCTTTGACCTCAGCAACCAAACGGAAACCTGGAGGATTTTGGCGCTATTCTCAAAGCGCAGGCCTTTTCTCTCACAAGCCGGCAGACTGATCGGGAACAAAATGGTTGCTCCTAAGAAATACAGAGGGGCCCGATCATTTAAACAGCAATGAATCTTGCCTGAGCGAGTAAGTGATCTATATTGTTATATGAATAACATGAATTAATCATGTTTATCTACAACATATCATGTCAGTATCTTTTGTTTTTCACTGTGACAGAAATTAATATCCTTGATTTTGTACAGGAGACAACAACATTATGTATACTGAAAGTTTCATATATGAACTACCCTTGTCCTGTTTTATACCGAATGATTTCTACTAATTCTACTGTATGATTTCAGCCATGATTATTCTTGTCATATTTTAATCCTGAACTGATTTCTGCAAATATCCTTATTAATTATATTTTAATGTGTTAATGTGCATGTATCCTATGTTATGATGGTATTAATAAGGTATATGAATGCCTATCACAGAATTATGTAATGAATGGGCAACAGCAATAGCAATTTTATAAATGAATATGTTGACTGACTTGTAATTCCGTGGTTCTCAAACCTTGGCAGCAATGACACCCCAACATGTTACAGAAGAATAGAAAACTATTACCCAGTGGTTCTCAAACCATTGTTGACAGTGACCCCAAATTGATTTTATTGCTCTATGGGCACAGGTAGACCAGTGGTTCTCAAACTTTTGATGACCACTGCCCCAAACTTCACAGTTGGTGAAGCTAACAGCCCATATGTTGAAAATCACTGCGGTAAACAAGCTGGAAGCCAGATATAGGTTGAGACCCACCTGTATGCTTATAATGTCAGTTATGCTATAATAGATAAGAGAAAGCACTTTGTGATTGTTGTTAACTATGAATGTTTGTTAGATTTCTGATGGACGATTAGCGTCCAGCAGATATGGGAAATACTTCTCTGGCATGATTACTTATGGAGCTCCAATTGTTTGTCAATCCAGTCCTATCAGGTTGTCATACCAGAAGACTAAAGCATAAGCAGTGTTCACAAGGGCAGACTTAATCCATCCAAGCTGGTGATGCGCCCTGAGTCAAGACGGAGAAGAAGCAACTTGCCATCCTCTGAAACCCTAAAAAGAACTTGCGGGACCTGGAGTGCTGGGACATATTGAACCCCTGGCAACAAGACTACATCAGCATTTGAGATGAGTATCTGAACATGCCAGCAGAACCACTACAGAATATTCCTATTGTCCTATGATTAAAAATTAATTCTGACATGGATCAGAACCATTCATAGATTAGGGAACATAAAGTTGTTTATTTGAATATATTGTAAGATTCTATTTTCATTTTTGTAAACTTTACATAACCGAGTCTGTTGTTATTTTCTTTGTAATATTTAATTGGGTTGTATAGTTTTAATAACATAAATCTACACCCTGGGGGCAGAGCCATAATTAAATAAACACTTGTGGTGAAGTGGGATGTTATAAATATTTATAGGGGACTTAGTGTACTGACTGAGATCAGCTGTGAAGGTATCTATATCTAATAAGTGTAGTGTATTATAGATAACCTTACTTGCTGCCACATATATATATATCTCAGTCAGAATTATTCTGGAATAGTGTGATGACTACGTTGTATGTCTAGGGTATGTGTATGATGAAGTGTAAGTCATAACAACAACAGACGGATAAACAATTTAATTTATTCCACCACACTTGACAACACTGTGACACTCACATACATATAACACTCTAAAGGATAACTTAAAGGAGTCACTGATAACTTTTCAAATAACAATATGTATTCATTGCTGTTATGAATGAATATGTGTGTCCTGATTCAAATACAAAGGAACCAGGAATCACAATCAATTTTAATTACAAGTTATGTACAGAATGTATTAATATGAATATTGTAGTGACATATCTTATTACAAATATCCTATGTGTGTCAGTTGTGTAGTAGTAAAATGAGGTAATACTGGTTTTGTTTTGTTCAAGCTCTGTTGGTATTTGTCATCATGACTTCAATAGTTTGTCTTAAGGAAACTAGTATTGGAGATGTTCTCAGTTCCTGATATTAAGACAATTAAATTCCCCTCTGAATGTTATTTTTACAAAGTCATTTCAAGATGAGGGGACATAATGTTGAGCTCAGCTGGCCAAATCAGCTTATCTTGCGTGATGGCGGCAGGAAAGGACTCCTCTGCTCGAATTCTCCCCTGGGCTCTGGAGACACCTCACTGATAGCTAAAAAGACCAAGGAGTATGCTGTCCGACTCTGGATTCAGCAAAGCTCTGACCAGGTGCTGCTCAATACCATCAAGACCACGGTCCCTGAAAACAAGAAGGATGTACCTTCTACTTCATAACTAATTTATACTCTCTTTTTACACTGATCACAATACATCACAAACATTGAGTTCAGAGCGTTAGGCCAACGGTCAGCTTCATCTGAAATACTTTATACCAGTATTTACCTCCTTAATGGTTACCACGCCTCTGCACTTCCAGCATTATTTCTGTCTAATCAATAATCTAGGTGTCAGTGTACTGTTTGGCCATTCCATGCCGTTTTACTTTCCTCCGACACCCTCTGTTCAGGCTGGAGCATTATAGGCTTTATCTCCTGTTTGCCACTGAACTACACATATATATACAGGCATAAATTAACAATTCACATTCAATTTTCATTAAAAGATACTGAATGGTTCAAGCTTACCACAATTCATGGAATAAACACAGATACGTTGATTAGCAATGAATTCTGGCACATTTACTGGCACAACTTCCCATCTGCTTATGTTCCAGGCTTTTATTTAGCAAAAATATGAGCTGGCTTCAACGCACTGTTGCTTTATCAAGCTTATTTAAACAAGTGGTCTCGAACTAACGCTCCTAAGTGAGTATATCAGCGAGTCTGGCCAATCGAGCCACGTTTCGACAAGTGTTTGAAAAAATGTTACCTTCCTACGTCTCCCTAACAACCAAGATAGTATTTATAGCCCGACCAATCGTGGTTAGTCTTTCATTTGTTGCGCTCCAATCAATTTGGAGTTTACATGGTAGGCTATTTCTGTAACGTAAGGTTTTTTTCAAACACGTTATAAAAAAATTTTATGAGCAGAAATGATTTCATGCTGTCAGGCATCCCCACTATTTTATTTTGGGTATAATTTATTAATTCCTGGACTATTTGCGTAACGTTTTACATATTCTTTGTCAGCAAGCCCTAAGGAACCCAAATATCCAAATTTAAAAGAGCTACGTGGCTGCGTTCAAAATATGTATTTTCTTCTACCTCCTGTTTCGAAGATGTGCTGTCTGGGTACTGTTATGTTTTCAAACGTAAACCCATCTATTGTTATCTTTCCTAATAAGCGTTTTTTATGATTTTAAAACCTAACTCTGGGAAGGGTAGTGTATTTTATCACTGTCCGTCTGAAAAAGTTAGTGCATGTAGCCTTACACGCGTGATAGTAGTAATTGTGTATCGCGCGACGCGTTGTGCATTGCGACGCGTGTTTTTGCATGCGTTCCTGATTTTTTTCGCCCCTCTCTCTTTCTATTTGAGTCCATCTGTTCGTTCGTTTTGGTAACGCAGTATAATTAATGTTAGGATTAATTTAGGTCATTACGCAGTCTGCCTCTCAATGTTTTTCCAAGAAATACAGCACACGTTTCATTGAAGAAAGCGGGTATAATACAGTAAGCTTTTACTATCAACGTGAAAGCGTTACAATTTGCAGACGAAGCAGAAAACAAGGGGGATTTCGAGTACATTCTTTGTGACAGCACTGTTATTTTACCATTGCTCTTTTCTTTATTAATTTTATTTGTTAGGCTTCATATTTACCTAATAATTTATATATGTGGATTAGAATATTCCACGACACCTCCCCTCTTAAAACAGACATTATATGTCAGTCCTTTATTCTATATACACATAGAGAAATTTATTATTATTTCTGGGGTTTACGGTGATTCTCATCACACGGATGGCGGCTTAAAAAATCCGCTCCCAAATTGGTTTTTCCAGATATATACTCAATGCTAAAATTATATGGAGCCAAAAGTAAAGACCATCGGAGTAACCTAGAGTTCTCATGCTTAGCCTGTGCTAGAAACGATAAAGGTTTGTGGTCTGTTTGCAACTTAAATGCCTTCCCATATAGATAAATATTGAATTTCTTTATTGCCCATATTACTGCAAGACATTCTTTTTCGCTAGTTGAGTAGTTGATTTCAGCTTATTCAACTTTCTGCTAGCATATGCCACTGGGCTTAATTCCCCATCCAATGCATCTGATTTCTGTAGTAGAGTTGCACCTAACCCAATATTACTTGCATCCGTCCTTACTATGAATTCTTGACTTAAGTCAGGTAATTTCAAAATGGGTTTACTTGTGAGCTTTTCCTTCAATTCTTGGTAAGTCATTTCACATTGTGGTGTCCATGTAATGCGATCTGGATGTCCTTTACGTGTCAATTCAGTTAACGGTGCACATATGGAATTAAAGTTTTTGATATACTTCTGGTAGAAACCACATAATGAGACAAAGGATCTCACGTCCTTCTTGGTTTGTGGTCTCGGGGCTTTCTGTAGTTTCTCTAAATTCTTTGGGTCAGGGGTCATGTTTCCCTGATAAACTGTGTGTCCCAAAAATTCCAATTCTTTACATCCAACGCAACATTTGGTTGGTCGGGCTGTTAAATTTGCCTCCCTAAGTCGATCAAACAGCATGTTCAGAGAGTCAATGTGTTCCTCAAATGTTTCTGTTGCTATAAGGATATCATCCATAAAATTTGTTATACAGGGATTATTCAGAGGATCCAATAATTTTCTCATCATTCTAGAGAAGACACTAGGCGCATTCTTCAATCCAAATGGCAATCTATTAAACTCATAGTGTCCTTCTGAGGTACTAAAAGCTAGGTATGGTCTAACCTCAGGCTTTACTGGAATCTGATAGTATCCTTTACTCAGATCCACTTTTGAGAAATATTTAGCTTTATTTAGTCTGGCAAACAGCTGATTTGTATCCGGCAATGGATCCACCTGTCCTTCTGTAATAGCATTCAGTCTCCTGTAATCTATACAGAGTCTATGTTCTCCAGAGGGCTTCCTTAAGAGTACAACACCGGAACTATACGAAGATTCACTGTGCGAAATAATTCCTTCCTTCAATAGATAGTCTATCTCTTCCTTCAAAGCTTTCTCCTTAGCAAACGGAATCGAATATGGTTTCATACAGACAGGTGTGGAGTCTATCAGTTTCATATCATATTCCAATAGGTTTGTATGCCCTGGTCGGTCTGTTAACACCTCTGCATGATTATTTAGAACCTGTTGCACTCTCTCTTTCTGAGTTTTCGTTAAATGTGTACTGATTTTCACCTGTGCTGCTGTCTCACAGGGGTGTAATGGATATTCAAATGATGAAAGTGGTTCCTTTTTCATCTCCATGGCGATGGACAAGGTCAACAAGTGTGTCTCTTCCTGATGTTCTCTTTCCAAATATTTCTTCAGGAGATTCACATGATAGATTTTTTCTTTCCCCTTCTTATCTATCTTATAATTTGTTCTAGACACCTTCTCTAAAACTGTATATGGACCCTGCCATCCAATTTGTAACTTATTCTGACTCCCGGGCAAAAGAAGCAGTACTTTCTCTCCCACAGCCAAATTTCTGTCTTTCGCCTTCCTGTTATAATAGGCAGCATGTTTCTTCCTGGCTTGTTTCAAATTTTCATTGGCAAGTTTCCAGCCAGTTTTTAACCGAGTGGTCAGCTCATTCACATATTGGTATGAAGATGTAATGTTTTCCTCTGCCTTTTCATCAGTCCACGTTCTTAACAAAGCTACATATGGACCTTTAATTGTGTGGACCTATTTGTCCATGCACCGGTATGGTCTCTTCCACTCGAAGCTTTATAGTGATGATTTTTCCTCCCAGAATTATCATTCACAAAACGACCGCTACCAATTTTTCTTTTGGGGCTTTCTCCCCACTTAAAATTCTTGATGAGAGATTTCCTCTCTACATCCTCTTCCTCCAGTTTGTTTAAGTCCGATTGAGGGATTTTCGGCTTATCCTGGGGTAAGACATCTTTTTGCACTCTCCGCATAGTGGCCATTGTAAAACAGTTAAGTGAAGCTTGTCCGTGAAAAGGGGCTTCCCATTCCATTTGGTCCACTTTATCAAATCTATTTTTCTTTTTATTATCAGGCCTAATTTTGCCCCGTGGCGTGTCCAGGTCCTGATCCATGTTCCCACTTGTGGGTGTTCCCTCATGTGCTATGCTACACCTTTCTACAAAATTCTCAATGTCCCATCTTGCTTTGGGCCAATAATAATTGTGAGCCACCTTTTGAATGATGGTACCTATCTTCTCATGGTCCCCATCTGGTTTCACATGTAGGCTCCTTATTAAGTCTGCCCTATATCTTTTAGGAAGAACCAGCTGTCCGTGACCTTTGGATCTAGCTCCAGTCTTCCTATACATCAACTTGTTTTTCATGTAAAAATCTCCCTTGCCTGGAGTTGTATGACAAGTTGACAATTTTCTGAAACAAGGCTTGAGTGTTTTATCCCCAGCCTGTGCCTTCCTCATCTCTTCTGGAGTGGTATCTAACATAATATCCTCCTCCTGTCTTGAGGTCGACCTGACCTGAAGGGTTGCCATATACACAGGTTTCCTTCTGCAACGGTCAGTGTCATGATTGTCCATCTGACAATTTTTACACCACCTTTTTCCTTGGTTGAAAGATTTTCTTTCATCATATTTCCTTTCATCGAATTGTGGGAATTTATTTTTATTTTCATACCGTGGCCTATCAAATTGGTGCTTACCTTTATTTTGATCCCTAGGATCAAATTTATTAAAGTTCTGTGGTGCCCTAAAGTTATCCACTTGTTTCTTTTTATTACCTGTTACCTCTGCTTGAGCTGCTTGATACCTTTCAGCAACATTTAGCAACTCACCCAGCCTCTCTGCACCTTGTTCCATGAGAAACTTTCTCAGGTCTGGAGCCATGGACTCTCTTAATTGCTCTATAAGGACCATTTCCTTAAGATCTTGGGTTTTCCCCAGAGAAGTCCATTTCTCCAAGTATGTCTCTATTCGTGCAGAGAACTGGTGATAGGTTTCACCTGACAGTAGTTTAGCATTCCTAAATTTTTTCCTATAAAATTCTGCATTCTTTTCATACCTTAACAAAAGAGCCTGCTTTAGCATGTCATAATTTTCCTGATCACCTCTGCTCATTTTTGCAAAAACTTCATAAGCTGCCCCACGAAGTCCCTGAGATAACTTTAAGCTCCACCTTTCTCTCTCTAACCCATACGTGGTAGCTAATAGTTCATACCTATTTAGGTAGCTCTCTATATCATCGTCTTTCTCAACAAAATGATCTAAATGAAAATTCATAGCTGAGGTTGAGGCTCCTTGAGTAACCGTAGCATCAGAGGCAAAGGGACTGGCACCATTTTCAGGAGCATGGCCTTGAAACTCAAACTCCCTTAGTCGTAACTCATGTTCCCTTTGTAATCTCTTCTCCTCCTTTTCTGCTTCCCTTTCTGCAGCTAATTTCTTCTCTTCCCTTTCTGCAGCTAATTTCTTCTCTTTCTGCCTCCAATTTCTTAGCCTCAGCCTCAATCTGCAACCTCTTAGTCTCAGCCTCAGCTTGCAACCTCTTAGTCTCAGCCTCTAACTTTCTTTCGGCCTCTTTTTCTAATCTTCTTTCTTCGCGTTCAATAAATTTGTCACATTCCGTAGTGACATAGGCAACCATAACTTGCCCATCTAATCCTAACTCTTTTGCAGTCTGAACAGCAGCAGATCGAAACTTGGCCAGGTCCGCCATTGTCTATCAGGTAAATTTATACAATGTCTAACCAACAATTTAATCTCTAAATATATCTAATGGACAACACAGGCACCGTGAGCTCAACCTTATTTAATTCCACCCAAGGATACCTTTTAATTCTTATATTCCCTGAAGTGAATTACCCCCAATATTTTTAATAGGGAAAGATTCAAAATCCCAAGAGCGAGACCCCAATATATGTGGTGAAGTGGGATGTTATAAATATTTATAGGGGACTTAGTGTACTGACTGAGATCAGCTGTGAAGGTATCTATATCTATTAAGAGTAGTGTATTATAGATAACCTTACTTGCTACCACATATCTATATATCTCAGTCAGAATTATTCTGGAATAGTGTGATGACTACGTTATGTGTCTAGGGTATGTGTATGATGAAGTGTAAGTCACAACAACAGACAGATAAACAATTTAATTTAATCCACTACTCTTGACAACACTGTGACACTCACATACATAAAACACTCTACAAGGATATCTTAAAGGAGTCACTGATAACTTTTCAAATAACAATATGTATTCATTTCTGTCATGAATGAATATGTGTCCTGATTCAAATACAAAGGAACCAGGAATCACAATCAATTTTAATTACAAGTATATGTACAGAATTTATCAATATGAATATTGTAGTGACATATATTATTAAAAATATCCTATGTGTGTCAGTTGTGTAGTAGTAATATGAGGTAATACTGGTTTTGTTTTGTTCAAGCTCTGTTGGTATTTGTCATCATGACTTCAATAGTTTGTCTTTTGGGACTAGTATTGGAGATGTTCTCAGTTCCTGATATTAAGACAATTAAATTCCCCTCTGAATGTTATTTTTACAAAGTCATTTCAAGATGAGGGGACATAATGTTGAGCTCAGCTGGCCAAATCAGCTTATCTTGCGTGATGGCGGCAGGAAAGGACTCCTCTGCTCGAATTCTCCCCTGGGCTCTGGAGACACCTCACTGATAGCTAAAAAGACCAAGGAGTATGCTGTCCGACTCTGGATTCAGCAAAGCTCTGACCAGGTGCTGCTCAATAACTTTAAGACCACGGTCCCTGAAAACAAGAAGGATGTACCTTCTACGTCATAACTAATTTATACTCTCTTTTTACACTGAGCACAATACATCACGAACATTGAGTTCAGAGCGTTAGGCCAACTGTCAGCTTCATCTGAAATACTTTATACCAGTATTTCCCTCCTTAATGGTTACCACGCCTCTGCACTTCCAGCATTATTTCTTTCTAGTCAATCATCCAGGTGTCAGTGTACTATTTGGCCATTCCATGCCGTTTTACTTCCCTCCGACACGCTCTGTTCAGGCTGGAGCATTATAGGCTTTATCTCCTGTTTGCCACTGAACTACACATATATATACAGGCATAAATTAACAATTCACATTCAATTTTCATTAAAAGATACTGAATGGTTCAAGCTTACCACAATTCATAGAATAAACATAGATACGTTGATTAGCAATGAATTCTGGCACATTTACTGGCACAAATTCCCATCTGCTTATGTTCCAGGCTTTTATTTAGCAAAATATGAGCTGGCTTCAACGCACTGTTGCTTTATCAAGCTTATTTGCACTAGTGGTCTCGAACTAACGCTCCTAAGTGAGTATATCAGCGAGTCTGGCCAATCGAGCCACGTTTCGACAAGTGTTTGAAAAAATGTTACCTTCCTACGTCTCCCTAACAACCAAGATAGTATTTATAGCCCGACCAATCGTGGTTAGTCTTTCATTTGTTGCGCTCCAATCAATTTGGAGTTTACATGGTAGGCTATTTCTGTAACGTAAGGTTTTTTTCAAACACGTTATAAAAAAATTTTATGAGCAGAAATGATTCCACGTTGTCAGGCATCCCCACTATTTTATTTTGGTTATAATTTATTAATTCCTGGACTATTTGCGTAACGTTTTACATATTCTTTGTCAGCAAGCCCTAAGGAACCCAAATATCCAAATTTAAAAGAGCTACGTGGCTGCGTTCAAAATATGCAATTTCTTCTACCTCCTGTTTCGAAGATGTGCTGTCTGGGTACTGTTATGTTTTCAACCGTAAACCCATCTATTGTTATCTTTCCTAATAAGCGTCTGTTATGATTTATAAACCTAACTCCGGGAAAGGGTAGTGTATTTTATCACTGTCCGTCTGAAAAAAAATTAGTGCATGTAGACTTACACGCGTGATAGTAGTAATTGTGTATCGCGTTACGCTTGTTGGGGTGGCATTAATAGCGAGACGCGTGTTTAATTTTGCATGCGTTCCTGATTTTATTCGCCCCTCTCTCTTTTTATTTGAGTCCATCTGTTCGTTCGTTTTGGTAACGCAGTATAATTAATGTTAGGATTAATTTAGGTCATTACGCAGTCTGCCTCTCAATGTTTTTCCAAGAAATACAGCACACGTTTCATTGAAGAAAGCGGGTAATAATACAGTAAGCTTTTACTATCAACGTGAAAGCGTTACAATTTGCAGACGAAGCAGAAAACAAGGGGGATTTCGAGTACCTTCTTTGTGACAGCACTGTTATTTTACCATTGCTCTTTTCTTTATTAATTTTATTTGTTAGGCTTCATATTTACCTAATAATTTATATATGTGGATTAGAATATTCCACGACAATTATTAGACCGGGTTCCAATCAGAAATGTTGTTACGTTTACATCTCGAATGCCGGCCAATAGTTACAATCATGCATTGTTCGATGGGGTCTATTCAAAACATGTCCTCATAAGAAATTTCTGCGTGTTATTAGAAAGGTCACTTTCCAAATATGCAATTGTTATATCCGTCAATTCGCGGTAATGATTGCACTACAACTCACTACATTTTCACAAATAATGTCTTCGTAACACTTCTGTCCGGAAGCTATTACAACTTTCCGTCTTTCAGTTGCATGTCTGTAATATGTCCGCAGACGGATAATTTATCTCACCGTCCTTGTGCAAACTCCGACCCTCGTTTGATCATCTGGGCTGTGACTCTTCACGACAGTATTTAGAAAATCACAATAGCCATATCAGCGCTAAATAAGCTTGCTCGGAGTACGTCGTGTTAATCCGTCGTGCCCAAATGCTTGGTACACGAGAATTTTACAAACATGACTGTCGGTCAATATTGCATCACGTATCTACTCTCTCAGCAGGGATGGTCAGGTAAGCAGACAAGACTAATTATTCCGGAGAAGAATTGCAAACAATGACTGTAAAATAACAATACTGCCGTAGAGGAAAAGAGAGCGAACCCAATTATGTGACACACACATAAGTTAACTTATACCAAACGCATTAATTTTACTTCTATTTATTCCAACTCTTTCTTGCTTCGCCTGTCCTTCAGTTAACTCTCCTTCATCTTCTTTCACGTGTTCTGAAATTTTTATTTCTTTGTCTGTTTGGTCCTGTTTCTTTTTTCTCCTTCGTTTCTTTATTTCATCATCTTTTAGCATTTTTCTGTCTGTCTTCTTGATCTTCTCTACTCTTGTCAGTCTTATTCTTCTTCATCTCCTTTTTTGCCCTGTATTTTTCATCAGAACAATCTGTATTCTTCTCAGTTCCCTGATCGTTATCTATTTCTGTTAAGTTCTTATTATATTTTTAACATCACTCATAATTATTTCAGACCTTTGTGCGGTAGCATGCCAGTTACGAATGTCTCTTTAGCGTTAAAATGGGCGACCGATTTCAGACAGCAAGTAAAGTCTCTCGACACCAAGGGCCGGCAAGGTGTCTTCTATCACCACCATTACTGTCAGGTATGGGATTCTGCTATCACTGTTGAACACCGTTCTAGACAAGATAATGCCATATCCGCCTCGACAAATCCCATAGTTCTAGGTTTGTATCGTAGGCGGAGTAACCATTAATCTGCGCTTGGCAGACAAGGTTGATGGTTTGGTTGAAAATGAGCTAGATATTTTTGATTATCAGACGTCTTGACTTCTTTCTGTCTTGTTACTTTATCTACTGCTTATGCTATCAAGCGACGTAGGTAGTGTTAATTATTGGTTTCCGATCTAGTGCACGTATAAGGCCTGGTGTGCTGTTGTGTAGTTTGAAGTTAAAGATTTTTTTCAAACCTTTCTATCCATCTTTTCCGTTTGTCGTTTTCTGTTGGAATTCGCTATCATTTTGATGTTACATGCCCGTGCCCTTAAACATATTCCAGACTTGACATTTATAGGAAGTGAATTCACAGAAAGCTGACGATTTGACTGCGAAATGGAAACAAGCTATCAATAAGCCAGTGCAGTGTGTGTCTGTCACCACTACTCAAAGATTTGAATATCAGTATTGAAACAACACCACACATATATATATATATATATGCTTACCATACGTCCCGGTTTGACTGGGACTTTCCCGGTTTGAAGGTATGATCCCGGCGTCCCGGCCAGTTTGTCAATTTGTCCCGGTTATTTGGAAAAAAATTAAAAAGTGCCGTATATACACGGTCAAAAAGTGCAGCCTCGGAAAATGGCAATTAGGCAACACGAAAACCCGACTTTAACACTGGCCTAGTACGCAGCGTCGCAAGTCAGTTGCGCAGCCGCCGCGCATACGCAATCTTAGTTGAGTTCTGTCTGATTGCGTAGGTAATTTACTCGAGTCGGTGTTTGTTTTCGGCCTGTTGTTTGCGATTATTTTGTACTGTACATTAAATTAATTTAACCCCCAAAATGCCAAAAAGAAACTGTGTATTTACGGATGAATTAAGAAAGGATTATCCGTTTTTGAAAAACGTTTGTGGTCATATTGACAAAGTGAAATGCGAACAGTGTTCTTCAGAATTGTCGGTGACTTGTGGTGGGCGTTCGGACATCAAAAATCACTTGAAATGTGCGAGACATAAGGCTAGTCTAGCAGCGGCAGGAACTTCCTCAAAATATTGTCATATTTTAAAAGTGCCGATCCATGTGACAACGAATTTTTAATAGCTGCTAAAGAAGCAACTTTTGCATTTCATGTTGCTATTCACAATCTCAGCTTCAAGTTTGGCGATTGTTCTTCTAAATTGATATCAAAGTTTTTTGAAACAAAGTTTACACTAGCCAGAACAAAATTTGAAGCTGGCATTGTTAATGTGATTGAGCCACTGTTGTTTCAGCAACTTTGTGAAGATTTAAACAAAACAAATTTTGTGACAATTTCAATTGATGCTTCCAACAGGAAAGAAATTAAAACTGTGCCATGTGTTGTGCGGTATTTTGTACCAGATTGTGGAGTACAAGTTAAACTTTTAGACTTTCTATCAGTTCCCTGGGAAACTGCAGAAATATTGACAAACTATTTAATGTCAGTTATCAAAAACCATAATATAACAAAAAAATTATTGGATTTTGTGGAGATAACTGCAATACCAATTTTGGAGGTGTAAAACGGAGAGGAGAAAACAATATTTACAGTCGAGTGAAGAAGGAACTAGGAAGAAATATTGTGGGCATTGGTTGCGGTGCTCACATCGTTCACAACTGTCTTCAAACTGCAGTTGATGTTCTACCTATTGAAATAGAAGCTTTAGTGGTCAAAATTTATAAATATTTCCACATTTATACGGTTCGAGTAACTCAACTGAAAGAGTTATGTGAATTTGTAGATGTCGAGTATAAAAAGGTTCTTCAACATGGCATCACCCGTTTTCTTTCGCTACTTCCAGCTATCGACAGAATACTTGAAATGTATGAGGGACTGAAATCATATTTTATTTCACAAGAACACTGTCCAGTGTTGATAAAACAGTTCTTTGATAATGATTGTGGTGAAATGTATTTGTGGTTTGTGCAAGGGCAACTCACATTGTTTAACAAATCTACCTTGATAATGGAAAGTACAAAAGCAAGTGCAACTGATATTGTCAGTGAACTTAGAAGATTGAAAAAAAATCTTGAGGAAAGGTGTGATGATAAATTTATACCTCACGAAGCAAAAAAGCTTTTTAGAATACTGGAAAATAATGGAAGTATTAATATTAATACAATCCTACAAGAGTTTACAAAATTTTATGACCGATGTCTTTCTTACATTGAGCTATGGGAAAACAGTTTTGGTGGAGCAGAATCTTTTATTTGGATAAACAACAATGAATTAACATGGTCTGAAATTGAAGCATCAGGTGAAAAAATTAATGAAACTCTTGCAAATAGTGCAATAGACTTGGATGAACTGTTTGATGAAGTGGTGATTGCAAAATGTTTTTGGTCTGCAAACTATGACATTTGGAAAAATACAAGTTGCGAAGAAAAATGGACACAACTATTCAGCCATTTCATAGAAAAGAACATTTCATTGCCCAATCTTGTCCAAATTATAGAATACATTTTCAGCCTGCCAGGCACATCTGCACCTGTTGAAAGGATATTCTCAATAATGAATAACATATGGTCTGAAGAAAGAGGTAGTGTCGTAAATTTATTTTGAGAGAAAGAGTCTTAGAAATGGTGGTCCGGTTTAGAGTGGAGAATGATGATGAAAGCTCAGTGATAGAAAATGTAGAGAGTAAATAGTTGCTTCACAGAGTGCTGGGGACAGTAAAGACAGACTTATTTACGACAAATCGTTCCTCTCAATCTTCTCTTCAGACTCTCCTGGTCAAACAATTATTTGCCAGTCTCCAGACACACACCTGCGCTCACACCGATTTGGTGCTTCAAACACACAGACGCACGTGAATACCAATTATATTAAACAAATAGAGGAAATTTGGGCTTTGGGTATTCCAACACAGTACTAAATAAGTTTATGATGTTTATTAACCTTAAAATCAAATCACAAACAAATATCCAGTGTTACATAAAAAATATCATAAGTACAGAAAATACAACTAACAAGGTGAGGGGGATGGGGGGTGAAGAAGATTGGTATCGACTAAGCCCTTCCCGCTTGTATTAGACAAAGATAAACCCAGTCCAAAGATAGATAATTATCAGGAACATAGATAATGTAACCCACCAGTGAATTTAATTACTCTGAAAGAGGTGTTACAATATTAGGTATGGGTGGTAGAAAAAAATCCTGTTATTCCCAATTGTTCTTCCCTTTACTAAGCAAATGAAAGGGAGGGGGGTAAACAGAGTTAACAAAATATCCCACTTAAAGGAACAATGCAGGGTATACAGAAAATTTATTACCCGGTAGGCCAGTTAACAAAATGGTTTTAAAAAATTAAATCTCCTGTCATTCATGCACGCGCGTGAGGATCCACACTCATATACTCACACACACTTACCGATTGCAGCATCAGACAATCCATAGAATATATAAACAGCAATTACACTCTTGACATGTGAAAATGTCTAGTACTTCGATCTCCCGCCCCAGATGTAGCGAGGTTTGCTGATAGCAAATATTCCCACTTATCGCCGGACTTGAAGCCTAAGAGTTCTTGTGTTTTATTGTATAAAAAAAGAGTCTATGGGATGGCACTGACACAGTTCGATACAGTGGTGAAAATGAAGTGGTCTCTTTAATTTCCCGCTAGTGGTAAAATTCCTTCAAGGCGTGATGACAGTATCTGACCGCTGAGTTTTAAATCCAGTGAGGAAAACCTCTGCCGAGTCACAGTTCAGGTAAATTGGTACTCTCTCACAACAGAGCAGTAAATAAAATATCGCTACTGGCAACTGTTCATCTTCCAGTTTATCTTACAGGTTGAAATTTAATTTGATGATTTATTTAAATGTTCTTGGGTAGGCTTTATTTCATGTAATTATGATAGCTAGGCCGCATCGGACCGTCACAAGATTAAATTTAAAAAAATGTTTCATCAATATGTCTGGAAGTTTTAAGATGTATGATTTCTTTATTGCTGGGATCGCAAAGGTTACGATCACTCTGTATGAAAGAAAAAGACATGTAATATACCGAAAAATCAAATAACATTCTAAAGCGCGATGAATTTCCCGTTAAGACTCTATATATATACCCTCGCGTATTTAATTATGTATTTAATAAAACACTGCGCGAGTTCTAATGGTTAAAACACACACACACACACACACATATATATATATATATATATATATATATATATATATATATATATATATATATATATATAACACAAAATCCAGTGAAATAGAATGAATGAACTGATCACTTTACACAACTATATTTTACCGTTTTGCACAGAATAGAATTCACTGCAAATATATATTAAAATATAGGGGAAAATCTAACACGATTTCAAATATAGCTAGTGCTTCTGTCAAGGTCTGGCCAACGAGTGATAACATGCATTTCTTCATGGTCTGTATATATTTAACATAGAATGTAAGATGAGTGGGACATGAGAAAATTGACACCTTTTTAGATCTCAAAAAACTTTAGGGATCTGACCGCCAGACTAAAGAGAGATGCC